>CM055116.1:139077705-139595071 GCA_029206835.1 Rana muscosa | reverse complement strand
AGGGCACTGAGAGGTGGCACTGATAAGTGACACTGATGATGAGGCACTGATGGGGACTGATAGGTAGCACTGACTAGCAGCACTGGTGGGCACTGATAGGTGGCACTGGGTGGCACTAATTAGCAGTAGGAATGAGCTTTGTGTTCGAGTCGAACCCATGTTCGACTCGAACATCATCTGTTCGGACCGTTCGCTGAGTTGCGAACATTATGGGCCGTTCATGCCACATTCGAGTGGCGCGTCACGGCCCATAATTCACTGCGGCATCGCAGTGCATTGCTGACTGATGATTGGCCAAGCATGCACTATGACCCGCATGCTTTGGCCAATCACAGCGCGCAAAAAACGGAGAGCCATAATTGGCCAAAGCTAGGGTGGCTTTGGCCAATTATGTCTCAGGGGGTTTAGTACACGCCCCAACCTATATAAGGCCACCTCCGTGGCAGCCTTGTGTAGTGTGTTGCAGTGTTGGTTAAAGAGAGAGCTTACAGAGAGAGAGAGAGAATTTATATTGAGTAGTGATGAGCCGAACACCCCCGGGTTCGGTTCGCACCAGAACCCGCGAACGGACCGAAAGTTCGCACGAACATTAGAACCCTATTAAATACAATGGATGCGAACGTTCGGATTCTAAAGTGCTAATTATAACGACTATTATCCATGTTATTGTCCTAAACAGAGTTTGGGAACCCGAGTTCTGCACCAGGGGACATGTATCAATGCAAAAATAAGTTTTAAAAACGGACGTTTTCCGGGAGCAGTCATTTTAATGATGCATAAAGTGAAAAAAAAAAGTCAAATATTCCTTTAAATATTGTACCTGGGGGGTGTCTGAAGTATGCCTGTGAAGTGCCACGTGTTTCCCGTGTTTAGAACTGTCCCTGCACAAAATTACATTTCTAAAGGAAAAAAAGCCATTTAAAACTGCTTGCGGCTTTAAAGTAATGTCTGGTCCCGGTAATATGGATGAAAATCTTTAAGAAAAATGGCACAGCTACCCCATCACCCCCCCCCCCCTACCCCAGCCCATTACCAGCCCCTTTGGGTCTTGTATGGATATTAAGGGGAACCCCGCACACAAAATAAAAAAGGCCCTATATACTCTGAACAGCCGTATACAGGCGGTGCATACAAGACAGGGACTGTAGGTTTGTTCTTATGTAGAATCTGTTTGTAATTTTGAACAGCTACATTGTTTAAGTGTAGCTCCAGCCCAAATACCTATTTTTAAGCTTTTTGGAAAACATAGGGAAGGGTTATCACCCCTGTAACATTTGTTTTGCTGTCTGTGCCCCTGTTCAGAACATTTCACCTCACTTTGCGTCCCAATGACAACTGTTTTTGAAATGTGGTGTTTTTATTGAAACAAGGATTGGTGATAAAGCATCAGTAGAGAGGAGACACCTTTCTCCCATATTAATTCTTACAGGAGAGAATTTTCCTTCCAAGGGGTAGATTTCCTCTCACTTCCTGTTGTCTTCTTCCGTTTGCAAGTAGTAGTCGTTTGTAAGTTGGATGTTTGAAAGTAGGGACCTGCCGTATATACTCTGCAGAAATTGGCCCCTTAGGTGTTGGTGTTGGCACAACACTGTAAGCACTCACAGTTACTCTTGGTCGGTGCTGGAACGCCCTGCTGTCAACTATTATATCAGGAATTGTAATAACATATAATTGTTGAACAGTGGTAGTAAAAATTGGGCCTTTGATGGTGGTGCTGGTGCCACAACACTGTAAGGCCTGACAGTTACTCTTGGTGGGCGCAGCAATGGGCCCTGCTGTGAATTATTAGATCAATAATTATAATTGCATGCCCCTGTTGAACAGGGGCTGAAAAATTGGGCCTTTGGTGGTGGTGGTGGTGGTGTTGACACAACACTGTAAGGCCTGACAGTTACTCTTGGTGGGCGCAGCAATGGGCCCTGCTGTGAATTATTAGATCAATAATTATAATTGCATGCCCCTGTTGAACAGGGGCTGAAAAATTGGGCCTTAGGCACTGGTGGCACAACACTGCAACCCCTCACAGATACTGTACTTGGAGCACAGCAATGAGGCCTGTTGCAAAGTATTGCATCAAAAATTGTAATTACATGCCCCTGTTAAACAGGGGCTGAAAAATTGGGCCTTAGCCACTGGTGGCGGCACCCATAAACCAAAATGATCTTCCAAGCTATCATCATTAATCGGATCATTGAGGAGGAGGAGGAGGATAGCCAGTCAACATAACAGCACAGGCACTCAGCATCAGCATCAGTCTTGAAGGGATGTGACATTTTAAAATCAATTAGTCTGTTATATCAGCATCAGGTGTGTGGTAGCTGGTGGTGATCCAAGACTGGTTCATCTTGATGAAAGTCAGTCGATCAACCGAGTCGGTGGACAGGCGCACCCTGTGATCCGTGACAAATCCTCCAGCAGCACTGAATGTGCGTTCTGAAAGAACGCTGGATGCAGGACAGGCCAGTAGCTCAATTGCATACTGTGCAAGCTCTGGCCAGTGATCCATCCTCAAGACCCAGTAAGCCAGAGGATTTTCGGTGGGGAAGGTGTCCAAGTCTGACCTTGCCCCTAGGTATTCCTGCACCATGTATATCAGACGCTGGCGATGGTTGCTGGAACCGATCATACTTTGGGGCTGCGGACTAAAGAATTGTCTGAACGCATCGGTCAGACGGCCACCTTCCCCACCGCTCCTTCTTTGACTGCCCGAAGCCTCAGCAACTCGTTGTCCAGGACCAGGAGTTTGTAACCTCCCAGTCTCTGGGAACGCGTTGCACAGACCTTTCTGCAAGGCCTCCCGGAGTTGTCTCATCCTCTGCTCCCTCTGCGACGGTAACATAAGGTCCGCAACCTTACCCTTGTACCGTGGATCAAGGAGAGTGGCCAGCCAGTAATGGTCCCTCTCCTTGATCCGAAGAATACGAGGATCCTTCCGCAGACTTTGCAGGATCAGGGAGGCCATGCAGCGTAGGTTAGCTGAGGCATTCAGTCCGGAGTCCTCTGGGTCACTAAGGACGACATGATCCGCAGCCACCTCCTCCCAGCCACGTACAAGTCCACTGGTTTCTTGGGACTGTAAATCATCCCTAAAAGACTGCTGCTGATGATGCTGAGTGCCAGCCTCCACCTCCATGCTGACACAATCCTCCTCCTCCTCCTCCTCCTCCTCTTCCTGTGCGATGGGTGGGACAGAAGGAACACTGTCTGGGTAAAGGGGGCCTTGAGAGGCAAGGAAGTCCTCCTCTTCCTGCCTCTGTTCTGCCTCAAGTGCCCTGTCCATTATTCCACGCAGCGTGTGCTCCAACAGGTGGACAAGAGGTACAGTGTCACTGATGCATGCACTGTCACTGCTCACCATCCTTGTGGCCTCCTCAAATGGTGCCAGGACAGTGCATGCATCCCTGATCATGCCCCACTGGCGTGGTGAAAAAAACCCGAGCTCCCCTGACCCTGTCCTGGTGCCGTAGTCGCACAGGTACTCATTGATGGCCCTCTGCTGCGTGTGCAGCCGCTGCAGCATGGCCAACGTTGAGTTCCACCTGGTGGGCATGTCACATATAAGGCGGTTCTTGGGCAGGTTCAACTCCTTTTGCAGCTCAGCCAGGCGAGCACTGGCATTATAAGATCTGCGGAAATGCACACAGACTTTCCTGGCCTGCCTCAGGACATCCTGTAAGCCCGGGTACCTGCCCAAGAACCGCTGCACCACCAGGTTAAGGACGTGAGCCATACAGGGCACATGGGTCAGTTGTCCCTGTCAGAGGGCGGAGAGGAGGTTGGTGCCATTGTCGCAAACCACCATTCCTGGCTTAAGCTGGCGTGGCGTCAACCACCTCTCGGCCTGCCCCTGCAGAGCACACAGGACCTCTGCCCCAGTGTGGCTCCTGTCCCCCAAACACACCAGCGCAAGCACGGCATGGCATCTTTTTGCCTGCGTACTTGCGTAGCCCCTTGAACGCCTACGGAGCACCGCTGGTTCCGAGGACAAAGCACAGGAAGAGGCCACGGAGGAAAAAGAAGAGGAGGGGGTGGAGGATAGAGGTGTGTCACAACCAGTAGTAGCATTTTGGAGGCGTGGCGGTGGAACAACCTCCAACACTACTGCACCTTGTCCTGCATCCTTCCCAGCTGCCAAAAGAGTGACCCAATGGGCCGTGAAAGAAAGGTAACGTCCCTGTCCATGCCTGCTGGACCATGAGTCAGCGGTAATATGCACCTTACCGCTGACCGCCCTGTCCAGCGAGGCCAAGACATTGCCTTCCACATGCCTGTAGAGAGCCGGAATCGCCTTCCGTGAGAAAAAGTGGCGTTTGGGAACCTGCCACTGAGGAACCGCACATTCCACAAACCCACGGAAGGGGGCCGAGTCTACCAACTGAAAAGGCAGCAGTTGAAGCACTAGCAATTTAGCCAAGCTAGCATTCAACCGCTGGGCATGTGGATGGCTGGGAGTGAACTTCTTTCGACGGTCCAGCAGCTGGGGCAGGGAAATTTGCCTGCTAGAATCGGACGTCGGTGTACTGCTAGCAGAGTGGCCGCAAGTACTTGGCTGTGACACACCTAATTCTACACCTTCATTCCTCTCAGTGCAGGTTTCAGAGAGGACTGAAGGTATAGTGGGGTTGGAGATCCCAGCTGATGCGGTGCAAGGAGAGGTCCGCTTTGTTCTTTGGTGTGGGTCTTTAAGGTAGGCTTGCCAATGAGCTGCATGGCAGGTCAACATATGTCTGATGTTTTGGCCACGCGATATACGCTTGAGACATATGTTGCAAACAGCAGCTGTGCGATCTGATGCACTCGCCTCAAAAAAGGCCCAGACCAAAGAACTTTTTGAATGGCGGGCAGAGGCAGCGCCCTGCACAGGCGGAGCTCTGCGGTGTGATTCCGTCGGTGTGCTGCCCATACGCTGGCCACCCAAGGGCATCCTGCCTCGTTGGAGATGTGCCTCCTCCTCATCCTCCTCCTCCTCCTCTCTCCTATTAGGCACCCACGTGGAGTCAGTGACCTCATCATCCCCTCCCTCCTCATCACTGGAGCCAATCTGGCAGTATGCTGCAGCTGCTGGAGCATGACTGCCAGATTGGTGTCCTTCTTGAGCATCCCCTCTCTCTGCTCTCACGCTACTGCCTTCCTCTAGCTGGGTATCATCATCAGATCCTTCGAAACGCTGGGCATCCTCCTGGAGCATGTACCCAACACTGTGCTCAAACAGTTCGGGGGACTCCTCAGGAGGAGGACATGGTGGGTCTAGGGAAGGAGTGACTAATGATGACATTGATACCAGAGAAGAGGACGCTTTGGCAGCTGCTTTGCCAGTACCCTGAGCCTGGGTGAGAGAGGATGAGGAGGATGAGGTGGGCTTGGTCATCCACTCTACCAAGTCTTCGGCATGATGTGGCTCAACATGTCCAGCTGCCGAAAAGAAGGACAAGCGTGTCCCATGGCCATGTGCTGATGACAATGCACCGCGTCCACGACCAGCACTGTTGCCCCCAGACACAGAGCCTGCTTGGCCCTCTTTTTTTGCATCCTGACTGTCTGCCTCTCCTTGTTTGCCTTCCAGACATTTTAATGGATGGCCTGCAGGGAGATGGGAAAAACAGCAATAAGGGCTACCTTCAGGTGTATACTGTGCAGGAGGCTTAGCAACAAAGACACTGACACTGTCCCCTGCCTATCCTTCTCTGTCCCTAAACACAAGGATTTGCAATATGCTTCAGCAAGATTGGTTTAGCACAGAATAGCACACTGACAGTTTCCCTCACTGTCCTTCTCTGTCCCTACAAACAAGGTTTAGCACAGAATAGCACACTGATAGTTTCCCCGCGTGTCCTTCTCTGTCCCTAAACTCAAGGATTTAAAATATGGTTCAGCAAGATTGGTTTAGGACAGAATAGCACACTGACACTTTCCCTCACTGTCCTACTCTGTCCCTAAAATACAAGATTTAGCACAGAATAGCACACTGATAGTTTCCCCGAGTGTCCTTCTCAAGGATTTCAAATATGGTTCAGCAAGATTGGTTTAGAACAGAATAGCACACTGATAGTTTCCACGAGTGTCCTTCTCTGTCCCTAAACTCAAGGATTTCAAATATGGTTCAGCAAGATTGGTTTAGAACAGAATAGCACACTGACAGTTTCCCCGAGTGTCCTTCTCTGTCCCTAAACTCAAGGATTTCAAATATGGTTCAGCAAGATTGGTTTAGGACAGATTAGCACACTGACACTTTCCCTCACTGTCCTTCTCTGTCCCTACAAACAAGATTTAGCACAGAATAGCACACTGATAGTTTCCCCGAGTGTCCTTCTCTGTCCCTAAACTCAAGGATTTCAAATATGGTTCAGCAAGATTGGCTTAGAACAGAATAGCACACTGACAGTTTCCCCGAGTGTCCTTCTCTGTCCCTAAACTCAAGGATTTCAAATATGGTTCAGCAAGATTGGTTTAGAACAGAATAGCACACTGACAGTTTCCCTCACTGTCCTTCTCTGTCCCTACAAACAAGGATTTCAAATATGGTTCAGCAAGATTGGTTTAGGACAGAATAGCACACTGACACTTTCCCTCACTGTCCTTCTCTGTCCCTACAAACAAGATTTAGCACAGAATAGCACACTGATAGTTTCCACGTGTGTCCTTCTCTGTCCCTAAACTCAAGGATTTCAAATATGGTTCAGCAAGATTGTTTTAGAACAGAATAGCACACTGACAGTTTCCTTCACTGTCCTTCTCTGTCCCTACAAACAAGGATTTCAAATATGGTTCAGCAAGATTGGTTTAGGACAGAATAGCACACTGACAGTTTCCCTCACTGTCCTTCTCTGTCCCTACAAACAAGATTTAGCACAGAATAGCACACTGATAGTTTCCCCGAGTGTCCTTCTCTGTCCCTAAACTCAAGGATTTCAAATATGGTTCAGCAAGATTGGTTTAGGACAGAATAGCACACTGACACTTTCCCTCACTGTCCTTCTCTGTCCCTACAAACAAGATTTAGCACAGAATAGCACACTGATAGTTTCCCTGAGTGTCCTTCTCTGTCCCTAAACTCAAGGATTTCAAATATGGTTCAGCAAGATTGGTTTAGAACAGAATAGCACACTGACAGTTTCCCCGAGTGTCCTTCTCTGTCCCTAAACTCAAGGATTTCAAATATGGTTCAGCAAGATTGGTTTAGGACAGAATAGCACACTGATACTTTCCCTCACTGTCCTTCTCTGTCCCTACAAACAAGATTTAGCACAGAATAGCACACTGATAGTTTCCACGAGTGTCCTTCTCTGTCCCTAAACTCAAGGATTTCAAATATGGTTCAGCAAGATTGGTTTAGAACAGAATAGCACACTGACAGTTTCCCTCACTGTCCTTCTCTGTCCCTACAAACAAGGATTAGCACAGAATAGCACACTGACACTTTCCCTCACTGTCCTTCTCTGTCCCTACAAACAAGGTTTAGCACAGAATGACACACTGACACTCTCCCTACCTATCCTTCTCTGTCCCTAAACACAAGGAATCCAGGATTAGTAAAGGAAAAAAATGACACTGTCCCTGCCTATGCTTCTCTTTCCCTGCTCCGGAACACACTACACAAGGCCGCCGCGCTGGCGGCCTTTTATAGTGTGGGACGTGTACTAAACCCCCTCAGCAATAATTGGCCACAGGCATCCTGCCTGTGGCCAATCATTGCTCTCCTCGCTGCCGGCGCTGTGATTGGCCAAGCATGCGGGGTCACAGTGCATGCTTGGCCAATCACAGCGCCTGGATGACACTGCGATGGCGTAGTGCATTGTGGGCCGTTCGCGTCACTCGAATTTGGCGCGAACGGCCCAAATCGTTCGATCTTCGAACGATCGAACAGCCGATGTTCGAGTCGAACGTATGTTCGACTCGAACACGAAGCTCATCCCTAATATTGAGTTAGATAGAGCAGGCAGGCGAGTCAGTTAGCTGCAGTTACAGTGTGTAGAGGATATATATGCATCCTAGGTGTTGTATATATATTTATACACTGTATTCAGTTTAGCTAGATCCGTTCCTGTTATTCTCTATACTGTGACAGGCAGGCAGGTGATTGTGCTAGCTGCAGTGTTTCACTTAGTGTACTGTGTGCTTTGCATAGCATTCACCTAAAGCTTATCTGAATACAATTAGTGGTGTTCTCATAATAAAACCACAGGCAGAGAGCTGCAAGTATTTTCAGTTAGTGTACTGTGTCCTATGCACAGTGTTTACCTAAAACTAACTGAAGACAATTGCTGCTTTTCTCATACTAATACCACAGCAGGCAGTTGATTCTGATAGCTGCATTATAATCAGTACAGATATATATATATATATATATATATATATATATATATATATATACACACCCCACCTTTGTGCAGCTACATCTCACTGCAGGCCATTAGTATGTCTGGAAGGCAAACAAGGAGAGGCAGACAGTCACGAGGCAATAAAAGAGGGCAAGCAGGCTCTGTGTCTAGAGGCAACAGTGCTGGTTGTGGACACGGTGCATCCTCATCAGCACGTGGCTGTGGGACACGCTTGTCCTTTTCGGCAGCTGGCCATGTTGAGCCGCAACATGCCCAAGACTTGGTAGAGTGGATGACCAAGCCGTCCTCATCCTCCTCATCCTCTCTCACACAGGCTCAGGGTACTTTGTCTGGCAAAGCAGCTGCCAAATCGGCCTCTTCACTCGGCTCAATGGCATCAGTCACTCCTTCCCTAGCCCCACCATGTCCTCCTGAGGAGTCCCCCGAACTGTTTCACCACAGTGTTGGGTATATGCTCCAGGAGCATGCCCAGCGTTTTGAAGGCTCCAATGATGAAACCCAGCTAGAGGACGGCAGTTACGTGAGCCCAGAGAGAGGGGGTAGTAACGTGAGCCCAGAGAAAGGGGGTGCCCAACAAGGACAGCTATCTGGCAGTCATGTCCCCCAGCTGCAGCATACTGCCAGATTTGCTCCAGTGATGAGGAGGGAGGGGATGATGAGGTCACCGACTCCACGTGGGTGCCTGATAGGAGAGAGAAGGAGGAGGAGGAGGCACATCTCCAATGAGGCAGGATGCCCTCCAGGGGCCAGCTTAAGGGCAGCACACCAACTGCATCACACCGCAGAGCTCCGCATGTGCAGGGCGCTGCTGTCTCTGCTCGTTTTTCCAAAAGTTCTTTGGTGTGGGCCTTTTTTTCAGACGTGTGCAGCAGATCGCACCGTTGCCATTTGCAACATATGTCTGAAGCGTATCTCGCGTGGCCAAAACATCAGCCGCTTGGGCACCATGTGCCTGACCAGACATATGTCGACCTGCCATGCAGTTCGTTGGCAAGCGTACCTAAAAGACCCACACCAAAGAACAAAGCAGACCTCTCCTTGCTCCTCATCAGCTGAGATCTCCAACCACCACTGCACCGCCGAAAGAAGTTCACTCCCAGCCATCCACATGCCCAGCGGTTGAATGCTAGCTTGGCTAAATTGCTAGCACTTCAACTGCTGCCTTTTCAGTTGGTAGACTCCGCCCCCTTCCGTGAGTTTGTGGAATGTGCGGTTCCTCAGTGGCAGGTTCCCAAACGCCACTTTTTCTCATGGAGGATGATTCCGGCTCTCTACCGGCATGTGGAAGGCAATGTCTTGGCCTCGCTGGACAGGGCGGTCAGCGGTAAGGTGCATATTACCGCTGACTCATGGTCCAGCAGGCATGGACAGGGAGGTTACCTATCTTTCACGGCGCATTGGGTGACTCTGCTGGCAGCTGGGAAGGATGCAGGACAAGGTGCAGTAGTGTTGGAGGTTGTTCCGCCACCATGCCTCCAAAATTTTACTACTGGTGATTCTGACACACCTCTCTCCTCCACCCCCTCCTCTTCTTCTTCCTCCATGGCCTCTACCTGTGCTTTGTCTTCTGAACCAGCAGTGCTCCGTAGGCGTTCAAGAGGCTATGCAAGTACGCAGGCAAAAATATGCCATTCGGTGCTTGAGCTGGAGTGCTTGGGGGACAGGAGCCACAAAGGGGCAGAGATTCTGTCAGCTCTGCAGGGGCAGGCTCAGAGGTGGTTGACGTCAGAGGTGGTTGAAGCCAGGAAAGGTGGTTTGCGACAATGGCACCAACCTCCTCTCCGCCCTCCGACAGGGACAACTGACCCATGTGCCCTGTTTGGCTCAAGTCCTTAACTTGGTGGTGCAGCAGTTCTTAGGCAGGTATCCGGGCTTACAGGAGGTCCTTAAGCAGGCCAGGAAACTCTCTGGGCATTTCCACTGGTCATATAATGCCAGTGCTCGGCTGGCTGACCTGCAAAAGGATTACAACCTGCCCAAGAACCGCCTAATCTGTGACATGCCCACCAGGTGGAACTCTACATTGGCCATGCTGCAGTGGCTGCACACGCAGCAGAGGGCCATCAATGAGTATCTGTTGCAATTTGGCACCAGGACAGGGTCAGAGGAGCTTGGGTTTTTTTCCCCACGCCAGTGGGCCATGATCAGGGATGCATGCACTGTCCTGGCACCATTTGAGGAGGCCACAAGGATGGATAACAGTGACAGTGCATGCATCAGTGACACTGTCCCTCTTGTCCACCTGTCTGAGCACACGCTGCGTGGAATAATGGACAGGGCACTTGAGGCAGAACAGAGGGAGGAGGAGGACTTCCTTACCGCTCAAGGCCCCCTTTATCAAGACAGTGTTCCTGCTGGCCCGTCTATCACACAGAAAGAGGATGAGGAGGAGGATTGTGTCAGCATGGAGGTGGAGCCTAGCACTCAGCATCAGAAGCAGTCTTCAAGGGATCAATTACAGTCCCAAGACACCCATGGACTTGTACGTGGCTGGGAGGAGGTGGCTGCGGATCATGTCGTCCTGAGTGACCCAGAGGACTCCGGACCAAATGCCTCAGCAAACCTACGCTGCATGGCCTCCCTGATCCTGCAAAGCCTGCGGAAGGATCCTCGTATTCGTGCGATCAAGGAGAGGGATCATTACAGGCTGGCAACCCTCCTTGATCCACGTTACAAGGGTAAGGTTGCGGGTCTTATCTTGCCGTCGCAGAGGGAGCAGAGGATGAAGCATCTTCAAGAAACCTTGTAGAAAGGTCTGTGCAACGCGTTCCCAGAGACTGGGAGGTTACAAATTGCTGGTCCTGGACAATGTGTTGCTGAGGCTTCGGTCAGTCAAAGAAGGAGCGGTGGAGAAGGTAGCCGCCTGACCGATGGGTTCAGACAATTTTTTAGTACGCAGCCCCAAGGTATGATCGGTTCCAGCAACCATTGCCAGCGTCTGGTTTACATGGTGCAGGAATACCTAGGGGCAAGATCAGACTTGGACACCTTTCCCACCGAAAATCCTCTGGGTTACTGGGTCTTGAGGATGGATCACTGGCCAGAGCTTGCACAGTTTGCAATTGAGCTACTGGTCTGCCCTGCATCCAGCGTTCTTTCGGAACGCACATTCAGTGCTGCTGGAGGCTTTGTAACCGATCACAGGGTGCGCCTGTCCACCGACTCGGTCGATCGACTGACCTTCATAAAAATGAATCAGTCTTGGATCACCACCAGCTACCAAGCACCTGATGCTTATGTAACCGAATATTTTTTTTTGAAATGTCAGATCCCTTCAAGACTGCCTATGCTGATGCTGAGTGACTATCCTTTTATGCTGAGTGACTATCCTCTTCCTCCTCAATGATCATGCTGATAACTTGTAAGAACATTTTTGGTTCGGGGCATCGCCACCAGTGGCTAAGGCCCAATTTTTCAGCCCCTGTTTAACAGGGGCGTGTATTTACAATTTTTGATGCAATACTTTGCAGCAGGGCTCATTGCTGCGCTCCAACTACAGTATCTGTGAGGGGTTGCAGTGTTGTGGCACCAGCACCATTGCCAAAGGCCCAATTTTTCAGCCCCTGTTTAACAGGGGAGTGTAAATACAATTTTTAATGCAATACTTTGCAGCAGGGCTCATTCCTGCGCTCCTAATAGAGTATCTGTGAGGGGTTGCAGTGTTGTGGCACCAGCACCAGTGCCTAAGGCCCAATTTTTCTGCCCCTGTTTAACAGGGGCGTGTAATTACAATTTTTGATGCAATACTTTGCAGCTGGGCTCATTGCTGCACTCCAAGTACAGTATCTGTGAGGGGTTGCAGTGTTGTGGCACTAGTGCCTAAGGCCCAATTTTTATGCCCCTGTTCAACAGGGGCATGTAATTTCAATTCTTGATTTAATAATTCACAGCTGGGTCTATTCCTGCGCCCACCAAGAGTAACTGTGAGGGCTTACAGTGTTGTGGCAACACCACCACTAAAGGCCCAATTTTCTGCCCCTATTCAACAGGAGCATGTAATTACAATTCTTGATCTAATATTTCACAGCTGGGCCCATTCCTGCACCCACCAAGAGTAACTGTGAGGACTTACAGTGCTGTGGCACCAGCACCACCACCAAAGGCCCATTTTTTCCTACCACTGTTCAACAATGGCATGTAATTACAATTCTTGATATAATAGTTCACAGCAGGGCGTTCCAGCACCCACCAAGAGTAACTGTGAGGGCTCACAGTGTTGTGGCAACACCAACACCTAAGGGCCAAATTTCTGCAGAGTATATACGGCAGGCCCCTACTTTCAAACATCCAACTTACAAACGACTCCTTCTTGCAAACGGAAGGAGACAACAGGAAGTGAGAGGAAATCTACCCCTAGGAAGGGAAATTCTCTCCTGTAAGTGTTAATATGGGAAAAAGGTGTCTCCTCTCCACTGATTCTTTATCACCAATCCTTGTTTCAATAAAAACCCCAAATTTTCAAAAAACATTTGTCATTGGGACGGAAAGTGAGGTGAAATGTTCTGAACAGGTGCACAGACAGCAAAACAAATGTTACAGGGGTGATAACCCTTCCCTATGTTTTCCAAAAAGCTTAAAAATAGATTATTTGGGTGGAGCTACACTTAAAAAATGTACGTGTTCCAAATTACAGATTCTACTTAAGAACAAACCTACAGTCCCTGTCTTGTTTGCACCGCCTGTATACTGCTGTTCAGAGCATATAGAGCCTTTTTTTAATTTTGGTGCGGGGTTCCCCTTAATATCCATACAAGACCCAAAGGGACTAGTAGTGGGCTGGGGGTACCCACGCCATTTTTCTCAATGATTTTCATCCATATTGCTGGGACCAGACATTACATTAAAGCCGCAAGCGGTTTTAAATTACTTTTTTCCTTTAGAAATGTCATTTTGTGCAGGGACAGTTCTAAACACGGGAAACACGTGCCACTTCACAGGCATAGTTTAGACACCCCCCAGGTACGATATTTAAAGGAATATTTCACTTTTTTTTCACTTTAAGCATCATTAAAATCACTGCTCCTGAAAAAACGTCAGTTTTTAAAACTTTTTTTTGCATTGATACATGTCCCCTGGGGCAGGACCCGGGTCCCCAAACCCTTTTTAGGACAATAACTTGCATATTAGCCTTTATAATTAGCACTTTTGATTTCGATGTTCGAGTCCATTGTATTTAATAGGGTTCTAAAGTTTGCGCAAACTTTTGGTCCATTCGCAGGTCCTGGTGCGAACCGAACCGGGGGGTGTTCGGCTCATCCCTAATTAGCAGCACTGGTAGGCACCGAGGCTGGGACTAATGTCCCTGTAACAGAAGTCGATAACTGTCTTCTGTTGTTTTTTTTTTAATCAGATCCTTTTTAATTTGTTTATATGGAAACATTAAGACAATACAGACAAATTATAAAAACAAAATCACATTAAACAAAACACACAAAACACAAGTACAAGTACAGGAAGTACAGGAAGAAGCGTCTGCTCAGACTCCCATCCAACGAAGTGCTGTAGTTGGGATGCAAAAAAGTATAACCTTGGATCCGTATGGGTATCCAAATCGGGGCATTGTGTAAAAAATAAAGAAGCTGAGGCATCAATATCATCTTAATTAGATTAATACGGCCACTGTCAGGGTCACCTGTGGCCAGGTGACAGATGCACACCGTAGGGGGACAGGAGTGCACCGCGAGGTAGTGAACCCTATGGCTGGCTTCTGCGGATAGGAAACTGGGTGGTTGTGGAAAGCGGGACCAGAGGAGCACAACCGGGATCCAAACGGAAGCTAGAGCCAAGATTCCCCAGCTGGTCTTCTCCAGGGCCTCTAGTGGTGAGGATGTTAGCTGCAGGCTGGGACCAGGTCGCGGCCCCTGGAGTTTCCTAGCTCACGCCCCGTAGGATAAGGGGAAAAGAGGGGAAGCAGCAGCACACGATAAGAGAGAACCGAATAACAAGCTGAAGGTCAGGGGCCACAAGCAGACAAGGATAACGAAGAACGAGCCGAAGGTCAAGGGTCACGAGCAGACAGGGATGGTCGGGGACAAGCCAATAACGTAACAGAGAGACAGACGTAGCACACGGCAGGCAGGAACCCAAACACACAATGCCTAACAAACACGTTGATCAGCAAAGCAGGCTTGCAGTGCACAGGTTAATATAGTGTTCTGTGATAGGGCCTGGGGTGGAGTTTGGCTAGGAGGAGATTATAAAGGAAGCCAGGTGAAAGGGCTTAGGCCTCTAAGATGAACACATGGGAAGGAAGGTAAGCTGACAGACAACACTACTGCATATCCATGACAGTACCCTCCCTCTTATGGGCCCTCCCCCGCCTGGACCCATGCTTAAAGGGAAATCTCTGATGAAACCTTCTCAACAGATGAGGTGCAGCGACATCAGATGCAGCGATCCAAGACGCTTCCTCAGGACCAAAACCTCTCCAATGCACAAGGTACTGAAGAATGCCTCTGCACAGCCGAGAATCCAGAACTTGTCTAACCTCGTACTTAAGATTATCCTCAGAGACCGAAAACGAGGTAGGGAGATGACAAGAAGATCTATTGAGGACCAAAGGCTCTCTAGGAATAAGCAAGGGCATGAGAGGATCAACAGGAATCTGAGGAGGGTCCCCTAGACCCTTAAAGGGGAACTGGTCATCTTGCACAGGACCATCAGACTGGGCAGATGTCAGTGGAACCCTGAAGTCAGGTTGGTTAGAAGGTGACATGTCGCCGGAGTCAAGCTGAATAGCTGAAGGACAAGCAGAATGTCCCAAACAAGAAAAAGTAGGAGGCTCACTGGGCATGGGCTGGACTGGCATAACTAGTACAGAGGCAGAGTGAATAGCTGAGTCAGGTGTAGCGACTACCTGAATCGCATCACAAGACGTAGCGACTGCAGGACTTGTAGACAAGCTAGCCTGGCTGTGCGTCCAAGGGTGGTTAGGGACAGAGAAATGTAAATGGTTATGCAACCTGGAATGAATGACCGGCTCAGATTCACAGGGGGCAACCTTGGGTAGGCAGGACGAGGAACAGGAGGGACCCCAAGCCAGGATCTGTCCAGTAGTCCAGTCCACATGAGGAGAATGGAGCTGTAACCATGGGAGACCCAAAATTATAGGCGTTGAGGCCTTGGGTAAGATAAGGAAGGATATCCACTCCTGGTGGAGTGTCCCTACCGACATCTTAACAGGGAGGGTCTGGAAGCGGATAGGTCCCCCTGGGAGAACAGTACCATCAATCGCCAAGACCACCAATGGCGTGGTGAGGGGCAAAAGAGTAAGTCTCATGGACGATGCGATTTCCCAGTCCATGAAATTACCAGCGGCTCCGGAATCCAGATATGCTGAGACCGAATGAGAAGTAGCACCAACATGAAGGAACACAGAAAGCAGAAGACGAGAAGGGGAAGGTGATATTTCTGGGTCCAATACTCCACTTTCCAGATGGAGTGGACCCGAACGTTTTTCTGGACAAAGAGAGCAAGTGTCACGAAAATGACCTTTGCCCCCACAGTAAAGACACAGGCCTAGAGTTCTGCGCCTAGCACGTTCCTCTGGGGATAGCCTGGTCCTGCCCAGCTGCATGGGTTCCTCAGCTGGTAGGAGATGCTCTACGGGTCGAAGAGAGGGGAGCTCAGGCTGACTAAGAACCAAGGAGTGCTGGCGTTGCTTTTCTAAGGTCCTCTCCTGAAAGCGAATATCGATCTGGTTACACAAGGAGATAACACCGGCCAGATCAGTGGGGATGGTTCTTCCTGCTAATTCATCCTTCACTCTATCAGACAGGCCATGCAAAAAGGTTGCGACTAAGGCCTCATTGTTCCAGCTCAACTCAGCCGACAGTATGCGGAAATGAAGGGCATACTGTCCCACAGAAGCAGACTCTTGGCGGAGACGTAAAAGGGCGCTGGCCACTGAAGAGACACGAGCCGGTTCTTCGAAGATATTCCAAAAAAGTCCCAAGAAGCCAGACAGGCTAGAAACCACTGGATCACCCAGTTCCCACAGAGGGGCTGCCCAGGCTAAAGCTTCACCAGAGAGGAGGGAAATGATATAGGCTACCTTAGCCCGATCAGACAGGAAGTTTTGGGGCTGGAGCTCAAAATGAATCGTGCATTGGCTAAGGAACCCCCTGCAAGCCTTGGAGTCCCCAGAGAAACGGGACGGAGCTGGCAGTTGTAGCGAGTGTGTGGCTGCGACTGGTGCAATAGGTGCAGCCGCTGACTGTATTTGAGGTTGCGGATTCAGGGTTCCCAAGGAGGCCTGAAGCTGCTCGAAGCGAGAAGCCAGATCCTGGAGGAATCGCATCACCTGAGTCTGATTCGATTCCTGGGTTTCAAGTCTGCAAACTATGCCCTGCAATGGATCATCCGCGGGTAGCGGGATGTCAGCCGGGTTCATGGCTGATCAAACTGTCAGGGTCACCTGTGGCCAGGTGACAGATGCACACCGTAGGGGGACAGGAGTGCACCGCGAGGTAGTGAACCCTATGGCTGGCTTCTGCGGATAGGAAACTGGGTGGTTGTGGAAAGCGGGACCAGAGGAGCACAACCGGGATCCAAACGGAAGCTAGAGCCAAGATTCCCCAGGGCGCGGAGTCTAAGACCCAGCTGGTCTTCTCCAGGGCCTCTAGTGATGAGGATGTTAGCTGCAGGCTGGGACCAGGTCGCGGCCCCTGGAGTTTCCTAGCTCACGCCCCGTAGGATAAGGGGAAAAGAGGGGAAGCAGCAGCACACGATAAGAGAGAACCGAATAACAAGCTGAAGGTCAGGGGCCACAAGCAGACAAGGATAACGAAGAACGAGCCGAAGGTCAAGGGTCACGAGCAGACAGGGATGGTCGGGGACAAACCAATAACGTAACAGAGAGACAGACGTAGCACACGGCAGGCAGGAACCCAAACACACAATGCCTAACAAACACGTTGATCAGCAAAGCAGGCTTGCAGTGCACAGGTTAGTATAGTGTTCTGTGATAGGGCCTGGGGTGGAGTCTGGCTAGGAGGAGATTATAAAGGAAGCCAGGTGAAAAGGCTCAGGCCTCTAAGATGAACACATGGGAAGGAAGGTAAGCTGACAGACAACACTACTGCATATCCATGACAGCCTATTAATGATAGGAGAAACTTATTCCAGGTTTTACTTTGATTTTGGAATCTAGAAAGTAATGGAAGTATATTATCCATAATATATGACTGTGGGGAGTAAGACATAGTTATACCCAAATATTTTATAGAAGAAACAACCTTAAGATGAGAAAGTGTAGATAGCAATGAATCTGGAAGGGGATTAGCATGGATTTCTCCCAGTTTATGCCTAACCCGGAAAACCTGCCAAACTCCTTAAAGTGGAGTTCCACCCAAAAATTGAACTTTTCGGAACCCTCCCCCCCTCTGGTGTCACATTTGGCACCTTTCAGGGGGGGTGCAGATACCTGTATAATACAGGTATTTGCACCCACTTCCGGGGAGAGCCTCCCACGGGAGTCACTCCACTTCCCGTCCCCACTGGGAAAGTGCCGCGCTACTCGCGCATGCACAGTAGGGAACCGGACAGTGAAGCCGCAATGCTTCACTTCCTGATTCCCTCACCGAGGATGGCGGCGGGGCAGCCGAGAGACGAGCGATTTTGCTCGGCTTTGGCTGCTGACATTGCGGGCACCCTTTACAGGTAAGTGTCCATTTATTAAAAGTCAGCAGCTGCAGTATTTGTAGCTGCTGGCTTTTAATATTATTTTTTTTGCGGGACCTCCGCTTTAATATATTTCATTACCGGATGAGCAGAGGTATTGGTCAAGAAAAGAAGAAGATCATCTGCATATAATGATATATTTTCTTCCATATCTCCCCTAATCAAGCCGGTAACATCAGAAGAGGCCTGCATAAGACATGCCAAGGGCTCTATAGCCAGGGCAAAAAGCAGGGGGGACAGTGGACACCCCTGCCTAGTGCCCCAGAAGAGTCTAAAACTGGGAGATTGAAGGCCATTGACCCTAACCGATGCCACCAGAGCAGAGTATAACAGACGCACTCACTGGCAGAAGCCAGAGCCAAGCCCAAATTTTTGGAGGATGGCCCATAGGTATGGCCATTCGACACTATCGAAGGCCTTGATTGCGTCTTATGCCAAAAGAGCACGATTTGATTGGCCGGGAGACGGAACCTTGCATATTTAAATATGCGTGTCTAATATTGAATGCGGTTGACTTATTGGGCATGAATACTACCTGATCTGAATGAATAATATGTTTATTAACCTTATTTAATCTAGTAGCAAGTATCTTAGCAAGAATTTTAACATCTGTGGATAGTAGAGAGATTGGTCTTTAAGATTCAGGCTGTAGCAAATTTTTATCCTTTTTAGGTATGACTACAATTACAGATTGACCCATAGTGTCTGGAAGCCGGCCCAGGTGAAAAGCCTCATTTAATGTACTAAGGAGGACAGGAAGCATCTCTTTATTATATTTTTTATAGATCTCTATAGGGAGACCATCAATCCCTGGGGCCTTGGAGTTAGGGAAGATAGCCACCGCACTTTCGACTTCCAGTAAGGTGAGTGGAGCATTAAGAATTTCTCTCTCTTCTTGTGGGATAACCGGGAGATTAATACTGGCCAAATAACTAGATAGCTCTGCTGGGGTATAGTCAGCCCTAGAAGTATACAAATCCTGATAGTAGGACTTAAAAATAGATATAATAGGGCTTGTCTGATTAAAAACCTCCCCCTCTACATTCATTAGAGCTGAGATACGTGTAGGGTTGGATTGAGACCTTACTAGCTGAGCCAATAGTCTACCATTTGCCTCTCCCTCAGCCCATCTAAGTATTTTCTGGAAGAAGAGTTTATTCCTAGCTCTAGATTCAGCCTATTTTGAGATGAAAGCCATTCTTGTTGGATATCCGGAGAGGGATTCTAAATGTACAGGGCTTCTGCCGCGGAGGTATCGGCCTTTGCAAGCTCAAGTTCTCTACGGGAGGCACTTTTAATAATACTTATATTCTGGATCAACATTCCCCGAAGATAGGCCTTTAAAGCATCCCATAACACTCGTATGCGAGCAGAGCCCAAGTTGAGGGACCAAAAATCCACGATTCGAGTGGAAATAACATCCTCTTTGGGAAATAATTCCAGGCAAAAGGGGTTCAGCCGCCATGAGATATTGGACGCCCAATGCCCTGATGTTAGAGTAACCAACAGAGGGGAGTGATCTGAAATCCCTCGAGGTTCGATATTTACATCTGCTATGTCTGGTATGAGATCGGCCGAACACAAAGCCAAATCAATTCTTGATAATGTGTTGTGTGTTTTCGAGTAACATGTATAAGCACATTCTTCGGGATGTAGCTTCCTCCACATATCATACAGTCCCAATTCCCTGCATAGTCGTCCAAAGGGGGAGAGATGCCCATTGGTCATTGACCTTGGAGCTGGGCATCTGTCCCGCCTTGTATCAACTACACTATTAAATTCTCGAAATACCAATATTGGCGTCTGGGGTGAAACACCTGCAAAGGAAATGAGCTGACTAAATATTTCTGGGTTATATGCGGGAGGTAAATATATATAGTGCCCAGGATCAACTCAAGATCATCCAACTTACATTGTAGAAAAATGTATTTGCCATTTTCGTCTACCATAGTCCTACTACAAGAGAATACAACACCAGCATACACCAGAACAGTGACTCCTCTTGAATGGGAGGTGAAGAGCGAGTGGTATGCCTCTCTGACCGATTGGCGCTTCAAAAATCTGGTCATTGTGGGTGCAGACAGACAAGAGCAGGGTGAAAAGAATCAATATAGTCAAATACAGATTGTCTTTTTAAAGCATTATTCATTCCCCTAACATTCCAAGATAGTAGACTAATTGATTGATTTACCAAAATACCGCTACTGGTCATCCAACCTGAACCATATACAAAGATATGACATATGAATATAAAGCATAATAGTAGAAACTCCAAGAAACCCCCCCCCCAAAAAAAAAAAAAAAAAACACAAACACAGGAACAAAAAATAAATTAATTAAAGAAACAGATCTTCACGGGAAAAAAACCACTGAAGTAAGAAAAAAAAAAACATTCAGCGGCTATTGCTGATTAGGCCTCCGACATCCTGGCTTATAGTGGAAGAGAAAAATAAAATAAATAAATAAATTATATATATATATTGTGACAGCAGGAAGGTAAAGTCACCTGGTTGCATCCAGGGGGGTAGATATATTTCGCCCAGATTCAGGCTTTACGCCGACTTATACAACTAGGTGGAGAGTTGTATAAGCCCAGCTGAGGCTAGTGGGCTCATGGATGACTCATACCTCTAGGGAGAGTGTGGGGCGTCGTGCAGACAGGGAGTTGATGAGACCAGCTGAAGCTTGTCAGCTCATTTAGGCCTCTATAAGAACTCCCAGCTTCATTAGATGTTAGCTCATGCCTGGAACCAGACCTGTGTGGACTGTCTAGGGAGAGTGAACCCCTGTGCGGTGAGACAAAGCCTGTGTGGCTATTTGCTTGGACATTTAAAACCAGGGACTTAGGGACTAGGACAGCACTAGGCTGATCCCAGTTGTTAGTTAGGAAACCTGTATGTTTACTCAGAGGTCAAGTTGACCAGGATTTATTTTATTTATGTTTCTTTTGCTTTGCTGTGTTTTGTCACTGTAAATAGAAAATAAACCGCACCTTTTTGATTTTGAAAACCACAACCTCCGTTTGCTGGGCCTGTTTTTGTGTGGGGAGCCCATCCCGGGGGTCACACACACCCGCTGCCGAGCTAACCCCCTCACAGTTGGTGGAGAACCAGTGGCAGTTTTTTTTTAAGCCAGCATGGAGGAGATACTGAAACAGCTGGCTCTAGCAAATGCCAATCAACAGCAGACAAATGCAGGTTTGCAAAGGAGCCTTGCAGCCCAGCAGCAAGCTCATCAACAGAGCCTTGCAGCCCAGCAGCAAGCTCACCAACAGAGTCTGGAAGCTCAGCAACAAGCCCAGCAGCAATCTGAGGCCCGCTTCATAGACCTGTTACAGAAGCAAGAGCAGAGACTACAACAAATGGAAGCAGTAATGCAGCAACGTCCGCAGACCAGTGAGGAAAGCCGTCCCACTAATACCGCGTCCTTTGGGGTGAGTCGTTTATTGACAAAAATGACTGGAAAGGATGATCCAGAGGTATTTTTGACCACATTTGAAAGGACCGCTGAAAGAGAAAAGTGGCCTGAGGAGCAGTGGGCTGGACTGGTGGCTCCTCTGTTAACTGGTGAATCGCAGAAAGCTTACTATGACCTAGAGCCTAACCAAGCAAAAGACTATGTGATGCTAAAAGCTGAAATTTTGGCAAGGCTGGGTGTCACCCAGGCTGTCCGGGCTCAGCGTGTGCATAACTGGACTTTCCAGCTTGGAAAACCCCCCAGGTCTCAAATGTATGATCTCATTCACCTGAGCAGAAAGTGGCTACAGCCAGAGACTTTGTCCTCACCAAAGATTGTGGAACGTGTTGTAATGGATCGGTTTTTGAGAGCTCTTCCTACTGCCATCCAAAAGTGGGTAAGCCATGGAGACCCAGAGACGGCCGATGGTCTTGTGGATCGTGTGGAGAAATACTTGGCTACAGAGAACCTGACGGCCTCTTCCAGAGACACTCGGACTTTCCACCCTAAGACCAGACCATCCCCAGGGGCGGATAAGAGGATTCCAAGGGGTGAGGGTGGAGAGAGTGAGAGGGTGGGAGCTCTACCCCAAGTTTGGCGAGAACAGCCTGGGAAATCAGCGGCTCAAGAGGCGGCAAGAAGGATCGTTTGCTACCGCTGCCGGCAAGCGGGACATATTGCAGCCAATTGCCCGGTTGTGGAGGAACCCATGCAGTGTGACTTTCTGACGGGCAGACGTCAGTCGCTGTGTGCGACAGTCGCATGCACTGCCATTCGAGGAACTGAGAAACATTTATGCAAAATGTGTGTTAATGGTAGAAATGTTGTGGTATTGCTGGATTCAGGTAGCCTTGTGACCCTGATAAAGGCTGAGTTAGTTAAAACAGAGGTCTTTGGGAATAGCAAGGTAGCTGTTATTTGTGTGCATGGGGACACCCGAGAGTATCCAGTGACTACAGTGTGTTTCGAGACCCCCAAAGGTACCCTCTCTCATCCAGTGGGCTTAGTATCTCAGTTACCGCATGACGCCATTGTGGGAAGGGATTTTCCGAAGTTCTGGGAACTGTGGGATGATCCTGAGCCCCCCACTGGTGCCCCTATGTACCAGGAATGTGATAGCCAGAACTCCCCTGAGAGTGGTGAGGACTCTCCGGAATTTCCCTTATCAGTATTGGCAGGGGAGACTCAAGAAACTGGAGAGGAGCCCACCTCCTCAGACGAAAACCTACCGTCTGTGGAGTTTTCTGATCTTGAGGTTCACAGGGAAAACTTTGCCACAGAACAGTTGAAAGACCCCGCCCTAATAAAGGCACGGGAAAACGTAGTGAAAATAGATGGCGAGTTAGTGAACCCAGATAATACCTGCACTTACCCATACTTCAGCGTAGAGAAGGACCTACTGTATCGGGTGGCAAAAAGGGCAGAAGAAACCGTTGAGCAGCTTGTGGTGCCCAAACCTTACAGGAAGTTGGTGTTGGAGTTGGCCCATGGGCACATTCTTGGAGGTCATCTGGGGACAGAGAAAACCCGAGAGAGGGTATTACAGAGATTCTATTGGCCGGGGGTGATGAAGGACATAGAAAATTATTGTTCCTCCTGCCCTGTGTGTCAGAGGTCGGCCCCGATGCCACATTTCCGTAGCCCGCTGGTCCCTCTACCCATCATTGAGGTCCCGTTTGAGAGGATCGCCATGGATTTGGTAGGGCCTATAATCAAGTCCGCTAGGGGGCACCAGTACATGTTAGTTATAATGGACTATGCCACCCGTTATCCAGAAGCGATCCCTCTCCGAAATACCTCGGCCAAAACCATAGCCAAAGAGCTATCTCTTGTGTTTAGCCGGGTGGGTATTTGTAAAGAACTGCTTACGGACCAAGGTACACCCTTTATGTCCCGGGTTATGAAGGAGCTGTGTAAATTGTTCAAAGTGACGCAATTACGTACATCTGTGTATCACCCCCAAACCGATGGGCTGGTTGAAAGATTCAACAAAACCCTAAAACAAATGTTGAAGAAAGTGGTGGATAGAGATGGAAAGGATTGGGACTGTCTACTTCCTTATCTGATGTTTGCTATTAGGGAGGTGCCCCAATCCTCTACGGGATTCTCCCCCTTTGAGTTACTGTATGGGAGACACCCAAGAGGGCTGTTGGATATTGCCAAGGAAACTTGGGAAAGTGAGAGTTCTCCCCACAGGAGTGTGATTGAGCATGTCGCCCTGATGCAAGACCGAATTGCACAGGTAATGCCCATCGTGAAGGAACATTTGGCCCAAGCGCAGTTAGCACAGCAGAGAGTGTACAACCGTGGAGCCAAGACCCGTACCTTTTCCCCGGGGGATAGGATACTGGTACTTGTCCCTACGGTTGAAAGTAAATTCCTTGCCAAATGGCAAGGCCCCTATGAGATAATGGAAAAAGTGAGCGAAGTGAATTACAAGGTCAGACAACCAGGAAGGCGAAAGCCCGAACAGATCTATCACGTTAATCTGTTGAAAGCCTGGAGGGATAGAGAGTCCCTAGTCGCAGACACTTGGTCACCAGCTCAAACTGGTTGCGTGATTCCTGAGGTTGGAATAGCAGCCACCTTGTCACAACCCCAACAACAGGAGGTTAAGGAGTTTGTGCTTCGCAACAAGGAGGTATTCTCTGAGCTGCCGGGACAAACATCTGGGGTAGAGCATGACATCATTACCCCGCCCGGTGAAAGGGTGAAGTTAAAACCCTATCGGATCCCAGAGGCCCGACAGGAGGCAATACGGGAGGAAGTACAGAAAATGCTGAACTTAGGGGTGATAGAGGAGTCCCAAAGTGATTGGTCTAGTCCCATTGTGTTGGTGCCTAAACCGGATGGGAGCTGGCGATTTTGTAACGATTTTCGTCAGTTGAACAAAGTTACAAAATTTGACACCTACCCCATGCCACGTATAGATGAGTTGATCGACCGGCTGGGAACAGCCCGATACATGACGACTCTTGACCTCACAAAAGGGTATTGGCAAATCCCCCTGGCCAAGTCGGCCAAAGAGAAAACCGCATTTGTAACCCCAGACGGGGCGTTCCAATATAAAAGAATGCCGTTCGGGTTACAGAATGCGCCGGCCACATTCCAGCGGAAAATGGACCAGATGCTGAGGCCCCATCGGAAGTATGCTGCGGCTTACCTGGATGACGTAATTGTCCATAGCACAGATTGGGCCTCACATCTGCCAAAAGTGCAAGCAGTCCTGGACTCTGTTCGGGAAGCGGGGTTTACGGCTAACCCCAAGAAGTGTACCATTGGGCAGGAGGAGGCCAAATATCTTGGGTACACCATTGGGAGGGGAGTAATAAAACCCCAACTCAACAAAGTCGAGGCCATCCAGAGTTGGCCACGTCCCAACAGCAAGAAGCAGGTACGAGCCTTTCTGGGAATCGCTGGGTATTATCGGCGATTCATTCCCCACTTTGCTTCTAAGGCTGTGCCCCTAACCAACCTGACGAAGGGGAAAGGGTCGGTCATGATTAAATGGACCCCCGAGGCTGAGGCAGCATTCCAATTCTTGAAACAAGCCTTATGTAGCCAGCCAGTGTTGTACTCACCCGACTTCTCTAAAGACTTTGTCGTACAAAGTGATGCGTCAGATGTGGGGTTAGGAGCAGTATTGTCCCAGGTCTGGAATGGGGAAGAGCACCCAGTCATTTACCTCAGCAGGAAGTTGAAGTCCCATGAGGTAAATTACGCCACCGTTGAAAAGGAGTGTTTAGCGGTGAAGTGGGCTCTAGATTCCCTTCGGTACTACCTGCTAGGTAGGCACTTTGACATGGTTACGGATCACGCTCCGTTAAAGTGGATGGCTCAAAACAAGGAAACAAATAGAAGAGTGAATAGGTGGTTCCTGGCCCTCCAGGAATTCAACTTCACAGTAAAGCATCGCCCTGGCGTTCAAATGGGGAATGTGGATGCTTTGTCTCGAGTACATGAATGCCTGATTGCTGGTGTTCCAACCCCGAGGTTAAAACAAGAGGGGGGGGGTATGTGACAGCAGGAAGGTAAAGTCACCTGGTTGCATCCAGGGGGGTAGATATATTTCGCCCAGATTCAGGCTTTACGCCGACTTATACAACTAGGTGGAGAGTTGTATAAGCCCAGCTGAGGCTAGTGGGCTCATGGATGACTCATACCTCTAGGGAGAGTGTGGGGCGTCGTGCAGACAGGGAGTTGATGAGACCAGCTGAAGCTTGTCAGCTCATTTAGGCCTCTATAAGAACTCCCAGCTTCATTAGATGTTAGCTCATGCCTGGAACCAGACCTGTGTGGACTGTCTAGGGAGAGTGAACCCCTGTGCGGTGAGACAAAGCCTGTGTGGCTATTTGCTTGGACATTTAAAACCAGGGACTTAGGGACTAGGACAGCACTAGGCTGATCCCAGTTGTTAGTTAGGAAACCTGTATGTTTACTCAGAGGTCAAGTTGACCAGGATTTATTTTATTTATGTTTCTTTTGCTTTGCTGTGTTTTGTCACTGTAAATAGAAAATAAACCGCACCTTTTTGATTTTGAAAACCACAACCTCCGTTTGCTGGGCCTGTTTTTGTGTGGGGAGCCCATCCCGGGGGTCACACACACCCGCTGCCGAGCTAACCCCCTCACAATATATATATATATATATATATATATATATACCGTATTTATCGGCGTATAACACGCGCCGGCGTATAACACACACCCCAAGTTTAGGAGGAAATTTTAGGGAAAAAAACTTTTAGGAGGGAAGTTTAAGGAAAAATAACTTACATTTAAATGCAGCCTTGTCAGTGTCCATTGCAGCCTTGCCCCAGAGTCCATTTCAGCCTTGCCCCAGTGTAGCCGTGCAGCCTTGCCCCAGTGTCGCCGTGCAGCCTTGCCCCAGTGTCGCCGTGCAGCCTTGCCCCAGTGTCGCCGTGACAGATTTTAAAATTGGCGCAGAGACTGTGCGGAGCGGGGCAGACGCCGCCGAGAACGCTGGGACGCAGGGACTGGGCGGAGCCGCCGCCGAGATACACATAGCCGAGTGTACTCGGCTATACTCGGCTTTTCTCGGCTCCGCTCACAGTCACGCCGAGTCCCGCCCTATGATGGACATAACACAGGTCCAATGGCGGGACTGGGCGTGACTTGAGCGGAGCCGAGAAAAGCCGAGTATAGCCGAGTACATTCGGCTATGTGTATCTCGCTCCGCTCACAGTCAGCGGAGACAGTCCAGGGATGTGGGTATCGGCGTATAACACGCACCCACGATTTTCCCCTGATTTTCAGGGGAAAAAAGTGCGTGTTATACGCCGATAAATACGGTATATATATATATATATATATATATATATATATATATCATTGGCCAGTCATTTCATATTATGTAAATTTACTGAAAAAATAGGCACGTCACCCCAGAGTCTAAGTTTTAACTTGACCGTCAAGCCAGTCCTGTACTTCCTGAGGTGTCTGAAATATTTGTACATTGCCTTCACAGGCCACTCGCAGACGGGCAGGATATAGCATAGAGTACTTAAACCCCTGGAGTAACAACTGTCTTCTGTTTACTTCTGTGATCAGCTGTCATTGGTAAAGGGCCCACTGTGATTGGCTCTTTACCCTGTTCTGTGATCAGCCGAGTCTGAAGGGGGCACGTGAGCAGCACGATCACGGAAGGACATCTATTGATGCCTCCCGGTACTGTAGCCATCACCTGCTGGCGCTTCTGGCTCCTCCCCCTTATTGGGTGCCCCCAAGGAGAGCCACTTTCCATTGGGCACCCGTGCGGGCACGCTCCCGAGTTCCGCTGCTGCGTCCATTGACAAAGACAGCAGGACTGGGCCCTGCTCTCATGTCACTGGATTTGATTGACAGCATCGAGAGCCAATGGCTCCTGCTGCTATCAATCCATCCAATGAGGACAGAGACAGCGGCTGGAGCCGCCGGGTTCATTGTCAGGGCTCGGCTCAGCCCTTCCTTCTCAAAGCAGGCAGCTCAGCTGTCGGTTAATTGTCAGGTCCAATCTTTTCCACAGTGACTCACATACGTGATTATGATATACTGTTTGTCAGTCCTGCTAGTTACTTAAGCTGTTCAGTTCAGTCCATCTCTGCCTTCGCCTTGGTCAACACATTCAGAGACTCTCTCCTGTGTACCTGTTGAAGATTTGCTTGGCTGATGTCCCTTCTGATTCCTGATCCTGCTCGCTGTTCCACTACACTGATTCTCCGGTTTCCTAATTTCCTGGCCTGTCCTGAAGTACGCTGATCTCTGGCTCCCTGACATCCTGGCTTGTCTGACTATCTGTTTACCTTTTACTATTATTAATATTAAACAAGTGTGATTTTAAATGCACTTCTGTCTGATTCATGGTTTCTAACAGTAGACGAAGGCCATGAGCTCAGAAATGCAGTCACTCCACTTGTTGGTAATATTTTTTCCAGGTTGGATGAGCAGGATCACCGTATGGATCAGTTTGCCTTAGCGTTACAGACGCTTTTGAATCGCACGGGTCACCTGGAATCTCCTCCTGTGGGTACTCCGGTACAACCTGTGTTGCATCCAACCCTGCTGCTGCTCCAGTCTCTGTGCAGGCACCCACCTCGAGTAGCACCTCTATAAGAGGTATATCTGGTTCCGCTCCGCTTCCCCAGCGATTTGGGGGCTATCCAGTTCAATGCAGAGGGTTTCTCAATCAGGTTGAGATATACTTCGAAATGCTGGCCCTGGCGCTTCCCACAGACAGAAGCAAAGTCGGTTTTGTGATATCTTTGCTTTCTGAGAGAGCCTTTGTCTGGGCAAACCCTCTATGGGAAACGCAAAAACCTGTGGTCCTGAGTTACCCAGAATTTGTGGCTTCCTTTAAAAGGGTATTTGACGTTCCCGCACGCTCCGCTTCTGCTGCCAAGTGCCTCATGTTCATCAGAGTACGAGAACTGTATTAAGCCATTGAATTCCATACTCTGGCAGCAGAGGTTGCGTGGAACAAGGAGGCCCTCGTGGTTGCTTTTTCTCATGGTCTCTCGGATACCATCAAAGATGAGATAGCACCCCAAGAAATACCCACTGAGCTGGAGAAGTTGATCACGTTTGCCATCCTCATTGACTCCAGATTTAAAGAAAGACTCTCTTTTAAGGAGCGCTTGCAGAAGCCTCCTGTACATTTGTCTCAGAGCTTTGCAGTCCCACCCTTGCCTCCCTCACCTCCCATTCCTCCTGGTACCGAGTCGGTCAGTGAAGATGAACCCATGCACTTGGGTTTCACACGTCTCTCTGTGGATGAGAGAACCTTTAGGAGGAGGGAGAGATTGTGCCTTTATTGTGGCCAGGCAGGTCACTTTTTGAAGTCTTGTCCTACCCGTCCAGGGAACGCCCGAACCTTGAGGATCTGTAGGAGACAGACCTTGGGTGGCGTTGTTACGTCCCCAGTTATCCAAAAGGATAAGCCCATGGTAACAGTTACCCCTTCTTGGTCTGAGTCGTCTATCGAGATACAGGCTCTAATCAACTCTGGGGCTGCAGGTGTGTTCATTAATGCTGCCTTTGTATGTAAGCACTCGATTCTGCTGCAGCTTTGTGCCACTCCACTTGCCATTGAGGCTCTTGACCTTTACAGCTTGCCCATGTGACTCATGAGACTGTTCCGTTGTCCATGGCCGTAGGGGCTCTTCACCATGAGATAATCTAACTCCAAGTTATTTCCTCACCTAAGTTTCCACTGGTTATTGGTTATCCTTGGTTACGGAGGCAGAACCCCTTTTTTAATTGGCTTTGTGCTGAGGTTCTCTCCTGGTTGCCACAATGCAGCAAGACATGTTTCCAGAATGTGACTAAGGTCCTATGCACCTCTTCACTCTTCTCCCTGCCGGTGGAGTACTGCGATTTTAGAAATTTGTTTTTGACAAAGGTCAAGCTGGTAGTTTGCCTCCACACCAGTCATATGATTGCACAATTGACATTCAACCTGGTGCCATACCCCCTCGTGGCCGGGTTTACCCTTTGTCGGTCTCAGAGGATAAGGCCATGGAGGAGTATGTTGCAGACGCACTTTCTCGAGGATTCATCTGCAACCCCTCGTCTCCTGCTGGTGCTGGTTTCTTTTTTGTGAAGAAGAAGAGTGGTGAACTGAGAGACCTTGTATTGATTATAAGGGTCTCAATCGTTTCACACTTAAGAATGCTTATCCAATTCCGTTGATTATGGAGTTATTTGACGGCCTCAAGGGAGCAATGATTTCATAAAGCTGGATTTGAGAGGAGCATACAATTTTGTTAGGATCAAGGAGGGAGACGATTGCAGAACTGCGTTTAATACTAGAACAGGCCATTATGAGTACCTCGTAATGCCATTTGGCCTTTGCAACGCTCCAGCAGTTTTCCAGCAATTGATCGACGATGTCCTCCGAGATTTGTTGCATCTATGTGTGGTGGTTTATCTCAACGATATCCTCATTTTTTCCAAGTCCCTAGAGAGCCACCACACAGATGTCTGTCGTGTGCTTCAGAAACTGAGAGAGGACAATCTCTATTGTAAACTGGAGAAGTGCGAATTCCATCGTGAACAGTTTAAATTCCTGGTTATGTCATTTCCACTGATGGTTTTTGGATGGACCCAGAGAAACTTTCAGCAGTCCTACAGTGGCCCCGACCCATGGGTATACGTCCTCTGCAACGTTTTCTTGGCTTTGCCAATTATTATCGAAAGTTTATTCGTAACTTCTCGTCTCTGGTCAAGCCCCTGACTGATATGACCAGAAAGGACGGTAACCCACAGAGTTGGTCTCTGGAGTCCATTAAGGCCTTTGAGAGTCTCAAGGCTGCCTTTGTTTCTGCTCCTGTGTTGGCACATCCTGATCCTACGTTACCCTTTATGGTTGGTGCTTCTGAGACTGGAGTTGGCACCCTTCTGTCTCAACATCCTACCTCTGAGAGCGCTATGCATTCTTGTGGCTACTTTTCCAAGAAATTGTCACCTGAGGAAATGCAATTGGGAGATTGGGGACAGAGAGTTGTTTGCGATCATTTTAGCCCTTAAAGAATGGAGGCATCTTCTCGAAGGTACCACTGAGTCGTACCGGGTGCATAAAATACATTAAGGTGAAAAACCATGAGACTTTGCAATCCCTTTAAGCAGACAGCACATACATTTTCCTAGCTGTCCCTCTGTTAATCACGCGCGCCCGCCGCTTGCCTCATGAGTGCGCCCGCGGGTCCCGGGAACTCGATGTTCCCGGGCAGCCCGCGATTGTGGTCGGCAAAGGCAGAACAGGGGGATGCATTGGATCTACTGTTCCCTGTGATCGGGAACAGTGATCGCTGACATGTCACTGCTAACAGTTAGAATCACTCCCTAGGACACACTTAACCCCTTCAGCGCCCCCTAGTGGTTAACCCCTTCACTGCCAGTGTAATTTTTACAGTAATCAGTGCATTTTTATGTAGTAAAGAAAAGGAAAAAATAGGGATATGGGCCCTACTCGGACTTTCAGCGGCACAGTAAACAATAGAGATGTATAAAAAATATATAAATGTTTAATAGAAAAAGAGAACCACATAAATGAAATTGAATACAAGGACAATATAAGAATTAAAAATCATACATATGAGTACATATAAATGATGAGAACCCGAATGCATTAATGCGTTTCGCCTTGGGGCTTCTTCAGGACGCAAATTCAGGAAAACAGTAGTTGTAGAAGCAAGAAAGGGATCTCACTCTTATGTAGCGCCACTCTACTTTGAGGGGTGCGGTGTGCCTAAATTTAGGGGTTGGTCTGAGCTAGTAGCCAGGCTCAGACCGCTTTTATTGATAGGTTCGGTTATTTGTTTTTCAGGTGTTGTACTGGTGTGCAGTTCCCTGTGGCCTGTAGGTGGCACTGCCATGACAGGTCAGGGTTGAACCACTGGTAACAGTGCTGTGCCTTAGGGTGTCCTCTCTCGGCAGTAGTACAGTGGGCATGGTCAACCTGCTTGGCATGCCGGGAGAGGATACATAAGGGGCAGACGCCGCCTGGAGCGGGGTTGTTCCAGAGTTTCGGGGCTCCGGAGTTCGGGTCGCGTGACCTGGCCCTCCAGGCCAGGGGTGCGCATATGCATCGGTCCCAGGCACCTTTAGTCTGGGGCTGCAACTTCGCCATTGGGCCCAGCACCTTTAGCTGGGGCTCAGCTCTAAGAGGAGGAATCCCAGGGTGCCTCTGAGAGGAGACCCGCTCTAAGAAGAAGAGACCGGGGGAGGACCTTTCTGAGGGACCGGTGAGAGTTTCACGGTGAAAGAGAGGCCCGGTAAACTTCTGGAGGGCTTCCGCTAGTCATCTAAGGCCTTGTAATGTGCAGCAACTTGCACCTGTTCTTGAATTACAAGAGCTGAGAGGTTCAGGGCTCAGAGATTCTGTGGCAGAGGATCTCCCGATCGTATCTCCAAAGAAACTTAAGTGAAGTAAAGTTTGTGCATCAAAGGGCTCTACACCTTTCTTTGTGCTCTCCCCTGGGGATTACTTTGAACCTACTCAGTCTAATAAGAGTTATTACTCTGGGGATCTGTATTATATATCCCTCTTGAGTTAAGGATTCCAGCCTACTGATACTTTGAATTATCACTGTGACTTCCTCTATTTGGATTTGTCGGCTGAAAGGGAAGACTTTCTTCTTATATCCAGTTTCTCTATATGTGACTTTTGAAGTCATACGTACCGTTTACTCGGAAATTACAGCTGGTTTCCCTGTTTTTGCTTCGCCAGCATTGCACATTCTTTGCGTGGCTCGTTTCTTTCCTTTATTGGATGTCAGTGTTGGCTACACGCTAACCAAGAATTGTAGTTATAAGAGTGAGATCCCTTTCTTGCTTCTACAACTACTGTTTTCCTGAATTTGCGTTCTGAAGAAGCCCCAAGGCAAAACGCGTTGATGCATTCGGGTTCTCATCATTTATATGTACTCATATGTATGATTTTTAATTCTTATATTGTCCTTGTATTCAATTTCATTTTTGTGGTTCTCTTTTTATATTAAACGTTTATATATTTTTTATACATCTCAATTTTTTACTGTGCCACTGAAAGTCCGAGCAGGGCCCATATCTCTATTTTTTTCCTTTTCTTTACTACATTATTTACGGATGTTGGCAATGTGAGTGCTATTTTTCTATATTTACAGTGCATTTTTATAGCACTGACCGCTGTAAAAATGACAGTGGTCCCAAAAATGTGTCAAAAGTGTCCGATGTGTCCGCCATAAAGTCGCAGTCACGATAAAAATCGCAGATCGCCGCCATTACTAGTAAAAAAAAATGAGTAATAAAAATGCCATAAAACTATCCCCTATTTTGTAGACGCTTTAACTTTTGCGCAAAACAATCAATATACGCTTATTGCGATTTTTTTTACCAAAAAAAGGTAGAAGAATACGTATCGTCCTAAACTGAGAAAAAATTTGCTTTTTTAAAAAAAAAACGGGGCTATTATTTATAGCAAAATATTGCTTTTTTTTTTCTAAATTGACCCTCTATTTTTGTTTATAGAGCAAAAAATTCAAACCGCAGAAGTGATCAAATACCCCCAAAAGAAAGCTCTATTTGTGGAAAAATAGTTTGGGAGCCACGTCGCACGACCACGCAATTGTCAGTTAAAGCGACGCAGTGCCGAATCGCAAAAAGTGCTCTGGTCTTTGGCCAGCCAAATGGTTCGGGGCTTAAGTGGTTAAGCAGAGAAGCCAAAAACAATATACACTCACTAGCACCTACCTAGGAGGTGCTACATCAATATATGAAACCATGCTAAAAGAATCTCAAAAATACATATGACCAGCTGATTTATAAAACCTTTTTTTATTCATATCTACTAAGGATAAAAAACATAAGACACAAAATAAAATAAAATACACAATAGGTATACCTTTTAAAAACAGCCTTCAATCGCAACTATGCATTTTCACACAAAAAAAATCAGAACCATCCTAGGTAGAGTGATACCATACATTGAAATGTACAGGTAGCATCCCCCTCCTAGAAGGCCTTTATACCCAAAAAGCAGATGACATTCAATTTAAGGTATGTGATTCCATATAAATCTAATGCAGATAGCAGTACCTCCTAAAATATACAGTATATATAGAAATTAGGAGGTAATCATCTATCAATACCCCATTAAGAATAGAAATTACTTTCATCAGTTGCATGCATCACATATAGATACAAGAGATCTTCCAAAGAGGTTTTACTTCCAGACCAAGCAAATCAAACAGTTGATCCACGTAGAATAAATTTAAGCTGGTTCATGGATTTCCTACATACAGTGGGACCATGGTGAGGGAACATCCATGTCACGTGATCGGGTCCCAACACCGGTTTCAGTGTAGAGGAGGGAGAGCGAACAGCGGATGCCCCATAGTAAGCCTATGGGTGACGTCATCCCAGCTGTCATCTCTGCAGCCGTTGTTGGCAATCTCTCCTCTACACTGAAGCCAGTGCTGGAACCCGATCATGTGACTGGACCAGAGCGACCTCAGTATACAGTAGGTAAGTATACTTATACCTTTGGTGGGAGTAGATTTAAAGCGGAGATCTGGTCAAAAAAAAATATTTTTTTTTTGCACTGATTGGAATTGCTACCTATCAAATTCCACATAACATAGGAATCGCTCCCCAGCCGTTTAGTTAAAATAGTTTGTTTGTTTCAGCTCCTCATCTGGCCGTATCCATGATGAGTGTGGGCATTGTGAAGCCCAGCTCGTTATCCTTCCTGGAATTCATCCAGCATTGCATGCTGGGTAAACAGCATTCGAACGGCGCTCGTATCGCTGTTTGTTTATTTATGTAGCCATGACAACGGGCGGCGACGGAGGAACATCCCGCCCCGTTGTAACAAAAGCTACATTACAATAAAAGTCCCATCCCCTTTCCAAGCAGTCTGTGTGCAGCGCTTGGGTAAGGTAGTTAGAACCATGAAGTGAAAGTGATCATTGCATTCCAGAGGAAATGAGTGTAATCATTTCCCATGATGCAATGCATCTTAGGACAGGAAGTTCTCTCACCGCGGACTAGGAACTAGGCAGAAAACGTATTCTGCCTAGCAACAGACATATAGAAGTGTCCAAATTTATTTTTATTTTTTTTTAAATTAAAAGACAGCTGTTCATGAAAAGTTAATTTTAGGGTGGACCTCCGCTTTAAGTATAGTTAGAGTTTGACCAAACAACCACTTTAAGAATACATACTTGAATAGAATAGTCACTTTAAGAAATATCAAGTGGTCCGAACTGAAAAGGCAATTATTTTTTTTGTATGTAGCGCCCTGCCCCTATTGGGTAGGCGCTAGTGTAAATTTAGTTGTGTGAGTTATAGTTCAACTCAGAATAATTGTACCAAGTTATGGGTCTCTGTTCCAGTTCAGCTGAGTTGCGCATTTTCCACCTTCCTCTGGGTGTCGTTGTCACCACAGGTCAAGGTTGGAACTGCAGCTGGCTGGATGTATTGGGTACCTCTTGCCCAGAAGCAGCTCAGTGGGTTTGGTCACCCCGCTGTGCATTCTGAGAGAGGGTACTTAAGGGGCAGACATCGTTTTGGCAGGGTCTTCCGATCCTGACCTGGCGGCCCTCCTGGCCTCATGGATGTGTTAGCAGTTTTATGCCTCGGGGCATGCGGACCCCCCGAGGCTCCGTTACTAAGAGTAGGCCCAGAAGTTGCTGGGGCCTACTGATCCAGAGATGGTCCTGTGTCGCCTTGCCTTGGGAAGGGACCGAGCAATTGAGGACTCAATTGGAGGATGCATCCGGATCAAAAATCGACCTCACAGTGCTGCCGGCCTGGCTGAAAGATCCTGGCGCTGTGTGTTGCGTTTCGGAACTTTACCAAGTGTGTGGTTACACAAGTCTGTGGCAGAGACTTTTTGAACGAGCTCGCACCGGCTGCTAGGTCAGTGAGAGAGGCCTATCCGGTGGATGCTACATCCAGTGTGGAAGCTGTTGGTCCTCTGGGTAAAGGAAAGTGCCCGTGATCCGCAAAGCCTAAGGTACCTGATTCTCCCCAACCCTCCATCCCTCTGTCTGAAGTTCTTGAAATAAACCCTTGAGAAAAAGAGACTTAAGCCCTGTACAATCAGATTTCCTAAGGATTCAAATCCAATGGATTTTTCCATCGAAATTCCGATGAAGCTGACTTCCATCAGTCTTGCCTACACACCATCAGTCAAAAATCTGACTGTCCCAAACGCCGTGACGTAAAACACTCAGACGAGCCGAGAAAATTGAAGTTCAATGCTTCTGAGCATGCGTCGACTTGATTCTGAGCATGCGTGGGTTTTTTCTCAGATGGAGTTCCACACAGACAATCGGAATTTGCTATAATTTTTTTTTTCCATCAGATAAATTTAAAACATGTTCTATTTTTTCTCACCGATGGGGCCCATACACGATCAGTTTGTCCGATGAAAAAAGTCCATCGGACTGTTTTCATCGGTAAAACCGATCGTGTGTACAGGGCATAAGTGTTTGATGCAGACATTTATTGACAACACTTCAAGGAAGACCCCTAGGACGGACGTGGTGAACGGTAAGGTAACGGCAGGCCCAAATCTTAAACCAGCGCCCCTACAGGGGTATTGCTACATGTATTTTTTTTGTATTGGATACAGTGGAGAGGGATTATAACACCTGTCAGTTTTTATTGCTGTCTCTACCCCCATTACGGAGATTCACCCTCCCTATTTGTCCTGTTTATCATTATCACCGACCAGTGGAGGCTGGTGTTCAAAATTTTTGGGGGGCCCAAGCAAAATATAAAATTCTAAAAAATAAAAACAATCAAATTCAGCCACTGTGCCATCAATTGCAGCCACTGTGCCCATCAATTGCAGCCACTGTGCCCATCAATTGCAGCCACTGTGCCCATCAATTGCAGCCACTGTGCCCATCAATTGCAGCCACTGTGCCCATCAAATGCCGCCACTGTGCCCAAATGCCACCACTGTGCCCATCAAATGTCGCCACTGTGCCCCATAAAATGCAGCCACTGTGTCCGTCAAATGCAACCACTGTGCCCGTCAAATGCAACCACTGTGCCCGTCAAATGCAGCCACTGTGCCCGTCAAATGCAGCCACTGTGCCCGTCAAATGTCGCCACTGTGCCCGTTAAATGACGCCACTGTGCCCGTCAAATGCAGCCACTGTGCCCGTCAAATGCAACCACTGTGCCCGTCAAATTCAACAACTGTGCCCATCCAATGCAGCCACTGTGCCCATCCAATGCAGCCACTGTGCCCATCCAATGCAGCCACTGTGCCCATCAAATGCAGCCACTGTGCCCCATAAAATGCAGCCACTGTGCCCATCAAATGGCGCCACTGTGCCCGTCAAATGCAACCACTGTGCCCATCAAATGCAGCCACTGTGCCCATGAAATGCAGCGACTGTGCCCCATGAAATGCAGCCACTGTGCCCGTCAAATGCAGCCACTGTGCCCGTCAAATGCAGCCACTGTGCCCATCAAATGCAGCCACTGTGCCCATCAAATGCAGCCACTGTGCCCATCAAATGCAGCCACTGTGCCCGTCAAATGTCGCCACTGTGCCCCATGAAATGCAGCCACTGTGCCCGTCAAATGCAGCCACTGTGCTTGTCAAATGCAGCCACTGTGCCCGTCAAATGCAGCCACTGTGCCCGTCAAATGCAGCCACTGTGCCCATCAAATGCAACCACTGTGCCCATCATATGCCGCCACTGTGCCCCAAAATATGCAGCCACTGTGCTCGTCAAATGCAACAACTGTGCCCGTCAAATGCAACAACTGTGCCCGTCAAATGCAACCACTGTGCCCGTCAAATGCAGCCACTGTGCCCGTCAAATGCAGCCACATGTACCCCGTCAAATGCAGCCACTTCTGCCCATCAAATGCAGCCACTTCTGCCCATCAAATGCAGCCATGTGCAAAAATCCCATATTTTGGGTTATCGCCAGAAGAAGAAGAAGAATAGAGGGGAAATCTTCCAATAGGGACACTAGTTTTGGTGACCATGGTGGTACCAACGGGATTCCTTCACTCTGTGTTTCAGCTATGGGAAAGGAAATGAAGGGAAATCTCTCCAATGGGACACTTTAACCCAGGGGTGTCAGACCTGCGGTTCGCGTGCCGCATGGGGCCCAGGAGAGTTCAGCATGTGACCCAGGGCATATTCTGAAAGAACCCCATGCAAGAAGAGAAGCCACAGTGGCAAGCAAAAGCATGTATGGGGGGGGGGGGATGCAGGGGATGCTGTGTACATCTATTTGAATAGAAGCTGCAGCACAGAGAAGGCAGGAATGAGCGCAGCTAAAGGGATGCCAAAGGGTCAATTTTTGTAAAAGCAACGGCAACAGCTAAAGAAGGAATTCTACATAGAGCCAGGCAAGTAAATGCCACTTGGCTGTATTGGGGGGGGGTGTTGAGATTGTCTGTACCCCCCCCCCCCCCGAAGCCCCTTGGCTTAAAAAGGAGCGCGCCTGTCATCACCATTGGCAGAGAGCACGCTCAGAAACGCGTTGCATCATATCCGGTGATGTCAGACCTCGCTGCAGTCCACGTGCGTTCCAGCCCCTCTTCCTGTTGCAGCCTAATACATCTAGCTGACGATCGGTGCCCACAGGAGATAAGGCTACCGAACCACCACTGCAACCCAGCCAGCGCAGAGACTCACCTCACAGGACTCCACGATGTGCTTCACTTCACTTACCTAGATGTACGTGCTTTTATGTCTTGTTTAAATAAATGCCAGACTTGCCCTAAGTACAGAACTGTCCCCCACTATCATCATTGGAACATCATCCACTGCCTGTACATAGACTTATTCCCCTATCTACGTCCACAGGCCTCACTGAGACTGCTGACCCCCCTGATTGAGTGTTTTTACTCCCTCATCCCCTGTCAGATTAAAGTGGTTGTAAACCCTTTACAACCACTATAGACTACATGTAAGCCTATATTAAGGCTTAGCTGTAGCTACCCAGGATTTCTCCTAAACCTGCACAGTTTAGGAGATAACCCCTGTCCCCTGCATGTGCCAATGTCATTGGCACATGTGCACTAATGCAAACTGAAGCAATGGCACCTATGTGCCGTTGTTTCAGTCCATGTACCATTACCGGCGGCTCCCGCGCGCATGTGCTGTGATTGGCCGGAGCCGCGATACCCGGAAGTAACCCCCGGGAGTGATGTTGCCGCCGGAGGGGTGGACGAGGACTGCTGCGGGGGCTTCGAACTAAGGTAAGTAATTCATAATGAGCTAGTATGCTATGCATACTAGCTCCTTATGCCTTTGTCTTGCAGGTTTTTTTTTTTTTTTAGATTGGGTTTACAACCACTTTAAGCATTATTGTTTAACAGTTTGCGCCAGTATCACCCTATTGTATATTCAAATGAATAGGCTGCCGTGCCCGAGCAAATGCAGCCCAAGACAATTCCTCTTCTTCCAAGGTGGCCCAGGACGCATAGCTCCCAACTGTCCATCATTTCGAGGGACTGTCCCTGATTTGGAACAATGTCCCTCTGTCCCTCATTCCTCCTCATTTGTCCCTCATTTTTGTCTGATCTATATAGTTGTATATAAAAATGCACTACTTATCCAGCAAAAAATGTTTTACAGTGCTAAACCTTTCATCCAATTTCTAAATCAATGCATTTCCAAATTCCAAAAGCCAATTTAACCACTTCCCTACCCGTCCATAGTAATATGACGTCCACAGATGGGATCTCCCATCCTGGGTGGACGTCATATGACGTCCTGGGCTTTGTGGGGGGATATCTGAATGATGCCTGCAGCTAGAGGCATCATTCAGATATCCTTGTCTTCTGCCAGCGATTCTGCGCACCATAAGAACGATCATAACGGCAGTTCCACCGCTTGATCGTTCTTATAGGCGGCGGGAGGGGACATCCCCCCCCCTCCCGCCGCCATCCGGTGACTCTCCGGGCTCTCCCGTGCCATCGGGGGCCCGAAGAATGAATCGTCCGGCGCCGGAGGTGAACCATAGAGATGAATGGTGACCAGATGGTCACCAGTCATCTCTATGACCGTCGGAGGCCCAGGCGCGATGTGATGACATCACACCCGGGTCCTCAGAAGTAAACAAAGCCGCCATTGCGGCTAGTAAGCATGAGATCGGTGAATTTTTTTTCACGATCTCATGCTTTCCAGTCTGCTAAAAAAACATATATAATGTTTGGGGGTTCTGAGTAATTTTTTAGCAAAAGAATGATGATTTGTACATGTAGGAGAGAAGTGCCAGAATAGGCCCAGTATTGAGGTGGTAAAAAAGCCCGGTGTTGAAGTGGTTAAAGGAATAGTAGTGGTAAAAAAAACACTTGTGTGTTTAACCAATCATTTGTACAGTTCTCCTTTAAGGGTGGCATGGCAGGGTGTGTGTCTTATGCCTACATACTTTTGCTAATAGGTGTCCCTCATTCCCATCTCAGAAAGTTGGGAGGTATGCAGGTCGGTCAAAAGGTTCGACACCCCTGCTTTAACCTATTATTTTCTTCATGACTGAAGCAGATTTTAAAGCCAGACTTCAGTCAATAAATAAATAAATGCATAAACAATACCCTAATAAAAGATAACATTTTTAAAAAGCAGCTTTTTTGTAACGCTCACATTTAATAATTCCTTTCCACCACTAGATGTCCTCAGTCTTCAGACAGGCACCATTAAACCCACTTCCTCTGAGAGCTTGTCATGAATCCTCCCCCAGCCCGTGACTGGACAGTGAAAGGAGAAGTAGCACAGTAAAGAGTTCCCCCATCTCCCAATCTGAGCTCTGCACAGCACTCCTCCTCTCATCTTCCTTTCTCTCCAGAAGGATGGAGCATCTACTTCCTAGACTAAGATGCTGGCTGACACGAGACACAGTCATGTAAATACCAGGGTCTGCACAGTAGTCTTTATGTTGGTTACATGCAGTGGCGGCTTTTTGGGGGGGCGCAAACAAACAAACAAAAAAAAAAACATCAATTGCAACCTTACTGTGCCCAAACACAGCCACTGTGCCCATCAATTGTCGCCACTTTGCCCATCAATTGTCGCCACTGTGCCATCAAACGCAGCCACTGTGCCCAGCAAATGTCGCCACTGTGCCAGCAATTGTCACCAGTGTGCCATGCCATCAATTGTCGCCACTGTGCCATAAATTGTCACCACTGTGCCATGCTATCAATTGTCGCCACTGTGCCATCAATTGTCACCACTGTGCCATGAAACGCAGCCACTGTGCCATGCCATCAATTGTCGCCACTGTGCCATCAATTGTCGCCACTGTGCCATGCCATCAATTGTCGCCACTGTGCCATCAATTGTCGCCACTGTGCCATGAAACGTAGCCACTGTGCCATGCCATCAAACGCAACCAGTGTGCCAGGCCATCAAACGCAGCCACTGTGCCATCAATTGTCATCACTGTGCCCATCAATTGTCGCCACTGTGCCATCAATTGTCTCCACTGTGCCATCAAACGCAGCCACTGTGCCATGCCATCAAATGCAGCTACTGTGCCATGCCATCAAACGCAGCCACTGTGCCATGCCATCAAACGCAGTCACTGTGCCATCAATTGTCACCACTGTGCCCATCAATTGTCGCCACTGTGCCATCAATTGTCACCACTGTGCTCATCAATTGTCGCCACTGTGCCATCAATTGTCGCCACTGTGCCCTCAATTGTCGCCACTGTGCCATGCCATCAAACGCAGCCACTGTACCATGCCATCAAACGCAGCCACTGTGCCATCAATTGTCACCACTGTGCTAGCAATTGTCACCACTGTGCCCATCAATTGTCACCACTGTGCCCATCAATTGCCGCCAGTTTGCCCTCTCAAAAACCGCCAGATTGCTTCCCCCCATCCCCCAGCACTTACCTTTCTCGGGTCAGCCATCCTCCCTCGATGTCTTCTCCCAAGTCCCGCCCTCGATGCCGCTTCAGCCAATCAGGTTACCGGTAACCAGACCCGGTGAACCTGATTGGCTGAGACGCCTGTCAGTGTTAACCAAGGAACGCACACCCCCTGCGTCCCCTGGTTAACTATTTAGAAGCCGATTACAGCCCACAGGCTGTAATCGGAAAGCCTATCAGAGCCGCTGGCTCTGATAGGCACTTCCAAACACCAACAAACTGCTGTTATTCAGATGGCCGGCGCTCACCAGGGGGCCGGCCATCTGAATAGTGGGTGGCAGCGGCGACAATACATAGAGATTCATGCAATGCATGAATCTCTATGTATTGTACACTTAAATGACGGCGCAGGGGAGTTAGGGGGCGGTGCTCCTGCGCCCACTATGGGCACAGTGCCACTGGTTACATGTCTCACACAGCCGAACCCCTTTACTGCTTCTGCAGTTCACTGTTACCACCCAGTGAAGAAATACATCTTAGCTCACAAAGAATAGTCCTCTCGCTGCCTCTTACCTTGTTATCTAGCAAAATTCTACACTAAAAAAATCAATCAATAGCGGAAAGGAGACTGAGTAAATCCTTCTTTCTGCCTGCAGCAGACTGCTGACTATATTCTCTCTGGATGATCATCTCAGCCACACTATGAGAGGTTGTGCCTAGACTACTGCTACTTAAAGCGGAGCTCCACTCAAAAGGGGAAGTTCCACTTTAAGGACTCGTTCCCCGCTCCTCTTGAAGAATTTGCACTTTTGGGGAGCTGGTACCCAGAATTTGACAGTTACTCGCTCCCACTTCCATTCCGACAGCCGCCCTAGGCAGTCTGAAACTGAAGTTCCCCTCCCTCCCCCCTGCAGACTTCTGGGACACTGACAGATCCCAGAAGATTGCATCCACCATTCACGATGCGCAGCGCTGCTTGCCCATGCGCAGTGGGCACCTGGCTGTGAACCTGCAAGCTATCACATAGTGAAGATGCAGGCGACCGAGGAACTAAGACAGCAGGTGACACCGACTGGAGTATAAGGGAACAATGACTTTGATGTCCGGAGTTCTGCTTTAATTTGTGATGTTAGTGGTGAGAGCACAGCGTAGTATAGAATACCTTGTATGTTTCCTTTACAGTCTTGCCTTGTTCTTCCGTCCAAGCAGCTGTCGCTTACAGCAGTTCTTATATTGTCTTCGCACTCCAGTGACACTAGAAACCCCTTTCAGGCCTCACACAAATGCAAATATGCAGCTGTTGGTTTATAACATCAGCACTGAAGCTAACCAACAATACCCAGTGATCAAAATAAAAAGACATAAACTTTATTATATTAGTTAATTAGTTCAAATAATAATAATTATTATAATAATAATAATACATATATAATAATTATAATAGTAATTATATTATAATTAAATACTTACCGTATTTATTGGCGTATAACACACACAGGTGTATAACACGCACCCTAACTTTAAGAGGGAAGTTTCAGGAAAAAAACGTTCCACAGCCCCCTGCGTATAACACACAGGCACAGTTTACCCTCTGATTTCAGGGTAAAAAAGTGAGTTTTATACGCCAATAAATACAGTATATATATAATATTAATAATTTGTTCTAAGAAATTTTCTTTTTAAATCGCTGTATACAGTTGTACCTTGGTTTTCCCAGCACTCCCTAACACTGGCTATTTATAGTCCCATAGGGAATACAAAACCGTAAAAGAGTACCTCCACTTTTATTGAGAAAAAAAAAACAATCCCCTCTGGGTGATCTATGTACATTGCAGGGATTTTAAGCAGATGCCTACCCTTTGTTGCTCAGAAGAAATAACTGTTTCATCATCTCCATTTCAGACTGATTCTCAAGGGGATGGTCTGGTATCTGGTCCCTTATAATCACCTGGTGCACTCTCATTATTCTAATGAGGAAAGCTGCAGGGTCTGCATCCCTTTAGAAGTAATTAACCCTCGGGGAGTGTCTCATCAAAACTGAAATTTCTGTTGCAGAGGATGACTAAAGTTTGACTTGTATCTTAGTGCAGACTTCTGGGAAAATCAGTGAGCCAGACACACAAGCAGGAAATTACATTTCTTGGGGGAGTTCTGTACATCATCTGTGTATAGAACACCTCCAGTTAGCATTTTACAGAAGATTATAGTGGCTGCAGATTGGTAAGGAAAGGTCATTTTTATTAACATGAAATTACAATATGGTTTGTGCAGCAATTGCATATGCTCTATTAGTATTTCTTTTTTGCTTTATTTAATTCCACAAAAGGTGAGTTACCTGTTAAATAGATGACCACCAATCTGGATGTATTATGTCTGAATATTACATAATATAGGGATGAGTACGAGAAAATCAAAACTATTAATATTATAGAAATATTCCATCCACTGTTCCCCCGATGTTTACATCTCTCTCCAGTCTATTGCATCATTCCACATATTTTTCACAGGTTGTAGTACTTTGACTTGCAGATCAAAACTCTGTGTTCTCACTTAGGTCATCACACATAAGCAGGCCAATGTCAATGGAGCTAACGCTGCCATCTTGTGGGGAAAAAACAAATAACACAGGAGATTTGACTTTTTAAAGCATGACTGCAAATAATAATATATACAGTGCTCATAGCTCCCAACTGTCCCTGATTTCGAGGGGCTATCCCTGATTTGGAACAATGTCCCTCTGTCCCTCATTCCTCCTTATTTGTCCCTCATTTTGGTCTGATCTATATAGTTGTATATAAATAGCACTTTTTATCTATCAAAAAGTATTTTCCAGCGCTAAACCTTTCATCTAAATTGCTGCATTTGTAAATTCCAAAAGCCAATATAAAGGAATAGTAGTTGTAAAAAAAATAACCAATCTTATTCTTTTGTACAATTCTCCTTTAAGGGGACGTGGCAAAGGGTGTGTCCTATGCCTGCATACTTTTGCTGTCAGGTGTCCCTCATTCCCATCTCAAAAAGTTGGGTGGTATGACAGTGCTTTTTTTTCCTCAGAGAATGGGTGCAGGAACTCCCCCCTTCTGGATCACTTCTTGTCTCCGCCCCCTACCATCTCCAAGCACTGTCCCTTGGTTCCACCCCCTACCCACCTCCCAGTAGCTTACCTTTTAGAGAATACAGAGCCAAGTATAATTTTGTGGGGCTCATTAATTTGTATGGAATTTGTAAATAACAAGAAAAGTAGTAAAATAGATCCCCCACACCTAAGCAACTGTAGATTTTCCCAGACACATAAAACCCCCAGCAACAATGGACCCCCACAACAAAATACCACCCAGCAGCAGCAAATGATCTCCCAGCAGCCAGAAACAGACCCCCTCCCTCACCAGTAGATCTCCTCCAGCAACAATTGACCCCCCCCCTCCCCAAGCAGCAATAGATACACCACCAGCATCAATAGAACAGACCGCCATGTAAAATTAGATCTCCTCCAGCAACAAAAGATCACCCACTAGACAGCATTAATAGACTCTCCAGCACCCCTTGCCATTAAATACATTCAGTGCTGGAGGTGCTGGAACTGCATTCCCCCACATTCCCACTGAAAAAAAGTAATGAATGAACCTTTTCTTTATGCCAAACCTGAACACTTTAGTAATGCAGTGCGCATAGCATGCGGCAGGGAACAGTGGGTGTGGCCAAATTGCTCTTGCTGACATCATCGCCCTGCCCCCCTACTGATGCCAAACCTAGCCCCAGACAGCTGCATGCAGCTCCCGGATGGCAACCTTCCAGACAGGGAATGTTGTGGGCAAGGTAGCACACATTAGCCAACCAATGAAGCCACAACCTCCAAAGGTCCCTCCTTTTTGTCATATGCTCCCATGTGTCTCTCAAAACTTGATCTTCTTACACCTGGAAATGAATCAGTCCTTACAATCCATAAAAAGGAAAACGCGGCTTGACATGTAGACTCTGTTCTTCAGGAGACATGACTTATAAGGAGGGTACGAAATGGTGAGCTGTAGTAATCGCTGATCGGTCTGGAATCCTCTGCATCTGATACGTTGGTTGGGCTTCGGGGCGTCTTATCTCATTGAGGAAAATGTGGTCATCTGCTCGGGCTCTGGTCACGCGTCCAATCAGGCAACAGGAGCACCTCATCACGACATATAGAAGGAATAGAAACAAAAATGACATGAGTATATACACCCCTACTTCCTTCAACCACGATCCAATGGAAAATAAAAAATCCCCAAAGTTTCCCAAACCCTTAAAAGGATTCCAACCCTCACTAGCTATAGCTCTGGCTTTGCCTTGCAGGGATCTAGCCTTATCCATATGGGCCTGAACTTTGTCATTGGTATCCTCAATCCAGGTACAACAATCTTCACCTATGAATTCACAGAAACCCCCCTTGGATGCTAACAGATAATCAAGGGCCATCTTTTCCTGTAAAAGAAGGGTCCTGATCTGCCGTTGTTCCTGTGAGATTTCCCTTACAGCCTCTACGGTTTCATTGAATATCCCATCCACAATGGATGAGAAATTATTCAATCGTTTCATAAGTTCAATCCCCCAACCCATCCAAGCAGGAAACCATGCCCAGGCCTGGTCAGAGTTGGTGAACAATTCCCTTCTAGCTTTTCCTGACGTTCTTACCTTCTCTCGTGCCATCAGATCCTCTCGATCATCCGCGATGTAAGATGCTGGGACTAGTTTAACCAGGACACATGAACCTCTTGCATTAGGGGGGATTACCTTATAAGCTGAGGTACCGCATAAGAAGTAGTAGGGGCCAGTCAGAGTCGCACAGGGGAAACCACTCTGACGGTTACGTGCATTGAGTAGTAACAGGATAGACTGGGGGATTGCTCCCTCGGTCTGAACGTCACACCCTTCCTTCCAACAGATGTAATCTGGTCTATTAGTGTTATTAAAGAAGACGGGGGTTTCGTTGGTTAGATTAACTGTTATACCTTCTTTACAGGTGGTGGACCCAACAAAGTTATCCCCTCTACCGAAACTAAAGTTGAAGCACACTTGTGGGCTACCTAGTTGTCCCGATACCCATACTGGTTTTGTGAGGGAGGGGCAAAAGCCAGAGCTAATGTTAAAACTATAACTAATTTTACCCTCTAGGAATGTATCATTAAGTTCTATTGACAAGTGTCTGTTTGGAGTCTTTAGTTTCCTCATACCGATACGGACATCATATATTGCATGTACTGCTGCCATTGCCGGGGCATCAAGGCTTGGTGGAGGTTTGGAGCATACCCAGCAGTTGGTCCTGTTCGCCATTTTTGCCAGCTGGAGATGCATTTTAAACAATAAATTGGGATGCTTTTCATCATTACCCTTGCTAAAATACACTAAACTAAAACTATAAATAAAGAAGATACTCCTCATTCTTTGATGTAGTTGAGCAGCTTCTTGCAGTGGCTGGCGTGGATCCAGTTGTCCCGTTCTTCAAGCTTTAGTGAGGTCGGCGTGGTCAGCTGAACCTGGAATGGTCCGACGTATCTCGATTCTAGTCCCATCCTCTGGTATTTCTTTACAACGACCCAGTCACCTGGTTGGATAGAATGTAAACCGGTTATTGAGTCAGGGTCTGGAAGGGACTCATGAACCCTGTGGTGGATTTTTTTTAGCTCACGTTGCAGTGACTGCACATACCCCGTCAGCTGAGAATGTAAAGACGACAGCTGCTGGGGAAAGTACAACCCTGTTTTTGGTTGACATCCGAACAAAACCTCATATGGAGATAACCCGTGAGGTCGTCTAGGTGCATTTCTGATGGAGTGGAGAGCTATGGGGAGACATTCAGGCCAAGGTTTCCCAGTATCAGCTATTATTTTGGAGATTTTGTTTTTAAGGGTTCCGTTTAACCTTTCAACCTTACCACTACTTTGGGGGTGATAAGGAGTGTGTAATCCCTGATTGATATGGAGGGCTTTACACACTTCTGCAAATATTTGACCAGTGAAGTGGGAGCCTCGATCCGACTCGATCGTTTCAGGTAGGCCCCAGCGACACACTATTTCGGACAGGATCTTTTTGGCTGTGGTTGTGGCGTTTGCTTTCTGAACCGGCCATGCCTCCGGCCAAACTGAAAACATATCTACACAGACTAATGCCCCGTACACACGATCGTTTTTAATGTCATTTTTTAAACCAACGTTTTTCTCCTCGTTTTTTTTCATGTTTCCTCTCAAGCCTGCCTTGCGTACACACCATCATTAAAAAAAACGATCAAGCAAAGCGCAGTGACGTTCAACACGTACGACGGCACTATAAAGGGGAAGTTCCGTTCGAATGACGCCACCCTTTGGGACGCTTTTGCTAATTCCGTGTTTCCGCGTGTTAGTAAAAGTTTGGTGAGAGACGATTCGCGCTTTTCAGTCTTCGTGCTTTGAAGATCGTTTTCGGGAGTTCAGATTGCGCCTGTGGGTTCGTATCTGTTTAGCACTGCTTGTAGTCAGTTCGTATCTGTTTATTCAGTGTGGCCTGCTCTGCACGTTCGTGTTTTTCAGCTTGTTCTTCATAGGCCTTGCTGTTCTTCCGTGCGTTCTTCTAGTACGTTCTGTTCAGCCGACCGTTATCTAGTCATGTTGCGGCTACGTACTCGTCGTAGAGTTCGTGCTGTAGTTGGTGCAGGGGTTCATGCTGTATCCCGACTCCATGCCATGAGCAGGGTCAGGAGGAGTTCATGGACCAAGAATTGGTTGCTCCAGCGGCACCAATTCTGTCACATGCCTTTGTTGCGGGAGATCAGGGAGAATAATCCTGATGATTTCAGGAATTTTCTCAGGATGTCTGACTCCGTATTTCAGCAGCTGTTGGCTTTGGTGTCCCCCTATATTACCAGGCAGGACACCGTTATGCGGGAAGCCATCAGTGCTGAGCAGAGGCTCATCGCCACGTTGCAATACCTGGCTACTGGGAGAAGCCTGCAGGACCTTAAGTTCTCCACAGGCATATCCCCCCAGGCTCTGGGGATCATTATACCAGAGACTTGTTCTGCCATCCTTCAAGTTTTGCAGGAGGACTATATTAAGGTAAGTGTTCTTCTTCAAAAATTCACATTGTATGGTTTTTATTTTGGGATATTTTTAATTTGCTTTATTTGCAGTCCCTAATTCACATGATTCTTAGCTGCAGGGAATGTCCCCTTTCTCCCCATGTTTTATTATTTAAAGTTTGGTGTTTGAGGCCTACCTGTAAATTTGGCTTACCTAACCTCTCCAGCATGCTATCCTGGGGCCATACCTACCTTGCCTAGTCATTTCCATGTTTTTTATTATATGTTCCATCGTAGTGCTTTACCCAAAACGCACTCTAAATTTTGCCTAGGAATGTTTCATTTTTGTTAACTTCAATACAGAGTGCTACAGCCTTCATGTGTGATATTCCCAACTCATCTTCAACCCTTCCCCCCCCCCCCCCCCCCCCCCATAATTTTTTTTTTTTTTTTTTTTTCTTGCTTCCAATTTTTTATGTTTTTAACAGTTTCTACCAATGTTGGCCATGAATGTGTGTATGAAATCAGCTTGCAATGTTTCTGGCTCCAAGTATTAATTTGTTATTTCTTTAATTCCACAGTTCCCTTCTTCGCCACATGAATGGCAGAATGTGGCTTCCGAGTTTGCCCAGCGATGGAACTTTCCGAACTGTGGAGGAGCCATCGACGGCAAACATGTTCGGGTCGTCCCACCACCCCATTCGGGATCCTTTTATTATAATTATAAGGGGTTCCACAGCGTCGTGATGATGGCAGTGGTGTCGGCCACCTACGAGTTCCTCTATGTGGACGTTGGCAAGAATGGCAGGATGTCTGATGGAGGAGTTTTTGCCCAGACGGAGTTTGGAGAACGGCTCCTTTTGGATCTGCTGGCCTTGCCACCCGCGGAGCAGAATGTGGAGGGACTACCTTTTGTGTTTGTGGCGGATGAGGCGTTTGGCCTGGGACCCCATTTGATGAGGCCATTCCCGCAACGCACCCTCACCCCTGAGAGGAGGGTTTTCAATTATCGGCTGGCCAGAGCCAGAAGGGTGGTGGAAAATGCGTTTGGGATCATGGCCAGCCGATTTCGCCTCTTCCTTACCTCCATCCACCTTGCCCCATACAAATGGAACCATGTGGTTATGACGTGCTGTGTGCTGCATAATTTCCTAAGGGTGCATTCAACGAGTTATATATCTTTGAGTGGGCCTGAGGCCTCTTTAATCAATGCAGAAACTTTGGTGGCCCTGGAACCTGGCCGTCCTGGCTTGGCCCCCCCAACCGGACGTGAGGTCCGTAACCAATATGTGGACTATTTTATGGGTAGGGGGGCCATTGAAATGCCAGACAATCTCTAATAATTTTAGACCAAAAAAATAAAACTTTTAAAAAAAGTAAAGATTGGTTTGTCATTTTTATTGTATAATGTTTGATGTTTCTGGTAGGTTTACCTAGTGCATTTGTTTTGCCATGTGGATTAAAAAATCTTTTAATTAGCCTTCATTGTCAGTGTAAACACCAAACATTGATTAGTTCACTCAGCACCACATTTACATAATGAAGCCACAATGATTTGTTATGTAAAAATACCTTTATTTTTTTTGTTTAGGTGGGCAACTTCCATAGAAATGTGGATGTTCCCTTAATTTCAGGTGTATTAAAACGCATGACCAGCCATGCATAAACAAACTATAGTTCTCCAAATTTTGAAAAAGCTAAACATGTGCTAGTCATTAAAGGGTAAAATAACCAAAAAAAAAAGAAAACTCTGCAAGTAAAACGTTATTTGGTGTAAAAACATTAGACACGCCCAAGCACAGCCATGATATTTTGGAGCCTTTCCTCCACCCGCTTTGTATTTGCCCTGATCTCTCGCAAATCTCCCTTAATTTTTTCGAGGTCACGACAGCAGACCATCAGGTATTGGATCAGGATCTGGGCACTGTGATGTGACAACTTATTGGGGTCTTCGGCCAGAACTGCACCTAAATGTAAAAAGAAATATGTAGGATAGAATATGTAGGCCTACATCTATTTAACATGCATGTGTCTGGTTTCTCTCTGACCTGTGGTGGTGCCACTTTCAACTTCCACAACATCACATTCCTCTCCATCCTGGGGTTCTGGGGGTATTGTTGTAGGTATTGCAATTCTCGTCTCATCTGAGGTAGCTTTTCGAATCCCTAGGGAGATTGAAATAAAAGGAATAGTTTCATTAGTAGCGACTCAATTTTGCTAAAATAAGAAACATGGAAAAAAACTTTTTAATCATTCTTTTGAAGCATGCTCCATTTAAATTTTTAACCCCTGTGCCAACCGGGACAAATGATTGGATACATAGGCCAAAACAGAGCATATACATTTTGTGAACAAATTTGAAACATTGTAACACCCCAAAGTATCTACACTGGATCACCTGTGTGTGACTCCATCAAGCTTTTTGGCTTTAGGCCCACACTTGTACTACTGCGTTCAGATGTTTCATCAGCTGCTGAGCATTCACTCCCTTTAACATTACCATGCATATCGTTTTTCAAAATGAACAAATCTCCTTTGGATTAGCACACCAAAAATAAGTGTGGCCCAAATGTACTCCCCCAAATAAACAAAAAAACATGGGTGTTCACACTGGATGATCCTAAAACATCGTTTGAGGAACTGTACGGAGAAAGAGGTAAAATACGTCCGTTTACTATGCGGACGAACCTAAAAAAGATGGTATCTTTCAGTGTACTATATGAAAGTTAAAAATACACAACAGAATACAAGAAAATAATATGTACCATGGAAACTCAAAAAAAACAACTTACTTTTTAATATAACTTTCTTGATTCTTTTATATTGGTCGGCCTCCCGCAACTTCAGATCTGACCATCGTTTTCTGAGCTGTTCCTTCGTTCTGCACACCCCAAATTTTTGGTGGAGACTTTTGACCACTTTGCCCATAATTCTGGACTTGACCAGATTAGGCCTTTTATACGGACCATGCTTGGCATCATAATCCTCCTTCTTTAAAATGGCGACCATCTCCACCATTTCCTCGAATGACATGTTGGATGCCTTATATCTCCTGGGTCTTGATTTGGGCTCCTCTGTAATTTCATCCTCTGTAGAGGTAATCTCAGCCACCTGTGTCTCCGCCATGTTTTGTTCAGCACTACGAGCGAGAAGGGGCGGGGAAAGTACAATATCGAACGTCAGGGGCGGGGAAAGCGTGCGGAGTTTCACGCATGCGCTGTGTATATAAAGTGAAGATCCATGTCTGGGAAATACGTTCATTTTTCGGGAGAGAGAGTTAGCAACGAACGTCGTGACCAAGGTACCTAACAATTTTACTTTTTGAGGTTCATCAGACGAGGAGATTTGTGTGCTCAAAATATGTAGACAATGCACAGTTGAGGAATGTTGCCTGAAATATATTTTTATTTTGGTTTCTCGCTTTTACAGATATCATGAATACTTTTAAAAACCCAGACTTCATGGGGGAGTTCATCGACAAATGGCAAGAGCTCCCTATATTATGGCAAACCAAAAGTGGCGGAAATAAAAATAAAGACGCCAGGAAAGCAGCACTGGAGAGCCTGCTTGCATTTGTGCAAACAAAGATACCCACAACAACTCTCCAAGATGTCAAAAACAAAATTGGGACCATCAGAGGGACATACAGGACCCAGAGGACTATGGTCCTGAGGTCCCAGAGGTCAGGTGCACCAGCAGATAAGGTTTATAAACCCAGTCTGTGGTACTACAGTAAGCTTGCTTTTCTGGATAACCAGCTGGAAATGCGGGAATCTCTCTCCACCCTTCCCCCCAGAGGTCAATCCAGCCTTCCTTGTACCCAACCCTCCAGCCTTCCCTGCAGCCAGTCCTCCAGCTTTCCTGTCAACCCTGCTCTGGCTTCCTCTGAGGATCAAGATCAGGGCCTTGAGGAGGCAGATTTGGAGATATGGAGCCAGGTAAAGTTTTGCTATCTATATTTCTATCGTACAAAATTGTAGATTTTAAATAGATGTTAGTATTGTTAAAGGTATGTACACTTCTACCAATAAAGTTTGTGAAGAGCAAGATACAGTAGTGGCCTAATTTTATGTGTCCAAGACAACAAAACCAGGATGTGTAATCAATGAAAAGGACATAACTTTTGGCATTGATTTCAACAATGTCTAGAGGTGAACAATGTCTGTGAATGATGATGTGGCAAAATAAATAATGTCCCTTTCTTTTTTTACAGCCAGAGCAGAGCCAGGAAGATTGTGATGTTGGGGATCAGGAGGAGGCTGGGCCCAGTGGCACCCAGGAGGAGGCAGGGCCCAGGGGCACCCAGGAGGAGGCTGGGCCCAGTGGCACCCAGGAGGAGGCTGGGCCCAGCACAAGAGCCCAGATGCCTCCCCTGGTAGTTAAACCACGAGGGCCAAGGAGAGGTAGGCAGGTGGAGGAGGAAACCAGGGCCTTCCTCAGAGAGGCAACAGCGGCCCTCAGAGAGGCACCCTCTGTTGAAGAGGGATTTGCCGCAGTCCTCGCCCACAAACTAGGGCAAATGGAGTTGCAGCAAAAAATTTACAGTGAGACCCTGCTATTGAAAGTCATCAATAAGGGCGTGCTGGGTGAACTCACTAGGTACACGGACATAACGGAGGTTGTCCCTACTCCTCCACCTCCTCCTCCTACTACTCCTCCTGCCACAACCTCTCCTCCTGATCCCCAGCCTCCAAGGAAGAAACCAACCAAGGCTGCAGAGAAGGCTGGAGAGAAGGCTACAAGGAAGAGAAGAAAATAATGCCTGCTGTAGTACCACAGACTGGGGACATATAGGACTTATCTGCTGTGGCTCCTGACCTCTGGGAGCTCAAGACAAGATTGGGCTCATTTTTTGGGGGGATCTAATCTCTATTTTGGTTTGGACATCTTGTATGGTTGTTGTGGGGTCAAAGGGATGCACAAATGCAAGCAGGCTCTCCAGTGCTGCCTTCCACTTTAATTTGTTAATGTTCTGAAATAAAAAAAAATTGAGTGCCCTTTAAATACTTGACTATGTGATTTGTATTTCAAAAGAGAGCTTGCTAGGAAGCAGGCAGGGACATCTCAAATTATATTATTGTTATTATCAGGGGACACAAACCTCCCTGAGGCCAAATGAGACACATTTGGAAGGTTGTTGTGGTAACTTTACACAAGAATAATTTAAGCCAAAATACTTAAAAAAAGGCCAAAAAAAAATAACCAAAAATAATATAAAATTTAAAGAAAAAAGGAGAATTAACTTATTTTATTATTATTAGTATTATTTAGGAGGGAGGTGCGGCTTATAAATAATATTTTAAAATCATTAGAGCAATTTGGAATTACTTTAGAAACAAGTTTGGCATAAAACTCTCAATGTCAAAAGAAGAACGGAATGCGCTGCATTAAAACGATGCTATTAATTCCACCGTGACGAATGTGCCATCTCCATTTCCAACATTAGCTTTACCAAAACGAGCGCTCCCGTCTCATAGTTGCTTCTGAGCATGTGCGTTTTTTTTCACGTCATGAAAGCATACACACTATCGTTTTTCACGTCGTTAAAAAAAACGACATGAAAAACGACGTGAAAAAAGAGAGCATGTCCGGAATTTTTAATGGCCGTTTTTCACGTCGTTAAAAATGCTCTGGAGCCTACACACGATCATTTTTAATGGCCATTTTTAAAAATGGCATTTTTAACGGCATGAAAAACGATCGTGTGTACGGGGCATAAGACGTGTTCGTACGGCCCACTCCTTGGCAATGTAATGTAGTCTATCTGGATGCGCTGAAATGGATATTCTGGTCGGGGGGAATGTCGTTTGGGTACTGGTACCGTCCTACCTGGATTGTGCAATGTGCAAACCAGGCAGGCTGCTGCAAAATTAGCAGCTGCAGTAGTAAATCCAGGGGCGATCCAATGCTCATCCACCTGCGCACACATAACCATCTTTGACTGATGCCCTGGATAATGAGCCGAATGGGCCATCATTGGAAAAAGCGATCTTGGCAGACACCATTTTTTACCAAGACCCCAGATGTCATCTGGACCTCTCATGGCCCCTAGTGCTGTCCATCTCCTCTTTTCATGTAATTCCGCTTGTGACTGTAGTCTCTTAAACTCTTCCAGAGACACATCAGAGGGGATGGCTAGCATCAGGGTTTTCACAGGAGGGTGCAGAGCACCTTCTTTGGCAGCTCTATCTGCCAAGGCATTGCCATCGGCCTCCAAAGTCCTATCAGTCGTGTGGGCCTTAACTTTTAGAATGGCTATCTCACGCGGCAGGTTGAAAGCAACGAATAACCTGTTGATTAACTGCGCATGTTTCACGGGCTTCCCTGAACTAGTCAGAAAGCCTCTTGCTTTCCAGATAGGACCAAAATCATGGGCTATCCCAAAAGCATACCTAGAATCCGTGTAGATATTGATCCTTTGACCCTCTTGGGTCTCACAGGCTCTTGCCAGTGCCCACAGCTCAGCTTCCTGTGCAGACATGTTGGAACTCAATGAACCCTTTTCCACAATTTCACTGACTGTAGTCACTGCATAACCTGTGTGTGGCTTACCATCTGGGGTGTAATACCTGGAACCATCGACAAAAAGGTTTTTAGTGTTTGGGATGGGGGTCTCCTTCACCGGGCTGATGGTTGTTGACTCGAGTTCCATCAGAGAAACACAGTCGTGGTGATCATCAGCATGTTGTCCTTCTAAATTAACAAGTTGGTTAGAGGTAGAGAGGTTGGTATTGTTAGTCTGGAAGGTTTGAGTATCATTTTTAACACCATTATCTCCCCCCTTCTCTTCAGTAGGAAGAAGAGAGGCTGGGTTTAAAATGGTGCATCGTCTTAAAGTCAGGTTAGTAGGGGTTAGGAGAGCCACTTCGTACTTAGTCAATCTGGCAGCAGAGAGGTGTTTTGTCTGAACTTGATTTAGGATTTCCTGCACTGAATGGGGAGTATAGAGGGTCAGTGGGGAGTCCAAGACTATATCACCTACCTTCTGTAACAATACAGCGCAGGCGGCTACGGCTCGTACACAACCTGGTGAACCTCGAATGACTGGATCTAGGGCAGTTGATAGATACATGATGGGTCGGTACCTGGACCCATGTAGTTGGGTCAGTACTCCAGTGGCGTGGCCTTTGCTTTCATAGCAGAAAAGGTAGAAGGGGAGGTCATAGTTGGGCAAACCTAAAGCAGGTGCTTTGGAGAGTTCTTGGATCAAGTCCTGTAGGGTTGACCAGTTATCATCAGTCAGTTGAAAGGGAGTTTGGGATAGGATTTCGTAAAGGGGTCCTAAAGTCGAAGAGATGTTAGGGACCCAGTCTCTACAGTAGTTGATAAGACCGAGAATGGCTCTCGTTTGTCGTGCGTTTCGGGGTTTCGGGAAGTCTTTCAGTGTCTGAATTCTCTGGGTTGTCAGGTGTCGAGTACCCTGAGATATACAATGTCCTAAAAAGGTGACCTTCTCCCTACAAAACTGCAATTTCTCCTTGCTAGCTTTATTCCCCGTGGACGCCAGATGGTTAAGCAATGAGACAGTATGCTGATAACAGACATCCCTTGCAGGGCAACAAAGCAGCAAGTCATCAACATACTGGATCAGCACCACCTCTGGATTCGTTGGGGTCCATTGATCCAACACTATTTTAAGTTTGCAACTGTACTCCGAGGGACTAGTCACAGACCCCTGAACAAGACGTGTCCAAGTCAGTTGTCGACCCTGGAATGAAAAAGCAAAAAGGTACTGGCACTGGGGGTCCAGTGGTACCGAAAAAAATGCATTATTCAGATCAATAACACTGAAGAAAATTGCGTTAGGTGGTATAGAGGCCAACAAGGTGTGTGGGTTGGGTACCAAAGGGGCATCGCTGATAATGATTTTATTGATAGCCCTTAAATCATGTACTAAACGGAAAGTTGTTTCCTGACCCTTGACAGACTTTTTAGCCACTGGAAACAAAGGGGTGTTACAGGGGGATTTGGTTGGCGTAAGAACTTTTATCAGCAGGTACCGGTCTATTTGGATTTTAAGGCTATCCATCTGAGCCACACTCAAAGGGTATTGTGGTAATTGGGGCAAAATACTCCCTGGTCTGATGTTTACTGTGGTTGGCGGGACCGGCAGAAGACACACATCATACTTATCAAACGCCCAAAGTTTGGGATCCACTTCTGCTAGCACATCCAACCCCAGAAAACAACCAGGTTCTATCATATACGGTAGAGCCACCATTGCACATAGGCGCTCATCTGTCAATGCACTGCTAACCACAACACCTGTTGGAGTGTACTCAATGACCGCTTGTATCTCAGATAAAATATCAGCTCCCAATAGGTTGATGGGAACATCATCCGATACCAGTACCGACTTAATGGCTTCTGTGTGTTGGCCCAACCTACAATGGAGTGGTTTGGTGGTATGTAGAGACACTGTCTGACCTGTTAGACCCACAGTGGGTATAGTCTCCCCAGAAAGGGGAACCTTGCCTCTGAAATCTTTGGATCTCAGAACAGTTCGGACGGCACCGGTGTCAATGAGGCAAGGGAGGGGATATTTTAATTCCTCGATAAACAGGTTGATATGTCCTGACACCGCTTTGCCAACGTCCTATGAAGAATCATAGTCGTGGCTGGCCATCGCTACAACTGAAGTTGTTGGATCGCGTGAGCCTGGTACTGGATCGTCTGGGATGAACTGCCACTTACCCTTGGGTCTGTTAGGACAGTCGCGCCTTAGATGTCCTTCCTTTCCACAGATGTAACAAGTTCGGGCTTTCCAGCGTTGTGTCTTTTTCCCACCATCCTGGCCCGTTTGTCCTGCAGAAGGGGCTTGAGACACAAGGATTTTGGATGCTTTGTCCTGTTTCTTCCTATCCATCTCTCTCTCTATAGCGGAGAGAGTGGATAGAATGGCAGGTATTGTCATTTCATTAAATTCGGGTCTGGCTAATAATAGCCGGTCTCGAATTTTCATATGGATGCCTTCTAAAAATTTGGCTCTTAGCAAAAGGTGAATGGCGGATAACTTACCTCCGTCGGTTGGCACATCCGGACCAACCTCCAGATCTGCATCCAATGCAGCTTGTTTCAGGCGACGCCAGAAACAAGCACATTCCTCGCCTGGGTTTTGACTGAGTTTCATCACATCTGTGGTAGAAGATGCACCATACAACTCTGGAAGTTTGGCTAGCAGGGCCACACAGAATTGCTTACCTCCAGAAGTGGCTTGTTCGTGGGTGACAATGCCGCAACGGGAGATTATAACCCCTGCCAGTTCTTCTCCTACTTTCGCCCTCAGAACCTGGGCACAATCTGTTCCGCTCATGCCGTAGCTAAATTGATTTTGACAAAACATTCTCGCAAACCCTCGTGGATTTGTTCTATAGTCAGGCAGTTCGGCCAGTATGGTCCTGATTTCTGAGGAAGCAAAAGGGACATGCCATACCACCCTTTCCCCCAAAGTCCTTTCACCGTTGGTATTTGGAACACCCTCATATTGTTGCACCCGGACTGGGTAAGTACCAGGTTCAGTGACATAAGTGGGGCTAGGTGTGTACTTTGGAGGTTGTGGCTTCATTGGTTGGCTAATGTGTGCTACCTTGCCCACAACGTTCCCTGTCTGGAAGCCAACCAATGAAGGGTAGATGGTAGGTATGACTGAGTCAAAAGCTCTCAGCGCAGTTATGCAATCCCCACGGTTCCTTAGTCTGGTCTCAATTCCCTTAGACTCACATAGCATCTGTAGATCACCAGTTGAAAATGATTCATAATCAGCCGCAATCGGCGGAGAAAATGCCCCAGATATGGGGAAAGGTGACTGATAGAGAGGGTTAGCTTGAGGTTTAGCGTCAGAGGTGACATGGTTAGATGGAGACGTGGGAGAGAGAGAGATGTTAGTTGGAGAGTGCAGAGTAGGGTTGGTTAGATTGGTGATGGCAGAAGCATCAGAGGAAACTACAACAGATCTAGTGTTGGTGGATCCAGCCTGCCTCAGCAGAGTTAGCCCAGAAAGAGCCTCTTCCGCTTCCAGCATTGGATCACCAGTCACTGCTATCCCCTCAGGCCAGGTGTACATAATGCGGTTCTTCCGGACTGAAACTGCCTTCTGTATACCCTGCCTGCTTACCATAACAGACTTCTGAAGCCACAGCTCAGCTACATCTAAGGTTTTTGCTGCCCAGAGCCTGGGTTTAAACTCAGTTATGAATTTCTCCCACCTCCAGGCATCAAATGTCCCCTCTAGAGGAATAGCCCAAGTAGTATCCTTGGACCAACTATGCCATTCCTTTAGAGGTTTCATGACCTTTGCCCCAAAGCTAGATTTCATGTACTGTGCAGCCGTCTGACTCTGGGAAGCCTCACATTCCTTCCCTTGCATGGACTTCAAATTGCCCATGGCGATTCGAATCGGCTTATAGTCTTATTCCTGCGTCCAGGAAAAACCCCTGCACCTATTTAGGAGAGCACCGTCAGGTGCCTTCTTCTACGGTGGATTGACGAACTGCAACCACTATATCTGGTCCAGTCCCCCAACTAGAAAACCTAACCGAGGTGTTATTAACTCTATGGCTTGTTGCCCCAACACTTTTGGCACAGAACTACAGAGTACTACTCTTTTACACCGTAATACTCGTAATAACTATGCCCAATGATTAGTCAACAACCACAGACCACCCCCCGAATTATGTCTCTACCCCTTACAGTGTATGCATACATACCTCTGTACGACTGTACACTGCGTCGTCAGATTAAACTGCACAGCACACTTCCGTTTATTTTCGCTACAGAGCAATGTGGCTTCTCTAAATAATCACAAAAATAAAATAAAAAAATTAAATGGGGATAGCCTTCTGTTGTCTATTTCAGCAGTTGTACGATGTCTCAGTAGTTACACGATCAAACTAATAAACTAACCGTCTGAGCGTGAACAAAAAATTGACTACTTGCTGCGCAAAAGTAACTCAATTAACAATAAAAGTGAATATAAAGCGAGTTTTAAAACCAAAGCCTTTCTTTCCTACCGCAAGCTATACAATAAAAGATGCAGCTCTAAAACCAAAAACAATGGGGGAGGGGCATGAATTGCCTTCTGAGAAACTCAAAGAAAATGCCCAAACAATTAAAAATTTAAATAAAAAATTTAAAACACACACCCCGTTAAGAGTACAAAAACTCAGTTAAAGTTAGTTTTACTATCTATTGAAATTCAGTGTAAAGCAGAGTCTTCACTTTAAACTGAAATTAAAACCAAAAGAAAACACAATCGTTTTACAAAAAAATATGCAAAAATAACCAAACCTGAAGATTGGGTTCATACAAAGAAAAACAAAAAATGGTGACTCAGACCACATGGCTGAACAAACACAAAGGAAAACAAAATGGTGTCTTCAAAACAAGACCAAACCGTGCCTCTTACAAACAAAAAGCACTGTTTTAACACAAAACAGACTGTGCTACTTAACTCATACTAAACGTTAGACGAACTATAATAGCTACACACTTTACAAAAGTTATTTCACACGGTGACCAGCACTATGAAATAACTCAGACACACAATGCTATGTCATTCAATCTCTGCCGCACATTTAAAACATCAACTAGCACACTCCATGCATACCGTCACGTTGTACTACAGGAAATGGTTTTACATTTAACATAAACCCCATACAAAGACCCTCTAGGCTGTATTGACTATGGGGTCTACACAGAGGACAGTAATATAGACTTCTATCCCAAGCCAATACAGCTATCCCTCCCAGTACAAATATAAATCCCCGTCCTTGTACACAAAGAGTGAAACCGCAAAAATTTGTTCTTTTGCTAAGCGGAGTTACCTGCAACAGCGAGCAGAGAGACCAGATTCCGGTTCTAGAACAACAAAAATTTCAAAAGTTGAAATGGAGTCTGTCTTACCAAACTTTGCCGGCCTTTTCCTGTCCCAGAACCGCGGACCCAATCTCTCCTCTCGGATCGCTGCGCTGGAACTACGTTGGCTCCAAGCTGGCTCGCCAAAATGTCGTGGAAGAATTCCCTTGGGCTTTGTACGCAAATCCACACCGCGCCTAAATGTGGACTTCCAGCGTCTAAATGCACACAAAGCACAAAACAATTCCTTCGTGCTTAAAAGCACGTTTGTATCAAGCTCTTTGGTACAAGGAATTTGAAGTACTTCAATGGCACCAGGTAGAATCAGAAACGATGCTGCTTCAAGCTGGAGTCTCAAGCGTCTGGGCAGAGCTCAGCCACCCAGATTCTTTTATTCATTGGAAACAAAAGGATAACAAAACAGGAAGTGATGGCCCCAACAGCCAATCACTTCCCTTAATACAAAATGACATCACAGGAAATGACAAACAGTAAAGGGGAGGGCACTCACAGGAGGGAAAGGGGAGGAAGTGCACACCCCCCCATCTTAATCAGCATGGAGCCCACACAATACTGTTCAAAGTAAACAGTATCTAGTGAGATCATTCTACTTGTTCTTATAGTTTTGGGACAATCTGCGGGGACATTGCTACTGCTGTTGTCAATATACGGTACAAGTACACCGACAAGGCAGATATCAATGTCCTCTTATAAATACAGATATGTATCCATAAAGCGGATAACTAAGTCCGCAAGAGAGAATTAATAGGTTTCTCTCATTATGCGGACTTCGCTTCTCTAATGTGTATAGCCATTGGAAAGCATGCAGTCCAGCACATTGCGCTTGATATCTACAAACCAACAAACGCCCACACACGCAGAGAACACGTTTCAATCCCATAAGAAGGTTTTCATACTGACCGTTTTTACCGCTGGTCTCGATTCAACCCAAGTGCGCTCTGCTAGAGCGCTCCTCGATTAAACATCCGACACAGGGAGACAGATGACAATCTATGAAACGCACATCCTAGAATAAAATGTCCACATAAATCTTATATAATAAAATTTCCACAACACTATATTACTTATTTGGGGAGCCACATCCCGGTCTGAATAATGTGTCCGGGTCTCAGTCTGTCTGAAACCCGGACACATTATTCAAAATCCAGACTGTCCGGGTGAATCCTTAACAGGTGGCAACCCTAACTGTATGTATAAATGTTTACTACACAGTGTGACCTCTTGCTGACTTTCCAACAAACATTTTTTTTAAAATATTGCAGGAATGGAGGCATTAGAATAGACACAGAGAGGAGATTGTTATTGGTGCAAGAACACATGGGCGCTGAACATACAATACAGTACAGCTGCTACTACTTTTCTGGTGGTATACACCGTACACAATACAGTGCAGCCGTAGTACAGTTGCTACTACACTTCTGGTGGTGCACACAGTACAAAATACAGTGCAGCCATAGTACGGTTGCTACTACTTTTCTGGTGGTGTACACAGTATCTAATACAGTGTAGTGTGGTGTTCCAAAACAAAACATACATCATGTCTGGAAGGCCACCAGGGAAAGGCAGATGCTCACAGGCCACTAAAAGAGGACAAGCAGGCTATGTGTCTACAGTCAACAGTGCTGGTCGTGGACATGGTGCATCCTCTGCAGGTGGCCGTGGTGCACGCTTGTCCTTTTTTTCTGCTGCTGGCCGTGCTATTGAGCCAGAACATGCAGAAGAGTTGGTGGAGTGGATAACAAAGCCGTCCTCATCCTCCTCATCCTCCTCATCCTCTGTCACCCAGGCTCAGAGTAGTTTGCTTTCCAATGCAGCTGCCATAGCGGCCTATTCCACCGGCTCCTTGTCCACAGTCACTCCTTCTGTAGCCCCACCATCATGCACGGAGTAGTCCCCCGAACTATTCGACCACAGTGTCAGGTACATGCTGCTGGAGGATGCGCAGCTCCGATGTTGGTTCCCAGGTTAAGAAAGGGAGTAACGTGAGCCTAGAGAGAGGGGGTGCCCAAGAAAGACAAGAAAGTGGCAGTCATGTTCCCCCAGCTGCAGCATACTGCCAAGTTTTCTCCAGTGACGAGGAGAGAGGGGATGATGTGGTCACTGACTCTACTTGGGTGCCTGATAGAAAAGAGGAGGAGGAGGCACATCTCCAATGAGGCAGGATGCCCTCTAGGGGGCAGCTTAAGGGCAGCCACCCTATTGCCTCACACGGCAGAGCTCCGCAGGTGCAGGACTCTGCTGACTCCCCCTGATTTTGAAAAGGTTCCTTGGTGTGGGATTTTTTTGACACGTGTGCAGCAGATCACGCCGTTGCTGTTTGCAACCTATGTCTGAAGCGGATCAAGCGTGGCCAAAACAGAAGCCGCTTGGGAACCACATGCTTGACCAGACATATGACGACTTCCATGCAGTCCATTGGCAACAGCACTTGAAAAACCCACATCAAAGAAAAAGGCGGACTTCTCCTTGCTCCTCATCTGGGATCTCCAACCCAACAATACCTCCAGTCCTCTAAAAAACCTGCGCTTAGAGGAATGAAGGTATAGCAATAGGTGTCCCAAGTACTTGCGGGCAATCTGCTATCGCTACACCACCATCTGATTTTAGCAGGCAAATTTTCCTACATCAGTTGCTAAAGCATAAAAAGAAATTCAGTCCCAGCTATCCACATGCTCAGCGTCTGAATGCTGGTAGGGGTATAATGTACAATGGACGTTACCTTCCCTTCACTGCGCACTGGGTAACTCTGCTGGCAGCTGGGAAGGATGCAGGACAGGGTTCAGTATTGTTGGAGCTTGTTCCACCACCACGCCTCCAAAATGCTAGTAGTGATTCTGCCACAGTTCTCTCCTCCACCCCCTCCTCTTCTTCTATGGCCTCTTCTGCAGATTTGTCCTCTGAACCAGTGGTGCTCCGTAAGCGTTCAAGGGGCTATGCAAGCACTCAGGCAAAAAGATGCTTGAGTCGGTCTGCTTAGGGGACAGGAGCCACACTGGGGCAGAGATTCTGTTCAGAGGTGGTTGACACCACACCAGCTTCAGCCAGGAATGGTTTATGCGACAATGGCACCAACCTTCTCTCCACCCTCCGACAGGGACACTTGACCCATGTTCCATTTTGGCACACGTCCTGAATTTGGTGGTGCAGCGGTTCTTGAGCAGGTACCCAGGCTTACAGGATCTCCTGAGGAAAAGTCTGTGGTCATTTCCGCTGGTCATACAATGCTAGTGCTCGGCTGTCTGACATTCAAAGGGAATGCAACCTGCCCACCAACCACCTCATTTGTGACATGCCCACCGTTGGAACTCAATTTTGGCAATGCTGCAGCGGCTGCACACACAGCAGAGAGCCATCCATGAGTACCTGTGTGAGTATGGCACCAGGACAGGGTCAGGGGAGCTTGGCTTCTTTTTGCAAAGCCAGTGGCTACTGAACAAGGATGCATGCACTGTCCTGTCACTATTTGAGGTGGCCACGAGGATAGTGAGCAGCGACAATGCATGCATCAGTGATACTGTCCCTCTTGTCTTCCTGTTGGAGCACACTCTTTGTGGAATAATGGGCAGGGCACTTGAGGCAGAACAGTGGGAGGAAGAGGAGGACTTCCTTACCCCTCAAGGCCCCCTTTATCCAGATAGTATTCCTGCGGGCTCGCCAAACACACAGGAAGAAGAGAAGGAGGAGGAGGATTGTGTCAGCATGGACGTGGAGGATAACACTCAGCAGCAGTCTTCAAAGGATCGTTTTCAGTCCCCAGAAACCCAAGGAGTTGTACGTGGCTGGGAGGAGGTTGTTACGGATCATGTGATCCTTAGTGACCCAGAAAACTCAGAATTGAATGCCTCTGCAAACTTAGGCTGCATGGCCTCCCTGATTCTGAAAAGCCTGTGAAAGGAACCTAGGATTCGTGGTATCAAGGAGAGGGAACATTACTGGCTGGCAACCCTTCTTGATCCACGTTACAAGGGTAAGGTTGCAGAACTCATCCTGCCTTTGCAGAGGGAGCAGAGGATGAAACATCTTCAGGAGGCCTTGAAGAAAGATTTGTGCAATGCATTTCCAGACCCTGAGAGGTTACAATTTCCTGGTGCTGGACAACATGTTGCTGAGGCTTTGTTCAGTCAGAGGAACAGTGGTGGAGATGGTGGCCGGCAGTCCTCAGCGCCAAGGTCTGATCGGTTCAAGCAACCTTCGCCAGCGTCTGCATTACATGGTGCAGGAATATCAAGAGCAGACTTGGAGACCTTTCCAAGAGAGCATCCAATGGGTTACTGGGTTTTGATGATTGACCACTGGCCAGAACTTGCTCAATATGCAATTGAGCTACTGGCCTGCATCCAGCATTCTTTCTGAACGCACATTCAGTATTGCTGGAGGGTTTGTAATGGATCATAGAGTGCGCCTGTCCACAGACTCCGTTGATAGGCTCACATTCATAAAAATGAATCAGTCTTGGATCAGCAGCTATCAAGCACCTGATGCTGATGTAACTGATTGAATTTTCTATGGATGTGGGATCCCTTGAAGACTGCCTATGCTGAGTGACTATCCTATTCCTCCTCAATCTTGATGATGCTAGCTTCTAACAATATTTTTGGTTTAGGGCACCACCACCACTGCCCAAGGCCCAATTTTTCTGCCCCTGTTTAACAGGAGCATGAAATTACAATTCTTGATCTAATATTTTACAGCAGGGCCCGTTCCTGCGCCCACCAAGAGTAACAGTGAGGGCTTACAGTGTTGTTCCACCACCACCACCACCAAACAGGAATGGACTGGGACAAAAATTTGGCTCTGGACTTCATCCAGACCGGCCCACTATTTTTCCAAACACACACAAAAATAGTATATAAACTTTATGCAATTGCTGAAAAAATAAATAAATAACTGTAAGTATTTTATTCATCAGTAACCATGACCAGCAGTGGCAGTACATTCATTCATTTATCAGTGACCATGACCAGCAGTGGCATTACATTAATTCATTCATCAGTGACCATGACCAGCAGTGGCAGTACATTCATTCATCAGTAACCATGACCAGCAGTGGCAGTACATTCATTCATCAGTATCCATGACCAGCAGTGGCAGTACATTCATTCATTCATCAGTAACCATGACCAGTAGTGGCAGTAGATTAATACATCAGTGGCAGTAAATTCATTCATCAGTGACCGTGACAAGTAAATTCATTCATCAGTGACCGTGCCCAGTAAATTCATTCATCAGTGACCGTGACAAGTAAATTCATTCATCAGTGACCGTGCCCAGTAAATTCATTCATCAGTGACCGTGACAAGTAAATTCATTCATCAGTGACCGTGACCAGTGCAGTGCAGGACATAATTACATCATGTCCTGCACGCTGAGAGCCGCAGAGTTTTTATATGCCTTTTACTCTTGTTTGTCCTGTAAGTTAAGGTGACCAGATTTTTTTTATGAAATCCGGGGACATTTTTTTTTTTATTTACTAGTAATGGCGGCAATCAGTGACTCTCTTGCCCGTCGCCGCTGCTGCCCGCCTCACAGCCTCTGAAGTCTTTCTCTCCGGGCCCCGGCTACTACTGGGTGGGGAGCGGAAGAAGATCACTCGGCCAGATAAGGCAAGGAGATAAACAGGCAGACGGCTGACCGGGACTTGAGCCAAGGCAGAAGAACATGTGAGCGGAGCTGAATGGGCATGCACCCGAAACTGAAGAAATATTTCCTCCGCTCCGACCAGCACATGATCATCAAAAAGGGGCACAGATAATGAAAAATATACCCCCCCCAAACTAGAGCAGGGGGGGGTGTAATTCAGAATTATTTTTTTTATTCTGCACTGACTGTCTTTGAAATTGCCCCAGCCCCTGTTCAAATCCAATCCGGGGACAAAACCGGGGACAGACTTGGTCCGGGGACAGTCTCCTCAATCCGGGGACTGTCCCCTGAAACCGGGGATGTCTGGTCACCCTACTGTAAGTAGACTACAAATAACTGTTGTATGGTTTTCCTTTATGGGCTTCACTATGATTGCTTCCTTTCTTATACTGGGTCTAATTTCCCGTTGATGACTGTGCAATCCATTCATCTGCCTGTTTGGGTCCAGGAGTCCCTGCATTTGGATGTTGATAATATCCACCATTCATCTATCAAGTTAGGAGTGTTGCCTTTTGTCACTGCCCACCTGCATCCTATGATCACATTGCCTGAGTATCATATATTTCTGGTAAGTAGACTGAGAGCACGTTGGTGTGGTGTGTTTTTCTTCCTGCACACTGAAGCTTGGTGTAGGTGTTCATACCAGTTTTTCATCTCATTTTGATTTCAGTATGGCATCAGCCTAATTTAGTTTAGTGCTTTCTTACTTGTTGTGAATGCGATACTACAGTGTACTGACTGTTCTGCTGTCTGAGTCTGATGAAGTTGTTGGCAATGGATGGTTCCTCCTCGGCGGCGCTGGCTCAGCTCCTCTTAGTTGCAGCAGCTCTCTCTATGGATCCTCCCATAATCCCCTCCCACCTCCGGCCGTGAGTGACGTGACGTCACGCCGATGGAACGGGGGTGGGGCTGTAAATTTAGGAGGAGGGAAGTGTCGTGGCAGGCTGGCAGCGATGATGGGCGGCTATTGGCTGGCGCCGCCGCCGAGTGCAGCAGGCAGGAACCGGGACTCCGGAGCATTATGTGACACTCACAGAGTGTGACACTGACATGACAGCCGGCCCCACTGAGCCATCGGATGATCGGATCCGCGGCCCACCAGGCAGGAGCATTATGACAGTGACATAGACTCACTCACAGAGAGAGACACTGACAAGACAGCCGGCCCCACTGAGCCGGCCCATCAGATGATCGGCCCACCGGGAATCTCCCGGTTGTCCCGATGGCCAGTCCATCCCTGCCACCAAAGGCAGGGCCCGTTCCTGCGCCCACCAAGAGTAACTGTGAGGGCTTACAGTTTTCTGGTACCACGAACACCTAAGGCCCAATTTCTGCAGAGTACATAGGGCAGGCCATATAGTATATATACTGCTGTTCAGAATATATCGTGCCTGGGGGCCTAAGGGCCCCGGCACCATTTTCTTTTTTTAATTTGGGCCTGGTAATGGACTGGGGGGGAGGGGACCCATGCCGTATTTCTCAATGATTTTCATCTATATGATACATTACAGCCGCAAGCAGTTTTAAATGACTTTTTTTCCTTTAGAAATGTAATTTTGCTGTAGTATTGTTCTAAACACGGGAAAACTTTGCCACTTTACAGGCATATTATAGACACCCCCCAGGCACGATATTTAATGGAATATTTCATTCACCTTAAAGTGAATAACTCAACACCAAGTTTACTATGTGGACCCCTTATGTATGTGTAGCGCCCTGCTCCTGTTGACCAGGCGCTTGCATGTAAATTTAGTGGGTTATCTGTTCTGTATATAGTTCAGATTTAATATTATGGCTAAATTAGCCTCTGCTCCAGCCTTGGCTGTGTCGTGTGCAGTTCCGCACTGTCGCCTGTAGGTGTCGTTGTCACCACCGGCCAGTGATGGAGGGATGGCAGGCTAAGGTGTATTGGGTGTCCTTTTCCCCAGAAGCAGCCCAGTGGGAGTGGTCCGCCACTGTGCATTCTGGGAGAGGATACTTAAGGGGCAGACGCCATCTTTTCGCTCTCTCACCTCATGGCCTGCCTGGCCTAAGGTATGTGACAACTCCTCTTCTGCCTCAGGGCCTGCTGGCCCGAGGCTACGTGACTGCAAATAGGCCCAGAAGTTGTCTTCACTTCACATTCACTTTAATTTTCCTTAGGATACGATCAGGATATGAACTTCTGAACCCCGAACTTCCCAGCACTTGTAACACTTGAGACCTTAGGTGCCAGTGGGGCACGTTACAAGGCTTTTGGCGGATTATGGAATCCTTCCCTCTGATAGGCAACCAGGCCTCTCCCGAGACAATGACTACCCTCGCTGATCCCCGCGGACAGGTCCTCCCCTGGTTTCCTCTCCTTCAGAGCGGGTCACCCCCAGTTGGGCATCCTGGGACTCCTCTTCTGGTGTAGGCCTCAGCTAAAGGTGCTGGGCCTACCTGGAACGATGCAGCCTCGGGCTGTAGGTGCCCGGGACTGAATACACACACATGTACCCCTGGCCATGAGGGACACCGAAGGTGGGGTACGTGCCTAGGACCAAGGGGTCCTCTGCATCACCTCCGCTTCTCCGGACCTAATGGCATCCGTCCCTTAAGTACCCTCTCCCGGCATGCACAGCGGGTAGACCACGCCCACTGCACGGCCACCGAGAGAGGACACCCAATCGCGCTGCAATGCTACCTGTGGTTCAACCTGAAACCTGGGCGACAGCGCCACCCACTGGTCAAAGGGAACTGTACTGCCAGGCAACACCACAACAAAGCAGAAATCAATTTAAAGAATTCAAACAGCCTGAGCCTAACTATTTGCTCAGGCTACCCCTTAAATTTAGGCATAGCGACCCCAATTATGGGGGGTCCGCTACACTTGTGTGCCTCCTGGACTGTGGAAAACCAGAACTTTACCCAGACTTGCCCTATTGCAACGGGTGCTCACCAAGAGAGTTGCCACAGAGTATGGTCTGGAGTTTCCTTATGTTACTAAAGACATAATGCAGGAAATCGAGGCTGAGAGCAGTGATACGGTGAAGCTGTCTGGGACTATTTGTGTGTGCCAAAACCTTTCCAGAGAACTGGCTATTCCTCTACTATGGATGAGCGGTTCAGTGGGTGCCTGCTGCATTGGAGTTATGGCCGGCACATGTATGCTGACAAGGTGGTCATCTGCAGGCCTGGAAAGGACAACATTGTCTACTTTATTACCACTTTGGATAAACAGAGGAAAACACTGACTCTGCGAGATCCCCGGTTCTATTGGTGATTATCCAGAGGGACTGTCCTGGTTTTTTTTTCACTTCGCCAAGAGACTGAAGAGAAAAGATTCTCTATGCTAGAAAAAGGGTCGGTGAGAACTTTGTGGTCAAGAGCTTTCATCTACTTCAAACACTTTTACATTTAAAGACTCTGTGTTATGCTAAAACTTCAGGGAGGCCCGGAATGAAGAGACAAAAAAGAATATAATGAAGGGCCGTGCATGACGAGGTGGAGAGTACAGACAGGACGGGGTTAACATTTGGTGAAGAAGTGAGTGGGTGGAGGCAGAGGTGAATTTTAATGTGAGGGGAGGGGCACTTTAAATAGCTGGAGGCGGGTGCACTCGGCATCATTTTGTGTGGGGACAGAAAGGAGAGGAAGTTTTTTCACTTCTCTCCTTAGACAAAATGGCGGACGTGGCTTTGATCCTCGCTCGGTTGCGGGCGGCTGCGGCGACGAAGGGGCCAGACTGTCTGGGAGACCAGGTTAGTGCCCTCATTCAGGGCCATCATAACAGGACGTCTGTTTGGGGCCCGATTTGGCCTGGGGCCTCAGCAGACGCGCCCCCCCCCTCCCGCGATTCACGGCACCCCCCCCCGCGATTCGCGGCACACCCCCCCTCCCGCGATTCGCGGCACCCCCCTCCCGCGATTCGCAGGGGATCCTGCTGTGGTGGCCATAGCGGTTATAGTACGTATCGCCAATGCCGCTAAGTGTGAGGTTTGCGTTTGCTTTGAAGGGCCCCTTGGGGGGCTCACCTGACCAAGGGGTGAGAGACAAAATTGGAAAGGTGAGTATGTCGAGATTTTCTTATTACTGCCCCTAGAAAAAATTTATTTGGAAAAAGGTAAGCCGGACGATTCCGGAAAGGAAGATGAGGGGATAAGGAGGTGTCGATTGGTCCCAAGGAGGTTTGGCAAGAGGCTGCAGCCATTCGCCAGCTTGGCCAGCGTGTTAGGTGAGTAAACCCGGGAACATTGATCGGCACTGTGCTGTTATATGGATGCGCTGGGAGAGGCCTAGGGGGTTATGTTGGGACTGCTTTACTGCGTTATTACGAACAGTCGGCAGCGGGGGGCAGTTCGTCAGACGCTTTGTTGGGTGCATAAGGATATCAGCCAATTTTCAAGGGGGTCGGTCGGGGGGGACAAATGACTCTGTACCACTGAACGAGAAACATGGTGGGGGTGTACTGTCAGTTTAACAAGGAATCTGGCAAGTTGGGTGGGGTCCTGTCGTTTTAACAGGAATGCTGGATGCGGGGGAATGCACCCCTTGTCTCGGTGCTTCAAAAGACGGAAAGCGTCACCGGGATTTTGCTTCAAGAAGGATGACACCGGTGCAGGAGGTAAGGATGCGTTTTTTTTCGAAGTAGATATTTGTTTAGGGCGTCGGCAGAGTTGCTGAGAGCGGGTTTCTAGGAAGGTTTTTTAAGTGCGTTCGCTAAAGAGGTCGTGCCGCCCTTGGCGCAAATTTTGGGGTCCTCACTGGTTAGTCCGGGGGTGGTTTCAGAAAACATTGGCTAAAAGGTGGCTTTAGATCGTATGGGGGGGCCATTTCAGGAGAGCCCAATCGTGTATCTGGTGGTGTCACCGATGGGGGTGGTGGTTAAGAAGGAATCGATCAAGCTTCTGCTTATTCACTATCTCTTGTTCTCAAACAGGGGGTGAGTTAATTCCTTGATAGGTCCTGAAGTGGGGGGCACTCATGCAAAGGCGGACGTTGAGTCGGCATTCCGGCGGCTGCCGTTTCATCCGGACAGTTTTGGCGGTTGGGGTGCTGCTGGGGGGGAATTTTATGTGAATCTGTGTCTGCCCATGGTATGCTCCTTCTCAGGCGCCATGTCTGACAATTTAGCTTCCTTTTGTTAAAGGGTGGTCCGTGACGGGTCAAGCGATCCAATTCCTGGGAAATTGTTCCCATGGGTGGGTTTTTTGTTAAAGGATGGTCGGCTGCGGCAGTGGGGGTGCGGGCCAATACGCATTTTATTTGACTCTATGAGGAGCTTAGGGATGTTTTGAAGGTGGGGCACACGTTCTTGGAAACTTACAACGGGCAATGGGGGTGGATGTGGGACCCGGTGACCAATTTTTGATTTAGGATGGGGCACTGATGATGCAAAGTTCACTGGTTTTTTTGGGGCATTTGCCAGGGGTAATGGAGTGCAGAGGCATGGATTAAGTCTTTGGGGGAAGAGGGGCTCAGTCATCACCTGGTATTGCTGGACCTGTTTCCGGCGGTATTGGCTACAGAACTGTGGGAGGCAATGAGTAAGGACATGAAGTTTAGATTGCACGGTGACGATTTGGGGGTGGTGCAAGTCATCAACTGGAGTGCTTACAAGTGAACGTTTTCTCTATGCTAGGCGTATCCCGGGGTTAGACTACACTTTAGCTGTTTCACTGTCCCCGTTTTCCAGGTTGGGAAGTAAGGAAGTGGGTCGACATGGGTGGCATATACAAATAATCTGGAGGGAATGGGCTGCATTCAGACGGCTAGCGGATGCTTAGCGGGATTTGTCTGAGACGGAGTTGCTGGTAGTTTACTTAGTAACTCGGTGCATGGAGGCAAGGGGTTCGGTGGCAGGGATCGAGAAGAAGCGGGCAGGCTTGGCGTTTTCTATTCGAACTCCAGGGCATGCAGATTTCACTACCCTTTTCTGGGTAAGGGAGGCGGTAAAGGGGTGTCAAAAGGATCACCCTCATAGGAATGCAGGTAGGCCTGTTTTCTGTTTCTCTTTCTCAAGTTATTTGCGGGGCATTGGCCGGGGTGTGTTCATCTGTTAAGGGGTTAAGTTGTTCTATACAGCGTTTTTTGTTGCATTTAGGGTGGGGGAGTTTGTGGGCCTGTCAAAAACAGAGGACGGAGCGGTTACTGGTACAGGACGTGGAGTTATCGGGCGGAAGGGTGAGTTTGCGGTTCAGGAGGTTACAGATGGATCAAATGGGCCACCCTCCCTGTGTGAGGGGTGATGGTACAGCTGTCTTCATTGCCCGGGGATCAGGACTGTTCAGTGAGGGTGGTGTAAGAAGTTCTGGAAGTTAGGACGGCCGGGGGGTGGGCTTTTTTGGTGCGGATGGATCGTTTTCTAGTACGTTTTTAATGCATGGCTGGGTTTCCGGAAAGGCCTGTGGGCGGTTGGGAACAACTGCAAGCATATCGCTTCACACTCCTTCCGCATCGGGGCGGCCACTGGGGCTGCCCGGGGCGGGTTGGATTTGGCGGCGGTAAAATGGATCGTGAGATGGGAGTCCAGGTGGTTTTGTTCTTAGGTACGCCCCCCATTTATTAGCGGATGTGAGTGGAAATATGTGGGAAGTGAAGGGGTGCGCAAGTGAGGTTATTGGCAATGATGGGGTAATTTTCTGGGGTTTTGAATTGTGTTGTGGTATTTTCAGTTCAGATGGAGGTTCTACACGCCTCATCTGGACGGTAGGGCATTCATATGTCTTTTGGGGGAAAAAGGAGGGCAGATACATGACAGGCGGGCAGGCTGTTGGGGATACCCAGGATGGAGGCTTGCGTTGGGAGGAATAGGCTTCACGGGCATAGAGTGGAGTAGGGTGGTGCCAGGAGTGGATCGGTAAGCCCGGTTGGATAGACAACAGGTCGTTTGGGTACTACATGTGGGGGGAGGATGACTTGGGGATCAGAGCCATTGGGGCTCTGTTCTCGGCCATAACGTCGGATTTCTTAGAGAGGTCTTCCTGGGGACGTTGGTAGTATAGTCCGACGTTATGAAGTACACCTCGTGGCGGAGGGCGAGATCAGTGGCGCAGATTAACAAGGCGGGAATCAAGTTTAACGAACTGGTGGTTAGGTTGGTTGCCAATAACGGGGGGCTGGTGGTAGGCACATGGAGTTGAGGGTTAATGTGGGCATGTATTTACGGAGGGATGGTGTGCATCTTTCTGACGTGGGATGGATTTGTGGGCATTGGGGAGTCAGGATGGGATCCAGTGTGCCCTGCGGGTGTGGAGGGGCCCTTAAGGGTAAGGGGTTACCCTTTGCAGGCTGTGGCGGTGTCTTTGGTCTTTGACGGTGGCAGAAAACAGATGGTATTAAAGTGGTGGGGGCTCATCGGTGGTATGTGCCCCCCTGGTGTATTCCAGTGGAATGGTGTCTGCTGGAGTACGGGTATGGTTGCACTGCGGGAAGGGGTTGTCTCCGAGCTGTTATACGGCTGGAGGCCTGGTATGGTTCAAAAATTTTGTACCGCAGTGTATTGGTGTAAAAAGGGGTTCAAAAGTTTTGGGGTGCCGTCAGAGACCAACAGACTGGGAGTTATAATGGTAAAATTGTGTTAATAAAGTTATTGAAAATATATATTTTATATTGGAGTTCTTTACATGATATGGTTTTAATAAAAAGGCTGTTGTGGCCATTTTATACTCCAACTCCGGTGTGGTCTAAATTACTATAGATTGGATAAGTTAAGATAGTGGTTAAGAGGGGTAAACTGGTAGGGGTAAGGTGTGGGGAGGTATCTTGAGTACACTGGTCAAGGGAGGCCCGGAATGAAGAGACAAAAAAGAATATAATGAAGGGCCGTGCATGACGAGGTGGAGAGTACAGACAGGACGGGGTTAACATTTGGTGAAGAAGTGAGTGGGTGGAGGCAGAGGTGAATTCTAATGTGAGGGGAGGGGCACTTTAAATAGCTGGAGGCGGGTGCACTCGGCATCATTTTGTGTGGGGACTGAAAGGAGAGGAAGTTTTTCCCACCCACCCTCCCTGTTGTTTTGGTGTTTTTTCTGGCTATTGTTTTCTTGTCTTTCAGGTTGGAAAGGAGAAGGTCGTCATAACAGCTGTGTGTTGGCGGTGTCTTTGGTCTTTGACGGTGGCAGAAAACAGATGGTATTAAAGTGGTGGGGGCTCATCGGTGGTATGTGCCCCTCTGGTGTATTCCAGTGGAATGGTGTCCGCTGGAGTACGGGTATGGTTGCACTGCGGGAAGGGGTTGTCTCCGAGCTGTTATACGGCTGGAGGCCTGGTATGGTTCAAAAATTTTGTACCACAGTGTATTGGTGTAAAAAGGGGTTCAAAAGTTTTGGGGTGCCGTCAGAGACCAACAGACTGGGAGTTATAATGGTAAAATTGTGTTAATAAAGTTATTGAAAATATATATTTTATATTGGAGTTCTTTACATGATATGGTTTTAATAAAAAGGCTGTTGTGGCCATTTTATACTCCAACTCCGGTGTGGTCTAAATTACTATAGATTGGATAAGTTAAGATAGTGGTTAAGAGGGGTAAACTGGTAGGGGTAAGGTGTGGGGAGGTATCTCGAGTACACTGGTCATGCCACTAGGTGGTGGGAGTTGTTCCTAGAGAGAATTGGACTTTTAAGTTTCAGTTTAGCTTGATTGCACTTAGAGTATGGAGGAAAGTTTAATTTCTTAGGAAATGCAGCTTTGCTCTCAATGTACAGGAATGCTGTTTTATATTTTGCTTGTGTGTCTTTGTGTTTCTTTTTCAGGATGGACCGGATCTTCTGTCAAGCTGCTGGAGAGTGGGTGGTTTAGACAGAGAGTGAAGGGTTATAATGTAGATATTAATGTGATCTCATTGTATGTTCATGTTTTAAAGTCTATAACTTTCTTATTTCCTTACCCTTCCCTCTCCCATCCAAGTTTTATGGTTCAGGTACTGACTCTCAGGATTGAGAGCCATTTTTTTTTCAGACGCTGAGGACATCGTCTTTTGTAGTGGGGGATGTGTGTAGCGCCCTGCTCCTGTTGACCAGGCGCTCACATGTAAATTTAGTGGATTATCTGTTCTGTATTTAGTTCAGATTTAATATTATGGCTAAATTAGCCTCTGCTCCAGCCTTGGTTGTGTCGTGTGCAGTGCCACACTGTTGCCTGTAGGTGTCATTGTCACCACCAGCCACTGATGGAGGGACAGTAGGCTAAGGTGTATTGGGTGTCCTTTTCCCCAGAAGCAGCCCAGTAAGAGTGGTCCCCCGTTGTGCATTCTGGGAGAGGATACTTAAGGGGCAGACGCCATCTTTTCACTCTCTCACCTCATGGCCTGCCTGGCCTAAGGTATGTGACAACTCCTCTTCTGCCTCGGGGCCTGCTGGCCCAAGGCTACGTGACTGCAAGTAGGCCCAGAAGTTGTCTGGGCCCTACTGGTTCAGAGGTGGTCCTGTGCTGTCTGTCCTGCGGGAAGAAGCCAAGCAATTGAAAGATCCGGGCAGGACTCATCTTGGAGAGGACCGAGCGCAATGCTGGTATCTCAAGAAGTGCCTAGTGACTCAATTGAAGGATGCATCCTAACCAATCTACCTCACAGTACTGCCGGATGGCTTAAAGGAACTTTGGTACTGTGTTGCTGTGTTCACTATTAATATCCTGTGGCAGAGGATTGTAGAACTGATAAAGAATCCTGTGGCAGAGGATTGTTCAATTATTATTGTTCTCGTCAAGTCTGTGGCAGAGACTTTTGTTCCATGCAACGTTCCGGCTGCTAGGTCAATGAGAGAGGCCTATCCGGTGAGCGGGATCCATTGACTGAAGTGTACTTGTCTCCGGGATCTCAAGTTCCTCAGTGATCTGCACCAGGTATCTGAACCTTCCCCTAACCCTCCATCCCTCTACTGCTCAAGTTGTTCAATAAAAAGCATTGGAAAAAGAGCTAAGTGACTGTGCATACATCTGTGGGCGCAAGGCCCAGTATAAACTCTAAGTTTCTAACCTAGTGAACTGTGGGTAGGGGTGACGGCAAAGACCCAAAATAATAACCAGCAGCTCCTACAGGGGTAGTGCTACATATGTATTATGTACAGCTGTCCAGGTGACACAGAACCGCAATCACCTGACTCCACCCAAATATATAGGTTCTCCCAGCAGGCCAAGGGATTTAGGAAAACCCCTGCCCATTGGCTGACATACCCCATATATCCATAATCTGACCTTGCATTGCCCTTCTCATATCTAACGCCACCAGGTACCCGGCCACTTGGCGGCAAAAGAGAGAAGTGCAGCAATTACAGACTTAGAGTGAAATCAATTGATCGTCAACAATTAGCCAAGGTAGCTATACCTGGCAGGTAAATTTAGGAGCAACCCTGCCTTAACACCAGGGTGCTACACAGGAATGATTACATTAACTTGACTACAATTGATGTTAAACTCACTGGCCTGTAATTGCCAGTTTCTACCTGGCTGCCCTTCTTGTCGATAGGTACAATATTAGCTGTCCGCCAGTCGTGGGGAACTTCTCGTGTTAGAAGAGATTGATTAAAAAGATCTGTTATTGGTCCAACAACTACTATATCTCAATGTTCTCTTAGAACTCTGGATGAATACCAACAGGGCACTTTGCTTTATTAAAGGGGAGTTCCAGCCTTTTATTATGTTTATTAAAAGTCAGCAGCTACAAAAAGTGTAGCTGCTGGCTTTTAATAAACATACACTTACCTGTTCCACTGTCCAGTGACGCGACGCCCGGAGCTCCGCTCCTCTCCCCCCCTTCTCCGCCGGCGCCTCCATTCATAGTGTGGGCGCCCAGCCATGACAGCTTTCGGCTTTACGGCCGGGCACTCACTGCGCATGCGCGAACGGCGCAGCTCTCTCTGAGTGGACAGGCAATCGCCTGGGACCTGTCACGTCCCAGGTGATCGCCTACAGGGAGGGGCCGCCAAAAGGCGATATGACAAATCGCCTAGGCGACCCCAGGGCGGAAGGAGGAAGTGGGACAGGAAGTCCCACTCCTACTGAAGCCCCCACTTCCCTCCCCAAAAAAATTACATGCCAAATGTGGCATGTAAGGGGGCGAGGAGTGGATTAAGCGGAAGTTCCAAATTTGGGTGGAACTCCGCTTTAAACTTTACATATATTTACTAATATACATTAGTAAAATAATTAAACAACATTTCCTATTGCTGAATTTTCGAAGAAGTATGGATGCATTTATCTCAACCCAAAAATTGTGTATAAATGGTGTAAAGGGTCCCGTTAAATAAAAAAGCCATTCTAATAAATATGCAGGAGTGAGGCCCTCTGGCAAATCCCCAAGTGCGAATAATCAGTGTTGGCAGGAAGAAAATCGAACACATTCCTGTCTGTATTCCTTCACCTTTCTCTTGTACAGAAATGTGTTTCCTTTGTATACGGTTACCCCGGTGTAATAGTCTGGGGGTCAGCCAGGCCAGGTTCACAGTGAATAAACACAGTATAAAATTTTCCGGAAAAAAAAGACCCCAAAACACACTCCTTGCCTGAAGAATAAGGCAGTATTAGGTTTATTATGTCACGCAAGAAAAAAAAAAGGTTCCATTGAATGATGTGTGACATGAGGGCAGCGTTTTAATAATGTTTCACAGCAGCCAGCTCTGAATTGAGGAAGTATGGCACCTCGCTTATGGCCGACAAGGAGCCACTGAAACCAAATTGGTCCCCAGTGCCAGAATTTGAGAAAGAACACTTTGTTACGTCTCCGCCCTGGCGTGTCTTTGACCCTGGCTGCCGCTATTGAACATTAAGCTTCCAGGAGCGTTCACTGTCTCAGTGTTGTATTGTTAAAGCTGAACACCTTTGCCAAAAGCTACAAGTCAGAGGTTTTTATTTTGGCTCAAATAATATGAACTGTCACCGCGGACCGAAATGGTATGTTACTAATATAGACCAGGTGTGATGCGGTCGCCCCCATCCAGCGTGTTTTTTTTTCTGTGCTTCATTTCCCTTTAGAGTTTGACAGTAATGAGATCTGCGTTTGAAAATAAATGATAAGTCTTGGTGTAGAACTATTGTTCCCAAAGCGTTGGAGAATTTCATCAAGCTTATAAAAAGTATGTTTAACCCCCCCGAAAAAGGACTTCAAGAAGAACTCCACCCCCCCCCACATTTCTCCTTTATCTTTTTTTGCTGAGTAATCCACAAAAACATTCTCATGTGCCCACTGACACAGCAGTGTTTTTTAGGGCTCTGCCACACGACTGCTGCATACCAGGTCCTTCACCACCATCTTCTTCTATAAGATTATCAGGGGGGGGGGGGGGGGACACATGAACAAGAAAGGTCATTGGCTCAGATTTACTAAGGGTTCCTGAAATTGTCACTGGGCACATTGGCTCAGATTCGGCAGCAATCCACAAAATGGGGACACCCCTTAGAAACAGGGAAAGAACCCAGAGTTAAGAATCCACATGTAGGCAGATACAGGTTTCCCCTCGATCTTGTAGGTGGCACTGTTTCATTATTGCAGATGGAGTGGAGTCTGTTAGAGGAACTGTACCCCTAGGGACTACATCGGTCTCTCTGAAAAGCCAGCTGTCCCATTGGACTCTTCAATCTTGCAAGATTTCCAGCAGCCATCTTGGTGTGGGTCTAGGACCTTATATAATAGGGTATCCCCCATCATTCAGCTGCACCTCGAGTGAGTGGTAGGTCAGGGACAGAGACCCTATTAGCTGGGGAAAGTGTTTAGTGCAAGGAAAGGTTCCTGAGTAAGGACCATGTCTACAGAGAAGAAACATCCCAGTATCCAGATCAGCCACGTGGAGCTCTCCTTAGCAGCAGTACAGTGCAGTCCCCATGGACCATGTCCTCCGGTACTTAAAGCCCCAAGACTGATAACACTGTAAAACACCAGTTGTTGCATTGCTTCATATCTGTCCCTTTAAAAATGGTTAAAGCGGGCCCCACCAAAAAGGGGAAGCTTCACTTGCTTGCTTCTTCCCCCCCATTCGCTGCCACATGTGTTTGTCGTGATATATGTAGAGAGACAGCACAAACCATTACTGTACATAAGCCATGTTTACTGAAAGAACCAGCAGGAAACAGGAAACACAACACAGGAAGAAGTACAACAGAGATGCACCATAGAGTTGCATTTAAAGAAACATGTCATCCATAACATCTCCCCCTTTTAGTGTTAATAAATGAACATTGTGAAATTTAAAAGAGACAAAGCAATAACACATTCTACAGGTTAAGTCTCATAGGTGGTTTTGAACATCTACCACTACGGGTGAAGACTGGCCCTTGTGCAAGGATTCCCTTAGCCCTTTCTGAAGTTACTGGGCTCCTCTCATCACGTACTGGCATGCTCTGCGCTTGACAGCTGTCGGGTATACTTTCTTGCCCAGAACTGTCATTGCCGTTGGTATGAGGCATTCCCTCTGTACATGCCTCACTGCCAATGGGTGAGTCTGATCTATCAACGGGATACTGAGAATCAGGCTGCTCTGCCACTCTCAAATCCACTCGATTGCGGCGATAGAGAGTTCCTTCAACGTCCACAAGATAGGAGCGTGGTGCAACCTTTTGCAGACAAGTACCTATTCTCCAACGGCCTGTTCGATCTCCAGGTAATGGTTTTATACGGATTCGTTCTCCAATATTTAATTCTGGCAAATCTCTGGCCGATGTGTCATATCGTGCCTTTGACACTTGTCTCTTAATCCTTATCTTTTCTGGAACACCTTGTATAACAGAGGGTTCAAGCAGCCTATTTGATACTGGTAAGGAGGTCTTTAATCTCCTTGACATCAGTCTTTGTGCCGGGCTACTATCCATGCCTTCAGTCGGAGTGTTTCTCCAATGTAAAATGGCCTTCCATGGGTCTTTACCATCACTTTGTGCTTTCTTGCATAAATTTTTAACAATCTTTACAGCTGATTCAGCTTTGCCATTAGCCTGTGGATGACGTGGTGAGGAAGTAACATGCTCAAACTCCCATTCGGTGGCAAATTTTCTGAATTGTAGGCTTGCAAACTGAGGGCCATTGTCGGAGATCACTGTATCTGGTTGGCCATGACGTGCAAACTGAGCCTTGCACCTCTTAATTGTAGCTTCAGTGGATAAGTCGGGAAGAAGGTCTATTTCCCAGAAGTCTGAATAATGATCGACTAAAAGCAGGTATTCCTTGCCTGCGTAGTTGAATAAGTCCATACTGATAATCTGCCACGGACGTGTAGGTATCTCATGTGACATCATGGTTTCTTTCTGTTGCAAATGGGCATATTCATTGCAGGTGGGACAATTACTGACAAAGTCTTTGATTTCACCATGCATGTTGGGCCAGTAAAGAGTATCACGAGCTTGCCTGTAGCATGCTTCACCACCAATATGGCTGGAGTGTATGCGTAATAACATCTCTGCTCTCAGTGACTTCGGTACGATGACCCTTGGACCTTTGTACAAGATACCATTTTGTATGCTGATCTCATCTCTAAAGGACCAGTATTCCCTTACAATTCCAGGCACTGCATCTTTTTCATCTGGCCACCCACTCAAAACAATAGACTTCAAAGCTTGTAAAGTTGCATCACTGTCAGTGTGCTGTATGAGTTGATGTAGTCGTTGATCTGTGACATTAAGATAGTCTGCTTGATTGATATCGGCAAAGAAATTTTGTTCCTGTTCCAGCAGACAAATTGTACGATGCTCATGCTCACCTCCAGGTGCCACATTATCTGACGTAGCTCTGCTCAGGGTATCGCTGATATACATTTCACATCCTGGCTTGTAGACAACATTGAGGTTGTAATGCTGCAATGTAAGCATCATGCTCTGCAAACGCTTGGGAGCACACAAAAGGGGCTTTTTGAATATGGCTATCAAAGGTTTGTGATCAGTTTCAGCTGTAATTGAATCCCGTCCATAAAGATAATGATGGAAACGCTGGCAAGCAAATACAATGCTTAAGCATTCCTTCTCAATTTGAGCATAATTTTGCTCAGCTGATGAAAGAGCTCTGGACGCATATGCAACTGGCTGACCTTTCTGCAAAAGGCAACAGCCTAGACCATTTTTACTGGAGTCACTTTGTATGGTAACAGGCTTTGTGACATCATAGTATTTCAACACTGGGGCAGAGGTGACCAAGTGTTTTATATCCTCTACTGCCCGGTCATGCTTGGGAAGCCAGTGCCAAACTGCATCTTTGTCCAAAAGTCGTCTTAGTGGCTCACACACCTCAGATAAGTGTGGCAGGAATTTTGCTAGGTATGTAACAAAGCCAATAAATCTCTGTACCGCTTTGGCATCAGCAGGTTGTGGCATGTCCACAATGGCTTTAATCTTATCCGGGTCAGCTTTTAAGCCTTGTGAAGACAGGATATGTCCATGGAAACGGACTTCTTTCACCTTGAACTGCAATTTCTTCACACTAAGCCTCAGCATCACCTGCCTACAACGATCCAGTAGCGCAATTAACTTTTCATCATGGTCTTGCTTAGCCTCCTCATCTGTATTGCCGCAGCCAACTATAAGAATGTCATCAGCTATTGGCTCAATTCCGTCAAGACCACCTAATAGTTCATGCTGCTTTCGCTGTGTGAGGGGGTTAGCTCGGCAGCGGGTGTGTGTGACCCCCGGGATGGGCTCCCCACACAAAACAGGCCCAGCAAACGGAGGTTGTGGTTTTCAAAATCAAAAAAAAGGTGCGGTTTATTTTCTATTTACAGTGACAAAACACAGCAAAGCCAAAAGAAACATATAAACAAAATAAATCCTGGTCAACTTGACCTCTGACTAAACATACAGGTTTCCTAACTAACAACTGGGATCAGCCTAGTGCTGTCCTAGTCCCTAAGTCCCTGGTTTTAAATGTCCAAGCAAATAGCCACACAGGCTTTTTCTCACCGCACAGGGGTTCACTCTCCCTAGACAGTCCACACAGGTCTGGTTCCAGGCATGAGCTAACATCTAATGAAGCTGGGAGTTCTTATAGAGGCCTAAATGAGCTGACAAGCTTCAGCTGGCCTCATCAACTCCCTGTCTGTACGACGCCCAGCCCTCTCCCTAGAGGTATGAGTCATCCATGAGCCCACTAGCCTTATACAACTCTCCACCTAGTTGTATAAGTCGGCGTAAAGCCTGAATCTGGGCGAAATATATCTACCCCCCTGGATGCAACCAGGTGACTTTACCTTCCTGCTGTCACATACCCCCCCCTCTTGTTTTAACCTCGGGGTTGGAACACCAGCAATCAGGCATTCATGTACTCGAGACAAAGCATCCACATTCCCCATTTGAACGCCAGGGCGATGCTTTACTGTGAAGTTGAATTCCTGGAGGGCCAGGAACCACCTATTCACTCTTCTATTTGTTTCCTTGTTTTGAGCCATCCACTTTAACGGAGCGTGATCCGTAACCATGTCAAAGTGCCTACCTAGCAGGTAGTACCGAAGGGAATCTAGAGCCCACTTCACCGCTAAACACTCCTTTTCAACGGTGGCGTAATTTACCTCATGGGACTTCAACTTCCTGCTGAGGTAAATGACTGGGTGCTCTTCCCCGTTCCAGACCTGGGACAATACTGCTCCTAACCCCACATCTGACGCATCACTTTGTACGACAAAGTCTTTAGAGAAGTCGGGTGAGTACAACACTGGCTGGCTACATAAGGCTTGTTTCAAGAATTGGAATGCTGCCTCAGCCTCGGGGGTCCATTTAATCATGACCGACCCTTTCCCCTTCATTAGGTTGGTTAGGGGCACAGCCTTAGAAGCAAAGTGGGGAATGAATCGCCGATAATACCCAGCGATTCCCAGAAAGGCTCGTACCTGCTTCTTGCTGTTGGGACGTGGCCAACTCTGGATGGCCTCGACTTTGTTGAGTTGGGGTTTTATTACTCCCCTCCCAATGGTGTACCCAAGATATTTGGCCTCCTCCTGCCCAATGGTACACTTCTTGGGGTTAGCCGTAAACCCCGCTTCCCGAACAGAGTCCAGGACTGCTTGCACTTTTGGCAGATGTGAGGCCCAATCTGTGCTATGGACAATTACGTCATCCAGGTAAGCCGCAGCATACTTCCGATGGGGCCTCAGCATCTGGTCCATTTTCCGCTGGAATGTGGCCGGCGCATTCTGTAACCCGAACGGCATTCTTTTATATTGGAACGCCCCGTCTGGGGTTACAAATGCGGTTTTCTCTTTGGCCAATTTGGCCAGGGGGATTTGCCAATACCCTTTTGTGAGGTCAAGAGTCGTCATGTATCGGGCTGTTCCCAGCCGGTCGATCAACTCATCTATACGTGGCATGGGGTAGGTGTCAAATTTTGTAACTTTGTTCAACTGACGAAAATCGTTACAAAATCGCCAGCTCCCATCCGGTTTAGGCACCAACACAATGGGACTAGACCAATCACTTTGGGACTCCTCTATCACCCCTAAGTTCAGCATTTTCTGTACTTCCTCCCGTATTGCCTCCCGTCGGGCCTCTGGGATCCGATAGGGTTTTAACTTCACCCTTTCACCGGGCGGGGTAATGATGTCATGCTCTACCCCAAATGTTTGTCCCGGCAGCTCAGAGAATACCTCCTTGTTGCGAAGCACAAACTCCTTAACCTCCTGTTGTTGGGGTTGTGACAAGGTGGCTGCTATTCCAACCTCAGGAATCACGCAACCAGTTTGAGCTGGTGACCAAGTGTCTGCGACTAGGGACTCTCTATCCCTCCAGGCTTTCAACAGATTAACGTGATAGATCTGTTCGGGCTTTCGCCTTCCTGGTTGTCTGACCTTGTAATTCACTTCACTCACTTTTTCCATTATCTCGTAGGGGCCTTGCCATTTGGCAAGGAATTTACTTTCAACCGTAGGGACAAGTACCAGTATCCTATCCCCCGGGGAAAAGGTACGGGTCTTGGCTCCACGGTTGTACACTCTCTGCTGTGCTAACTGCGCTTGGGCCAAATGTTCCTTCACGATGGGCATTACCTGTGCAATTCGGTCTTGCATCAGGGCGACATGCTCAATCACACTCCTGTGGGGAGAACTCTCACTTTCCCAAGTTTCCTTGGCAATATCCAACAGCCCTCTTGGGTGTCTCCCATACAGTAACTCAAAGGGGGAGAATCCCGTAGAGGATTGGGGCACCTCCCTAATAGCAAACATCAGATAAGGAAGTAGACAGTCCCAATCCTTTCCATCTCTATCCACCACTTTCTTCAACATTTGTTTTAGGGTTTTGTTGAATCTTTCAACCAGCCCATCGGTTTGGGGGTGATACACAGATGTACGTAATTGCGTCACTTTGAACAATTTACACAGCTCCTTCATAACCCGGGACATAAAGGGTGTACCTTGGTCCGTAAGCAGTTCTTTACAAATACCCACCCGGCTAAACACAAGAGATAGCTCTTTGGCTATGGTTTTGGCCGAGGTATTTCGGAGAGGGATCGCTTCTGGATAACGGGTGGCATAGTCCATTATAACTAATATGTACTGGTGCCCCCTAGCGGACTTGATTATAGGACCTACCAAATCCATGGCGATCCTCTCAAACGGGACCTCAATGATGGGTAGAGGGACCAGCGGGCTACGGAAATGTGGCATCGGGGCCGACCTCTGACACACAGGGCAGGAGGAACAATAATTTTCTATGTCCTTCATCACCCCCGGCCAATAGAATCTCTGTAATACCCTCTCTCGGGTTTTCTCTGTCCCCAGATGACCTCCAAGAATGTGCCCATGGGCCAACTCCAACACCAACTTCCTGTAAGGTTTGGGCACCACAAGCTGCTCAACGGTTTCTTCTGCCCTTTTTGCCACCCGATACAGTAGGTCCTTCTCTACGCTGAAGTATGGGTAAGTGCAGGTATTATCTGGGTTCACTAACTCGCCATCTATTTTCACTACGTTTTCGCGTGCCTTTATTAGGGCGGGGTCTTTCAACTGTTCTGTGGCAAAGTTTTCCCTGTGAACCTCAAGATCAGAAAACTCCACAGACGGTAGGTTTTCGTCTGAGGAGGTGGGCTCCTCTCCAGTTTCTTGAGTCTCCCCTGCCAATACTGATAAGGGAAATTCCGGAGAGTCCTCACCACTCTCAGGGGAGTTCTGGCTATCACATTCCTGGTACATAGGGGCACCAGTGGGGGGCTCAGGATCATCCCACAGTTCCCAGAACTTCGGAAAATCCCTTCCCACAATGGCGTCATACGGTAACTGAGATACTAAGCCCACTGGATGAGAGAGGGTACCTTTGGGGGTCTCGAAACACACTGTAGTCACTGGATACTCTCGGGTGTCCCCATGCACACAAATAACAGCTACCTTGCTATTCCCAGAGACCTCTGTTTTAACTAACTCAGCCTTTATCAGGGTCACAAGGCTACCTGAATCCAGCAATACCACAACATTTCTACCATTAACACACATTTTGCATAAATGTTTCTCAGTTCCTCGAATGGCAGTGCATGCGACTGTCGCACACAGCGACTGACGTCTGCCCGTCAGAAAGTCACACTGCATGGGTTCCTCCACAACCGGGCAATTGGCTGCAATATGTCCCGCTTGCCGGCAGCGGTAGCAAACGATCCTTCTTGCCGCCTCTTGAGCCGCTGCTGGGCTGCAAGGCTCTGTTGATGAGCTTGCTGCTGGGCTGCGAAGTTCTGTTGTTGAGCTGCAAGGCTCTTTTGCAAACCTGCATTTGTCTGCTGTTGATTGGCATTTGCTAGAGTCAGCTGCTTCAGTATCTCCTCCATGCTGGCTTAAAAAAAACTACCCGCATTCTCCACCAACTGTGAGGGGGTTAGCTCGGCAGCGGGTGTGTGTGACCCCCGGGATGGGCTCCCCACACAAAAACAGGCCCAGCAAACGGAGGTTGTGGTTTTCAAAATCAAAAAAAAGGTGCGGTTTATTTTCTATTTACAGTGACAAAACACAGCAAAGCCAAAAGAAACATATAAACAAAATAAATCCTGGTCAACTTGACCTCTGACTAAACATACAGGTTTCCTAACTAACAACTGGGATCAGCCTAGTGCTGTCCTAGTCCCTAAGTCCCTGGTTTTAAATGTCCAAGCAAATAGCCACACAGGCTTTTTCTCACCGCACAGGGGTTCACTCTCCCTAGACAGTCCACACAGGTCTGGTTCCAGGCATGAGCTAACATCTAATGAAGCTGGGAGTTCTTATAGAGGCCTAAATGAGCTGACAAGCTTCAGCTGGCCTCATCAACTCCCTGTCTGTATGACGCCCAGCCCTCTCCCTAGAGGTATGAGTCATCCATGAGCCCACTAGCCTTATACAACTCTCCACCTAGTTGTATAAGTCGGCGTAAAGCCTGAATCTGGGCGAAATATATCTACCCCCCTGGATGCAACCAGGTGACTTTACCTTCCTGCTGTCACAGCTGGTATACCTCCGGTGCTACAGAGACTCCAAATGGTAGTTTGAGCCATCTCTTTCTGCCCCAAGGAGTCCAGAACGTGGTCATGTAGCTACTCTTTTCATCCAGTTTGCACTGTAAAAAGGCATCTCTAGCATCCACAAGTGTGAAGACACGTGCTTTAGGTAGTTTGTGCAAAATATCATTGAGTGTTGGCATTAAGTAGTGTGACCGTTTCAGGGCCATATTCAGAAACTTGGGATCAATGCATATTCTGATCTTCTCAGGCTTTCTGATAACAACCATGTTACTGATCCAATCTGTAGGCTCTGTTACTGAAGTTAGATGTCCTTCAGCTTCATATTTATCTAGTTGAGCTTTAACCAGTGGCTTAATGGCGATAGGCACATTGCGTGGGGCACATTGTACAGGTTGAATGGTAGGATCAAGTTCAAAACGAACCTCTCCTGGAACAGAGACTATCGGGCCCTCAAACACATCACTGTAGGTGTGAAGAATTTGCTGTTTTGTCAGTGGCCTAGTCAGAGATTTTGCAGGCTGATTATCAACATTATGTAGCTCAGCAGGAATGGTGAACAGCATCAGTCCAAGGCGCTCACATGTTGAACCTGATAATAGCGGTTTCTGATCGACATCAACAATCTCAAAGTTCAGTTTGTGTATACAATCACGTATGCTGCATTCTGTTTGGAATAGCCCCAATGATTCCATTAGTTCCCCTGAATACAACTTTAGTTTGGTGCTACTAGGCTGAAGGGGTGCTCTGGGTGCCAGTTTCATTTTGTCCTTTATACTCATGACATCACACGTTGCACCCGAGTCCAGCTGGCAGGGTTGGATTATATTGTTTAATCTGAGGTTTACAAACCATTTTTTGCCCTTTGTGTTTACAGCACCAATGCATTCTGAGGAGTAAACCATATCAGTGCTAAGCAGGTGTGCATTCTCCGGATCTGACATTTGCTCAATTGTGTGCAGCTTCCTTGCTTCCATTTTACTGGAGAGACACACTCTTGCAAAGTGATTTGGTTTACCACATGCAGTACAGATTTTCCCATATGCAGGACACTTTTCTTTCTCTCGTACATGCACATTGCCGCAATACTTGCATGATGCAGGCTTCCTCCCAGGTGAGTTGTGTAGGTGACCCTTGTGCTGAAACTTATGCTGGTGGTTTTTGAAGTTTTGCTGTTGTTTAGAGGCTGCATTGATATTGTCAATCAGTTTATCCTGCTCCATAGCTTTCATATGTTTGTCAGTAAGTTCAGCAGTGCGACATATCTCAATTGCTGTTTGTAGATCTAAATCATGTTTCCTCAATAGGTGGCGGTGTGTGCTTTCACTGGTGATACCCAAAACTATTTTATCACAAATAAGTTCATCTCTCAGAGAGCCATACTCACAGCTTGCAGCTTTTGCTCTTAGCCGTGTTACAAACCTGTCTATTGATTCACAGTCTTCTTGCTTACAGCAGCCAAATATATATCTTTCATAGATGACATTTTTAGAAGGTCTGAGGAAAGCTTCTAATGCATCCAGAATGGTTTTGGTGTCACTCTTTTGCTCCTCTGTGAGGTTCAGATTATGCTTGTAAACATGGAGGCATTCACTGCCCATTATCCTTCTCAGCGTGGCTGCTTGCACTGCTGCAGACTTCTCATTTAACCCTGTGGCTAGGGAATAGTCCTGAAACTCAGCCCTGAAATTGTCCCAGTTACTGCCAGCATCTCCACTCACCCTCATTGCCTCAGGCAGTGGAATGCTGTTAGCTGCCATGATGCTGTTTTCCTTGCTGCAAACACTCAGCATCCAGGACATGACTGCAATTGTCAGGAGACACAATCAGTTCCAAGAACACTCACATGAAGGTTGGCAGTCTCTCAGCATCAAATGTGTAGAAAGAGCATGGATCCAAATCTTCTGACACCATGTTTGTCGTGATATATGTAGAGAGACAGCACAAACCATTACTGTACATAAGCCATGTTTACTGAAAGAACCAGCAGGAAACAGGAAACACAACACAGGAAGAAGTACAACAGAGATGCACCATAGAGTTGCATTGAAAGAAACATGTCATCCATAACAACATGTGGCACCTTTTGGGGAGGAGGGGGTACCTGTTTTTGAAAGGTACCCGTCCCCACTTCCAGGTGACCTTGCCGCAGTTAGGTCCCCCAGAAGTTCAGCCACTTTCCTGCTCCCCCAAACACAGGCCATTCACAAAGCGCAGCGTGCTTCGCGCATGCGCAGTAGGGTACTGGCTGTTAAGCCGCAAGGTTTCCCTTACAAGAAATGGCGGCAGCAGCAACCAAGAGCCGATTTAAAAAATCGGCTGGGGTGCTGACATCGTGGGAAGTGTCCTAATTTTAAGCAACTACAGCATTTAGAGCTGCTGACTTTACATTTTTTTGGTGGGGAGCTGGAGCTCCGCTTTAACATCCATTACTCTCTATCCTATGTAGCGGGGTGTTCCCCTTTAATGCAGAGAGACAAGAAGTTCTAGGGGAGAGGTGAGTCAGGAGGAAGTAGAGAAAAGACATTGCTGGAGTGAGAGCAGAGGAGAGAGAGAGACTACATCACCCAGAACCACATTCTTCATATGTTCCCACCGCAGAGACTCATGGGAGGGGTTATAAAGGGAGGAGGCGAGGCTGGGCTCGGCCTCTTTGGGACACGAGACTTCACAGCCTGATCCTCCTGTGCGGATGTGTCGGAGTGCAAGGCCTGAAGCCTGAGGCCTTGCTCAGCACCAAAGAGCTTTCCACCCCTCTGCGAGCCTGGGTGGCATCTGACTTCGCTCAGCTACAGCCTTGTTGGATCGGGGACCCGATCGCTGGAGAGACCGAGTGCGTGTGACACAGCCGGTGGAAGTTTCCCGGACTGGATCCGTAGTCCGGCGGGTGAGAGGGCATATGCCCAGAACGAGATACTGTTAATGCATATAGGCCAATAGACTGCCGTGGCCCCCTCTAGTTGTTCCTGATACCCTTAGTGAAGAAGAGCCATACCATAGCTGAACTTGTAGTCGGGATAGCCAAGTTCCTGCCCATCTCTACCTACCTCACTGGATTACAAAGTTGTATTTTGTTAATGTGCACCACCGTTAAAGACCTGCCGGTGAAGAAAAAGGACTAAGTTATAGATCTCAAAAACCAGGCCTGGTGGGGTTACTAATGTGTTTTGGGTTATTGCGCCATAGGGCATTTAGCTAACGGTCGCCCGTGTGGCGCACTTGTTGCATGTCAGTTCTTTAGTGTGTTAGCATAGCAGGGCTCTGCATTACCAATGATTGAATGTAAACTGTGATCAATGTTATTATCTTTCTTACTAAGAGCTTAAGTAAAACCTTATACCCTTTTTTTTCTTTAGTATTGTCTCAATGCTCACTTATTCATAAGGTATAAGATAGATAGTTTACTTTTAGTACTAGCTGTGCCAGCAGAGGGTAGAGCATATTGCCGGGGGTTGGCGGAGCTGTCATCAGGGCCCAAACTAAATCTGCGGCCTTCTTAGTTGGAGGTATCGCTACACGTGGGGGTTCTCGTCCGGGATCCTGATACAGCAAGCGAACACGCCAAAAGACCGGCATGGACCCGCTAGAAGTAGGACAGTGGTACACAATGGCTGGCGCAGATCTGGCCGCGGCGGCAGTTATTGAACTCCCGGGGATCTGGCAAAGAGATGCGATAAAGCAGTTAATGACATCCCTATCACCATGCCAGAAATCATGGGTGATGGATGTGAGACCACATGCTTCGTGTACATACGCATTAATAGAGTGGAAAGACGAAATTCCAGAGCATTTTAAAAGCCAGAGCATACAAGCTATGGATGGGCAGACCTACCATCTGACACATGCGCTGCCACATAAGGGAGATCGGTTCCAAATAAGAAAGTCATCATCTCCACAGATACCTCCCCCACCATCCCCTAAGGCACAAGAGCAGGAGGATACAGAGAGTCCCAGATCATCACCGGCCACCCTCAGCACAGAACTATGCGCTGTACTGGGAGAGATTGTGGCCCAGTGCAAGAAGAATCCCACAGATTACCCAATGTCGGGGTACAGAAAGCTCCGGATATTCTCAGGGAGAAAACCTGTGCCCTCAGGGGAAGAAGGATTTGAGGAGTGGCTAGATGGCATCACTCAGGCCTTAGAGGAATGGGAAGTTCCAGAACGCAGCAAGAAACAGCGAATTGCTGAAAGTTTGAAGGGGCCTGCTCTGGATGCCATACGCAACCTGAAGATGAGCAGGAAAGACTGTACTACACAGGACTACTTGGACATCTTGCAGAATGTGTTCGGTGGGACAGAAAAAGTTACCGAGCTCACCTATCAGCTGGAGCACTGCTACCAGAAAACAGGAGAGAAACTGTCAGAATATATGGGACGTCTAGATAAGATCCTGCATAGAATTATTCTGAAGAAGGGGATCGACCCAGGGAAGGTAGACGAGGCCCGGGCTCAGCAGGTATTGAGGGGAGCTCAGCCCCTGGATCCTATTGCATTGGCGCTGCGCACCCGACAGGACGGGAAGAACCTGGAATACCCCGACCTCATTCGAATGGTCAGAGAGGAAGAGGCCATGTGGGAGGAGAAAAAGAGGGAACAGCCAGTCGAGCCAACCAAACCTCTGGTGGTGATGGTCAGCCCGGCCATGACCCCCGAAAGAGATGCAGAAATGGACACCCTGAAATCGCAGATGTCCCAAGTGTTGGAGATACTGACCTCTTTGATGGAGAAAGATCAAAGGAAACCAGAAAAGAAAAGTCCAAGAAAGGAGTTGTTCCCGAATACCTCAGCGCCCGCTTCTCTACAGGATCGTGAAGAAGAGGTGATTTGTTATAACTGCGGAGGGATTGGTCATTTTGCAAACATATGTTCCAGTCCCAGGAAGAAAAAGATAAATAACCGCCAGCCGGCGGAAAACTTCAGAGGGCCCCGGTGAAGGAGTCAACCGGGTGCCCATCATTTTCAGTGAGCTCCAAACTGAATGAAAAACAGAAGAAGGGAGAAAATAGAACACCTCAGAGGAAACACAACATTTTCCAACAGAGATACACCGCAGAGAAAGGGGGCAAGACCCCTCAGAAGAGACACAGCACCCCCCGAGGGGGTGCACACCTAAGAAAAATAAAAGTATCCCTCAGCGGGTTCCTACACCCATAAAGAGGAGGGAGGTCAATGCATACCAGGCTCAAGAAAGGTTCAAGTCCAAAGGGAATAGGACAAGAGAGAGTCCAAAAGGAAAAGGTCTGAAGAAGGCGACCCCTGCCGGGCTTGTCTGGAGCTAAATGGTTCAGCGTTATGGATCTCAAGAGCGGGTACTATCAGATTCCTATGCACCCAGAAGACAGGGAGAAGACAGCCTTCATAACCCCAGTAGGGTTCTTTGAATTCAACCGGATGCCCCAAGGTCTGTCTGGAGCCCCAGCGACTTTCCAACGTCTCATGGAGAAGACTGTAGGAGACATGAACCTTATTGAAGTCCTTGTATACCTGGACGATGTCATTGTCTTTGGGAGAACCTTGGAAGAACACGAAAGGAGGCTGGAAAAAGTGTTGAGAAGACTCAGTGAGGAAGGACTCAAGCTTTCGCCTGAGAAGTGTCGGTTCTATCAGTCTTCTGTGAACTATCTGGGGCACATAGTGTCTGAAGAAGGGGTTGCCACAGACCCTGAGAAATTGGAGGCAGTTACCTCCTGGCCACGACCCACCACAGTAACAGAACTCAGATCCTTCTTGGGGTTCTGCTCCTATTACAGGAGGTTTGTGGAAGGATTCGCCCGAATTGCCAGGCCATTGAATGAACTACTCAAGACCGAGGGGGAAGAGGACGACTCAGGGCCCAGGAAGCCGGGAGAGTCAGTCAGAGATCAGTGGAACCAGAAGTGTGAAGAGGCCTTCCAGGCATTAAAGGAGAGCCTAACCACTGCCCCAGTCTTGGCCTATGCAGACCCAACCAAGCCCTATGAACTACATGTAGATGCTAGTCATGACGGTCTGGGAGGAGTACTTTATCAAGAACACGAAGGGCAACAACGGCCTGTTGCCTATGTGAGCCGGAGCCTGACCCCCCCTGAGAAGAACTACCCCACTCACAAGCTGGAGTTCCTGGCCCTTAAGTGGGCAGTAGTAGACAAGCTCAAAGACTACCTGTATGGGGCGGAGTTCACTGTGAAGACCGACAACAACCCCCTTTCCTACCTTTTCACCACGGCCAAGCTGGATGCCACTGGACACAGGTGGCTGGCCGCACTTTCTGGATTCAACTTCAGCCTAAAGTATAGGCCAGGGACTGGGAATCGAGATGCAGACGCTCTGTCCAGGAGATCTCATTCTCTCACCAGTGACGTAGAAGATTGGACCCAAGTGGCACCGGACGGGGTGCGGGCCCTTTGTCAAGGAGCTGAATTCCAAGCTCGAGGAGGTTCCAGAGCAGAGGAAATAGGAGTTACCATGGTGGGAGTCCCCAAACACTACTGTGGAGTAGCTCAACTGGGAGAGGACAACCTGCCAAGACTGTCCAAGAAGGAGTTGAGGTGTGACCAATTGGAAGACCCCATGGGGAGATTGGTCCTGGAGGCCCTGGAGAATCAGGATCCAAACAGACTCATGCGTCAACCTTCAAAAGAAGCTCGCCTGCTGAGGAAAGAGTGGGACAGGTTGCAGTTACATCAGGGAGTGGTCTACCGAAGGGGCCCCTCTGATGACTCAGAAGATAAGTGGCAACTGTTCCTCCCAGAGAAATATCGAGAGACTGTTCTGATTGCCCTGCATGACAACCATGGCCACCTAGGGGCTGAAAGGACCTTTCAACTTGTCAGAAGTCGGTTCTATTGGCCCTGCATGAGGGCAGAGATAGAAGAGTACTGCCACTCATGTGCACGATGCATCCAGAGGAAGACTTTACCCCATCAAGCTGCCCCAATGGGCCATCTACAGAGTCAAGGCCCAATGGATCTGGTATGCATTGATTTTCTCTGCCTCAAACCCGACCTGAGTGGACTAGGAAATGTTCTGGTGATAACCGACCATTTCACCAGGTATGCCCAGGCTTTCCCCACCAAAGACCAGAAGGCCTCCACCGTAGCCAAGGTACTTATGGAGAAGTACTTTGTCCATTATGGGCTGCCACAGCGACTCCATTCAGATCAAGGGAGGGACTTTGAGAGTAAGCTGATCCGGAAGCTCCTGGATTCTTTGGGAATCAAGAAGACTCAAACTACACCTTACCATCCACAGGGAGATGCTCAGCCGGAAAGGTTTAATCGAACCTTGCTCAACATGTTGGGGACTCTGGAAAGCGAGAAAAAGCAACATTGGAGCCAACACATAGCAGCCATAGTACATGCTTACAACTGCACCATCAGTGATGCTACAGGCTACTCCCCATATCGACTCATGTTTGGGAGAGAAGCGAGACTACCGGTGGACTTGGCCTTTGGCACCTCTCTGGACCATTCCTCAGCCACATCCCACAAAGGATATGTGGACAGGCTCAGACACAGCCTGAAAGTAGCCCATGAACATGCTCAAGCGGCCTCAGATCAAAGGGGAGCTCGAAATAAAAGAAACTTCGACTTGAAGGTTCGGGTACAAGACCTACAGCCCGGGGATCGAGTACTGTTACGCAATCTGGGGGTCCCTGGAAAGCACAAACTTGCAGACAGATGGAGATCTGAACCCTATGTCATCTGCAGGAAGTTGCCAGGCCTACCTGTCTATACATTGAAGCCAGAAGGAAAGGTAGGCCCACTGAAGACGTGGCATCGAAACCACCTTCTCCCACTTGCTGAGGCAGTTAGAATACCTCCCGTGGGAGACTCCCCTGAACCGGCCTCTATCCTGGATACTCCTAGGCCGAACACTCGGTCGCAGACCTCCCGAGCTGAAGATGGAGAGGCCTCTCAACTTAGTGGAAGTGAGGAGGGAGAACTTGATTGACTGTGGCCTTCCCCAACTCCAGGAACTTCTACCATAGATCTTCCAACCACTGAAGACACCACAGATGAAACACTGAACCCAGAAGCCACAGAGTTCATCCCTTCTAGTCCTTCAGCAGAATACTGGGAAGATGCCCATGATGGTTGTTCAGAGGAAGAGGAGCCTGTGGCGCCAGAGCCAGAAATCCCAAGAGAGCAAAGGGCTCGAAGAGTCATCCGGCCTCCTAAGAAGCTGACCTACCCACAAATGGGGAACAGCTCAGAAGACTCTGTAGTTACTGCTAGGAGGAATGCTGAGAATCCGGATCCCTCCACGGTCCATTTGGTGGAGGGCAACCCCAGCTCACTCTCTGGCACAGCTAGACAGGTCGCCCCCACTGAAGCGACCTGTAGACAGGACAGCTCCCCATCTTATGATGATTGGTGGGTGGCTCCTCTGTCAACCCTATGCAACCGCATTGAATCTAGAATGTTTTGCAGACCTAAAAAAAATGTCTTTGGGGACCAAAGATTCAAAGTGGGGGGAGTGTGTAGCGGGGTGTTCCCCTTTAATGCAGAGAGACAAGAAGTTCTAGGGGAGAGGTGAGTCAGGAGGAAGTAGAGAAAAGACATTGCTGGAGTGAGAGCAGAGGAGAGAGAGAGACTACATCACCCAGAACCACATTCTTCATATGTTCCCACCGCAGAGACTCATGGGAGGGGTTATAAAGGGAGGAGGCGAGGCTGGGCTCGGCCTCTTTGGGACACGAGACTTCACAGCCTGATCCTCCTGTGCGGATGTGTCGGAGTGCAAGGCCTGAAGCCTGAGGCCTTGCTCAGCACCAAAGAGCCTTCCACCCCTCTGCGAGCCTGGGTGGCATCTGACTTCGCTCAGCTACAGCCTTGTTGGATCGGGGACCCGATCGCTGGAGAGACCGAGTGCGTGTGACACAGCCGGTGGAAGTTTCCCGGACTGGATCCATAGTCCGGCGGGTGAGAGGGCATATGCCCAGAACGAGATACTGTTAATGCATATAGGCCAATAGACTGCCGTGGCCCCCTCTAGTTGTTCCTGATACCCTTAGTGAAGAAGAGCCATACCATAGCTGAACTTGTAGTCGGGATAGCCAAGTTCCTGCCCATCTCTACCTACCTCACTGGATTACAAAGTTGTATTTTGTTAATGTGCACCACCGGTAAAGACCTGCCGGTGAAGAAAAAGGACTAAGTTATAGACCTCAAAAACCAGGCCTGGTGGGGTTACTAATGTGTTTTGGGTTATTGCGCCATAGGGCATTTAGCTAACGGTCGCCCGTGTGGCGCACTTGTTGCATGTCAGTTCTTTAGTGTGTTAGCATAGCAGGGCTCTGCATTTCCAATGATTGAATGTAAACTGTGATCAATGTTATTATCTTTCTTACTAAGAGCTTAAGTAAAACCTTATACCCTTTTTTTTCTTTAGTATTGTCTCAATGCTCACTTATTCATAAGGTATAAGATAGATAGTTTACTTTTAGTAATAGCTGTGCCAGCAGAGGGTAGAGCATATTGCCGGGGGTTGGCGGAGCTGTCATCAGGGCCCAAACTAAATCTGCGGCCTTCTTAGTTGGAGGTATCGCTACACCTACATATGCAATATACCAGTGTAGCACCCTCTAGTGTGCTAGATGTAGATAGGTTTGTTGTTAGTGTGGGTACATTTTTTTTTAGCTTAGGGCTAAGCCTGAGCTATGAATCTGGGTCAGGGTTCAGAGACTCATCTAGCAGCTCTTTCTGGCACTTCCCCCTGGTCTGGAAGTTTGTAGAAACTTCCAGAGCTGGAGGGTGGGAGTAAGGAGGGACTGACATGCATATTTTGAAGGCCTCACCAATCCCCAGCATCAGACCAGCAGGGCAGGCTTACCCTATAAATAGAAATAGGCCACGCCAGCAGGGCACTTGGGTGGAAGATGAAGATGAAGTGCTGGGGAGGCTGTTGTGGCCCTTGAGGGAACCCCCTATTGTGGGGGGGGGTAACCTCAGCCCTGGGACTCGGGTGCTGGAAGGTTCCTACCAAAACACACAGAGGCAGCCCTTCTTGGAGGCATGGGAGTACGGAGAGATGACAGCAGGAGCAGGTCAGCACTACCGGAAGATCTCCCGAGAGTCAGCCAGGTGGGCTGATGAGTGTCAGCCTGGAGGACTGTGAGAAGAAGTTAGCCTGGAGGGCTAGTGATGCAAGTTGGACACTGACATTCTGCTACACAACTAAGGGGCCTTGGGTTCCTTCCTGTAATGGCCATTGCTTCATCTGACTAAGTGACTGTCAGATCTTCTCAGTGATCCCACTGGGTTCTGCAAGCGAGTGAGTGCTGGAGTAAGAAGTGGAGTTGTACATAGAGCTGTAAATGGATTCTGTATGTAGCGGGCCCCCCATATTTGGGGCCACTATGCCTGAAATTTAGGGGGTAGCCTGGGCATTAGTTTGGCTCAGGCTGTTTGATTTCTTTGAATTGGACTCTGCTCTGCTGTGATGTTGCCTGGTCGTATAGTTCCCTTTGACCTGTAGGTGGCACAGTTGCCCAGGTCTCGGGTCAAACCGCAGGTGGCGTTGCAGCGTTATTGGGTGTCCTCTCTTGGCAGCCGTGTAGTGTGCGTGGTCTGCCTGATGTGCATGCCGGGAGAGGGTACTTAAGGGGCAGCGCCATTGCCCCGGGGGCTTCGTCCCCGGCAAGTACCCCACCTTCGGTGGCCCTCATGGCCAGGGGTGCGTGGCGAATGTGTTGGGTCCTGGGCACCTTTAGCCCGAGGCCGTATCGTTCCAGGTAGGCCCAGTACCTTTAACTGAGGCCTACAACCAAACAGCGGAATTACAGGGTGCCCGTGGGAGGGTGACCCGCTCTGAAAGAGAGGCAACCAGGGGAGGACCTTTCTAAGGGGATCGGTGAAGGATGTCACTGTCTCGGGAGAGGCCTGGTTACCTGTCCGAGGGAAAAATTCCGTGACCCGCTAGAAGCCCTTGTAATGTGTCCCATTGGCACCTATGGTCTCTAAAGTTACAAGTGCTGAGAAGTTCGTGACTTAGGAGCTAAAAGATCCTGTGGCAGAGGATCTCCTGAACGTGTCTCTAAGAGAAACAAATCTCAAGTGAATGTTCCGTGCTTCACTCCGGCTGCTAGAACCGTGAGAGGGAACTATCCGGCTGAACAAAACTCATTCAGGCCTGAGTGGCGACGAGTAGTAATTAAGTGCCACGTGCCTGAACCTGTATTCCTGTTCAACTCTCTCTCTCTTACTTTCCTATCGAGTTGCAAGAAAAAGGACAATAAACTCTTTTATTGGGTTTAACATTGTCTGGACATTGGCTTTCCTCACGAGAAAAAAAGACTTATCCCTACGCTCTATGGACGAGAACCAATGGAAAGAGGTAACTCGCTGTAGGACCCAAAACTGTTAACACCGCTCACCCTCTACAAGATGGAGGATACTGGGCATGTGGCATGGTGTGTCCCACTCTGCAAGTGGAGGTAAGCGGGGTAAAGAATCTGTGTGCTAAATGTATATAGGAAGAGTTGTTCCTAAAGTTTGTTGTTGAAGTCAATTGGGCATCCCATTAACCTCCCATCCTTATCCAAGTTATAACCCTCAATAAAACAAAAAAAAAAGTCACGGCTGTTCTCGGACTCAGGTATGCCTGTGAAGATTTGGTGTGCCTGGCTGTGCGTGGTAGGGGATCCCAGTTACTACATTACAATATTCAAGAGTAATGTGTGTGTGTGGTCTCTCTCTGACTTGGTATATCGGGCCTGGGGCCTGCCTATGTACATACATGCATACATTCTGGTGAGTGTGCCAGATGTCCAAGGTTTTTAATGCTAAAAATGATAGCAGAAAAAATAAAAAATCCAACTCATTACGTGGGCCAAAAACATTCCAGGCTTCTTCAGGGCTTAGGAATTTTTATTGTGCTTATGGAATAAGGTAAACAGATACCAAAGTAAATCTGTGATTTACTGCTTAAAACAGTTTCAATAAATCAGGCTAAGAAAGTGTTATGCCATGTACACACGATCGGAAATTCCGACAAGAAAACCGTGGATTTTTTTCCGATGGAATGTCGGCTCAAACTTGTGTTGCATACATACACGGTCACACAAATGTTGTCGGAAATTCCGACCTTCAAGAACGCGGTGATGTACAACACTATGACAAGCCGAGAAAAATTAAGCACAATGATTCCGAGCATGCGTCTAATTGATTCCGAGCATGCGTAGGATTTTTGTGTGCATCGGAATTGCATACAGGCGATCGGAATTTCCGACAAGAACTTGAGTAAGCATCTATCTTTGATGTGAAACGCGTCAGCTATCCACCCCTGCATGTCAGTTTTCTGTTTTTGTCTGTTTTTGGACTTTTGAATCTATGGATTAAGTTTGGATTTTAATTTTGGAATTTTGAAAATAAATCGTTTATACAGAGTGCGGCAGTCCAGGGCTCTTTTCTTTCCCATGCATTAGTGCAGAGCCAGCACCTGTTCCAGTATCAGGGCGGGAGCATTCCTTGGAGCTTCACAGCTTGGAGCGGTACACACCTTTCAAGAACTTGTCTGGTCAGAAAATTTGAGAACCAGCTCTCAAATTTTTGTTGTCGGAAATTCAGACAGAAAATGTCCGATGGAGCCTACACACAGTCGGAATTTCCGACCAAAAGCTCACATCAAACTTTTCTTGTTGTAATTTCCGATCGTGTGTACGTGGCATTAGTCAATGCAGCAATGTCACCTACAGGTTCTTCTAGCTGCCGCCCAGATGCTGGACATTTACTATGGTGTATCATCAGGGGTTCAGCTGCAAGTATCAGAAGGAGAAAGCCAATTCTCCTGATGACGCAGCACAGCCCATGCACAGTAGCATAACTGGCAGCCTCCTTGGATGTGTGACATGGGTATCCCAGAAGGCTGCGTGCAAAAGATATGTAATTCTTGACCTGGTAAGAATCCAGGAAGTAGGGGGAGAACATCTTGAAAAAAAAAGCAGTTTTGAGAGATTAGGGGGATGGGATGAGATGTCAGAAGGTGGCTGAGGAGCTTGACTATTGTAAAACCGATGTATTCCAGTACTGCCCACCACATTATACCCCATACCTTACTTATCTTAATCAAAGAGACCACACATTGCTGTTTTGGAGTAAAACATGGCCGTAGCAGCCTCCTTTAATTTTTTAACTGTTCCATCAGTTATCAAAAACTTTAACCATCAAAACACATAAACCCAGAAACATAACAGAAATATTGCCCCCTAGTGTTGGTCTTTGCAGGAACCTCAAATTCGCCATAATCATATTAACCCGATATTCCTCATCATATTAAATTCTTATTATCCCGGGACACTGCGGTACCTTACCAATGGTCATAGGCCTCAAGCCGATCAGCTACTCAGAGACGACCACTGACCGCAGTGCCCCCATTATCCAACTCATCCAGCTAAACTCCTGTTAGCTGGAAACCATCCTCAGAACCCATACCACCGATGGTTCCTGACCACTTGCTTATTTGAGGTACTTCCTTCTCCCGCAAAGACCAAACACCCGCCACCGCACCGAAGGGAAAACACCTTTACCCTTTGGTGCCCCTCCAAACCTTAAGGGCTCGTTGAATCCCATCCTGCAAACCCAAAGACCATAAATCAGTCCCCACATCGTTCAGATGGACCCCATCCCTTCGTAGATACCGCCATGTATCCACCTCCAATTCGAAATGTCGGACCACCAACCCACCATTCCGTACCACAAACTTGCCCATGTCTCGGTTAATTTTCCTCCGGGCCCTGTTGATTCCAGCCACGGACCTAGCCCCCCTCCACTCTACCCGTGCCACCATGTCTGACTAGACGATAATCATGTCCGGGAATGACATCCTTAGCCTCAGGAAATCAGACTTCATATCCCGAGTCACTTCTAGCATGGACCTGAAACCCAAGTCGTTGCCACCTACGTGCAGTACCAGAACGTCAGATGGCCTGTCCAAACGCGCAAAACAGTGCACCTCCGGAACCATCTTACTCCACAACATTCCTGGAATTCCCAGCCAGCGGACACACGCCTCCGGTCTTGGGAACCCCAGCTTCTGACCCTCATGACGAACATCGGCTCTCTTAGTCCCCCAGAAAACAAACGAATGGCCCAGTATCCAGACCAACGCCTGCATTTGACCTGTAATTGCAAGAAGACATTCCCCATGAGAATCTCCCATCACCCTTATATATTCCCAGCAATCCGAACAGAAACCCAAACCAAAACATAAACAACGCCCCATGACTTGTACCCCCACATTATTCCAGTCCCACCAGTAACTGTGGGCGTACGTATAACCGGAACCTCCTGGATTCCCAGCGGCCTATCTTCTTAACCGCCTCCTCATCCATCCCACATCTGGCCGCCTCCGTAGCTGCCCCGATCCTAAAAGAGTGCGAGGAAAATTAATTTTCCTTGAGTCCCAAAGCCCGAAGGGACTTCCTGAACACCGCAATGAACTGATACCTTGAAAGTGGGATTCCGTCCTCGTGTACCAAAAAGGAACCCACCCCCGACGGTCGCACCTCCAAGTACCCTTTTACAGCCCTTACCGGGCACAACAGGGAACCTGGGACCGGAAAAACCTGGACCAACTTACCTCTGCCCATCTGGTCCATCTTAGACCTCCTCAGCACCAGCGACACCCCTTGCTCCGTCCAGCCCACCTCGCTATCAAGCAACCCCCCGTGTACTGCTTTTGACGGGCTGACCAACTCACCTATTCTGAATGCTCCAAAGAATGCCAGTGAGAATGCCACCGTGAACAACAAAACTTTGTATGGGGATGAACATAAGCCCTGTAACTGCCCCATGATCTTGACCAAGAGAGCAAACGAAACCGGTCGCCTGCCATCCGGCTTCTGCCCCCCCCGCCCATAACCCTTAAGTGCCTGCCGCACCCAAAATCTTTTGTAAAATCGGGGCAACCTTGCCATTTGAACAAAAAGGCCAAGCCTGCCATCTTCTTACCCAAACTGGACCTGGACACACGGGCCTCCATGTTTCTAGCAGGGAAATACAGCACCAATAACCTGACATTGGGACCCACAGGATCCGCTCCTGCTTCCCGAACCATCTCTTTCCATTCCAACCACACCTTCTCATACGCCCCCCATGTGCCCGTACTCACCGATTTTTTGATCCAACCTGACACTATTCCAACGGAATCTTCCACAGCCAGCCTGGACAAGGGACCCCACGTTGCTCCGCCCCCGGTGCCAACTCTCGGAACCTGTCCCACTGAAAGCGAGACAGCGCATCAGCTATGACATTGTCCACCCCCGGAAGGTGCACCGCATACACAAACACATTGAGCTGCAAACATCTCAACACCAGATGGCGCAGAAGACGCACCACCGTGGGGGAAGATGCCGACACTTTGTTGATGACTTGTACTACCCCCAGGTTGTCCCCATGAAAACGCACTTTCAGATCCCTGAAACACGCCCCCCACAACTCCACCGTCAGCACCACCGGGAACAGTTCCAACAGAACCAAATTCTTGGTGAAACCAGCGTCCATCCAGGACTGCGGCCATGGGCCCGCACTCCACCTGCCCTGAAAGTAAGCCCCAAAACCTGCCCCCGCAGCCGCATCTGTGTATAGTTCTAAATCAAAATTGCTAATAGGGCCCGACATCCATAACGCTCTCCCATTGAAAGACTCTAAGAATGAATGCCAAACCCGCAAGTCCGCCTTGTGTTCTCTGCCCAAACTCACAAAGTGCGTGGGGGACCGTACCCCAGCCGTGCTAGATGACAGCCGTCTGCAAAACACCCTGCCCATTGGCAGAATGCGGCACGCAAAATTGAGCTTTCCCAGTAGCGACTGTAAAACCCTAAGCTGCACTTTCCTTACCCCCATCATGACCTTCAGCTCAGTCTTGAGCGACTCCAATTTGTCCAATGGTAGGCGGCACTCCATGGCCTCCGAATCCAGGACAATACCCAAAAACGTGATAACCGTGCGAGGTCCCTCCGTTTTGTCAGGTGCCAATGGTATCCCAAACCGCTCTGCAACGTGCTCCAATGTGGCCAGGAGCACAGCGCAGATTCTGGATGGGGCCGGACCCACGCAAAGGAAATCGTCCAAGTAGAGAATGATTGAATTCACCCCCGACACATCCCTGAACACCCATTCCACAAACGAACTGAACTGTTCGAACAGTGCGCACAATATGGAGCATCCCATAGGCAAGCACTTATCCACATAGAACTCATTGTCCCACTTACAACCCAGGAGGTGAAAACTATCCGGGTGAACAGGCAACAATCTAAACGCCGCCTCTATGTCTGTTTTTGCCATCAGCGCCCCCTGGCCATACCGGCGAACCCACCCCACCGCAGCATCAAAGGAAGTGTAACTGACCGTACATGCTTCCGGGTCAATAGCGTCATTGACCGACCTGCCCTTCGGGAAAGACAGGTGGTGAATGAGGCGGAACTTGTTGGGCTCCCTCTTAGGTACCACCCCGAGCGGGGAGACCACTAAGTTCACCAGGGGAGGGGACCGGAAAGGACCCCCCATCCGGCCCAAAGCAACCTCCTTGCGCAGCTTTTCCGTGACCACTGCAGGTTGCTGCAAGGCCGATCGCAGATTGCGTGTGATCGGGGGAATAACCTGCAAAGAACATGGAATGCGAAACCCCTCTGAAAACCCTTGCTCCAACAACCTTGCCGCCCCCTTGTCCGGATACCTACCGAGGAACAGCCGCATCCTTTCCACCATCACCGGAGTCCTCCCTTTTCTGCCCAGAGTCCCCGGCCCGCCCCTTACCTCGCTTAAAGCATCTAGCCTGTGTATGGGAGCCTCCGCAACCGGAGCACTGATGCTTGAAACGACAGGACCCCCCAAACTTGCAGGAGCCCTCATTACATTGCCAGCACACCCCCTTTTGTTTCCCGCCCCCCCCCCCCCTGAAAACACTGACTAGAAGCCCTCGGCGCCGTCATCAACCGCATCCATAAGCTTATGTCCTTATTATCCCACCGCAGACCAGGCCTCACCGCTCTCCTCTGCCTGAATTGTTCATCATATCTGAGCCACCCCGTGCCCCCGTACACTCTGTATGCTTCCCCTATAGAGTCCTGATAACCAAATAGTGCCGAACAATGTTCCCTATAACACTAGCCATGATGGAGAACGCTTGCAACCAGTTTGTAAACGTCCGTGGGATCAGCCTATATCTCCTCTTCTCCTCATCCTCTTTTTTTGAATCATCCGGTTTTACCCTGTCCAGATGAAACTTCTCTAATGGCAGAAGTGAGAACATCTCCACATACTCACCCTTGCATATCTTTTCCTTCACTTCGGGTTTCAGGTGAGATCCCAGCAATGCCTCATAACACACATACATCTCACATTTAGCAGCATCATCCAACCTAATGACATCCTGCCTTGCCGCCTGTTCCACCGCACCACCCTCTTTTGTGGCCACAGCTGCAGAACCCAACCCTACAGCCTCCCCCACCCCAATATTCCCCGCAGGTGTAACCGGTGACCCCACCACGGCAGCGGGCCCAGCCGTCCCTGTTGGCGGGACCCACGCCGCCGCCGGACTGACTCGCCCGCCATCCCCCTGTTCAAATTGGCTGACTAAGGATTTGATGCCCGCAAGAAACCCCTGCAGCCCGTCCGGCCGTGCACCTCCCCCATCCTGGAATGCACCCCCTCCTGCCTGTCCATCATCTTGACCCCGAACTTGCACCGCAAAACCCACACCCGCAGCCGACATACCCACCTGGGCACCATTCCCCTCCTGGCCCCCAGCAGAAACAATTGAAAGGGACTTACCGGGCTGCCTGGAAGAACTCACACCAGCCGATCCACTCGAATCCACTGCTGCCTCCGACCGTCCGGGTCTCCGATCCTCCTCCGAGCTGCACACTTCACCCTCTGACAGCACACCAGCCAGCTCCTCACCACCAGACGATAGCTCTCCAGGTGACCTGTCCCTGGAAGCCGAGGGGTCAGGACCCGATTGGTCCCACCTCCGCGCACCTGACCCGCCCGCCGATTTCTTAACCGCCTTGCCTCCACGCTGTCTCTGCTCACCCGCACCACCGTCATCACTCACTGGCACACCACCTCCCGCAGCCTCCTGCACCCGATGTCCGGCCGAGGGGGGGGATTCCCGGACGCCGCGGCCACCGATGACCCCCGCAGGAGCCCCAAAACCGCCGGGGACCCCAGAGGGGCCGGGCCAGCCTGATCCGACTCCACGCGCCGCGCGGGCCTATCGGCCACACCGGAACTCCCGGTGCGGCCCCCCGCTGAGCTCCGCACTTTAGGGGGATTCCTTCCAGTACCCCCCGCCTTGGGCAATGCGGCGCGCTTAGCCGGGGGGCCCGAAGGGGCCCTAGGGGGACTCCCAATCTGCCGCTGAGCTCTCGGGGAGGGGCCTGGTGAGTAGCGATCCGGGGGTCTAGACCTCCGAGCTCGCCCAGCCTCTCTCCCCGCGGTACCTTGTGACCCGGCCAGACTTGAAAGCATCGGCCCCAGGGTCTCCTGGAGCCAGTCCTCGCCCTGTGTCGCAGCCTCTGCCCGAAGCTCGGCCAGAAGTTTGTCTACAGCAGACATGCTGCTGCTAGCTGACATGCTGCTGGAAACTTTCCCCTGCGCTGTGTTAACTCAGAGGGGCTGGGTCTTCCTTTTATCTAGCCTTCACCCCTCCCCTCTATATTTCCATTAGCCAATAGTTAATCTTCTCTTATTACATACTCTGTTCACTCAGTCATGCCCAGCCCTCCGCCTATGGCATTCTGTCTTTTTGCTCCTGGCTTTTCTTTAATGTAGATGTAAACCCTACTTGGATGACATTCACTTTGATAAAGTGCTATGTATCATTAAGAATTGTAATTTTTTTACTTGATTAAACCATTTTTCTTTCTTTCATTGCTTCTCATTGCTGCTGTACTCTTTGCAGCCACTTTCCACCTACATGCACTCCAGTGTTGGCTGCATGGCACTTCTACAGGCAGGTTTCCTGATTGTGACTGCAGTGGACCATGCCCTTCCAATGTGTGTTAAAACAGCCACTTCCAGTCTACATCTAATACCTGTGTGTCAAGGTGACAATGCAGAGCGCAAATGTAACTCAGGGAGTGTTGTCACCAGTGGCGGCCGCTCCATTAGGGGCGCAGGGACGCGGCCCCCCCTATTCCATGTGCCCATCCCCTAATCTACATTCATGGTGCCGGACGCATAAATTTCAATGTTTTTTTTTTTAAACGCACATGAGGGTCTAGGGTGGGCTCGGGGCACAGAGCACTGCACCCTGAGCTCACCCAGTTGTGTGACAATAGTGAATTAATTTCTCTTTTCGAGCGAGCGTGTTACAGTCCCTTGCAAATAGGCATCGGGTCTGTCACGACATACCCCATGGCTCCAGGGGTGGCCGGTGAGCTTTGCTCCAGGGTTCACATATGACCGAGCGGCTTGCTGTCTCAGTCACAGTGGACCGGGCCGACAGCTACTCCATACTGCTCGGTTGTAGGTCTGTCAGGAACGCACCAGCAGGTCCTTGCAGGGACGGGTAAGTACGGTTCCTTCTGCTTCGTGGGATGGAACAGCTGGGCATTCCTAAGGAGGTCGTTAGATTCTCCTACCTTCCCCTCTCTCCCTCTGTCAACCTTTTTTCCTCCTCCCCTCACGGGGCTACTGCGACCAGGGAATACCTTTTAGGGGGCTCCTGGCCCGCTCTCTGTGTGGAGGGTGGTATTTTCTTAGGAGCCTCCGCTGCTGGCCTTCTCGTCCACCTCGCTTGCTGGGCGCCGAATTTTGAAGCGCTGGCGCCATTTTTCTGGGGTCTATGCCTTGCATTGTATTTTCCATTGGCGGCCATTTTGCCATGGTCGCACCATGCTGCAGGAGGGCGGCCATTTTCTTGTGGTCCACACGCTTTCTCTGAGGTACCCGGCGGCCATTTTGGAGGGGGTTTTGGCCTCTAGTGCTGACTGGCTTCCTTGCTCACTTCCTAAATGGCGCCATTCACCCCACACAGTCTTCTCAGTCACACGCGGTGTGAGGATGGAGAGCGGGCGGCGGCCCTAGGCGGTCCTTGGCTGGCGGTGAGTCCCCTGGGTATTCCCCCCCCCCCTCAGTCAGTGCAGCTAGGAGGGTGGACAAAGTTATGTGTCAGGTAACTGACTACCTTAGGTCCCTAAGGCTGGTCAATGGGTGATCTGGAGCCAAAGGCTGGCATTTTTCTCTCAGACATTCCGGCGGCAGCATCCGGTGCTCTGCACCTGCGGTTCCCATAGGCACTGTTTAGGCAGTCCTGGAGTTCTTGTTGCCAAGGTGGAAGAGGTGTGCGAGCGTAAGAAGAGGGTTGTTAAGCGCTCCCTCCCCCCGCCATTGCCTGGGAAATTGCTCTGACTCCGACTCGGGCCTGGCTGCAGCGCAGGTTCCTGGTTCTGATATGTCAGAAGAGGCGGACAAGGACCTTCCCTGTGGGGAGGTCCCCTCGTCCGGGCCACCTCAAGACAGCATCACTGCTGTGAGGGACACTCTCAAGCTGGAAGATACAGCTGGGACTTCCACAGCAGAGTCTGTCCTTTCTTTGGGTCGCACATTCCGACCCGCTATGTTTAAGGATTTTCTTACATAGTTACAGACCGGTCGCAGGGGCCCCTTGCGGTCCCTCAGCGCACCCTGGTCTCTCGGTTATAATAGGTAACCTCTATCCCGGGGGACCCCTGTTTTTAATGACCCCACTGATAGGAGGTCTGAAGCGGTGAGCCGCTCCGTGTTCACCAGGCTGGAGCATTGCGGCCTCTGGGGCTGCTACCTGGGTTTCCCTGACACTCTCGGAGTGGGCAAATAATGTGGCACCGCAGGGCAGCACAGCGGTGTAGTGGTTGGTACTCTCACCTAGCAGCAAACATCTGCCTGGAGTTTGCATGTTCTCCCTGTGTCTGCGTGGCTTTCCTCCGGGTACTCCGGTTTCCTCACACCAAAGTCATGCTAACTGGGGTGGAGATTCGGGAGTGCAGTCCTCTTAAGATCTCCAGAACCGCCGCTTCTGCGGTAGTATGGCACCACTAATATGGGGAAAAAGCTGGTCTGCTGACTAAGCTTCTAGGAAAACTCTGGCAGTTTTACCTTTCTAAGGTGGGAGGCCTTTTGGTGCCTCACTGGACGACATCATGTAGGGTGTCGCTGGGGGTAGGAGCACGCTTCTCTCTCAAATCCTCTACAGGGAAGGAGCAGCACCATAAGCCGGGGCCCTCCTTTCCCACACTGAGAGAGGAGTTTTGTCAGGCGGGGAGACCCTCCCAAGTGGAAAAGGTCTTGCTGAGGGACAGAAGCATCCCTGGGTGCGCAAGTCCACCTAACCTGCACTCGAGCCTGCTACGTAGGAAGTTTTGCCCCCACCCGACTCCAGGGTGGGGGGACGGCTTTGCAGGGTTGCAGCTCAGTGGCCTTTCCTGCTCCCCGACCAGTGGGTCTGCGAGGTGTTCACCTTGGGGTACAAGATAGAGTTTTCTTTCTTGTCCACCAAACAGATTTTTTCCTCACAAGCTGCCTCTCCTTCCAGCTCGTTGGGCTGCCATGCGGGGTGATCTTACCCGTTCCATTGCAGGACAGGTTTTAGGGTTTGTACTCAAATCTGTTTGTGGTCCCAAAAAGGAACGTAGTCCGTCTAATCTTGGACCTCAAGGCCCTCGATGTCTTTATCTGGATTCAAAGGGTTCCGGATGGACTCAATTTGTTCTGTGAGGGCTGCCCTTCATCCGGCGTCCTTGGATATCAGGGACGCATACTTGCATGTCCCCATCTGCGTCAGGCATCAGAGGTTCCTGCGCTTTGCGGTAGGCGAAGACCACTATCACTGGTGGCTCTTCCCTTTGGCCTAGCTTCGGCACCAAGAGTTTTCTTCTAGGTGCTTGCCCCAATTCTAGCTTTGCTGAGACAGAGCGGCATTGCCGTTGTGGGCTACTTGGACGACCTTTTTCTCTGAGCGCTGCTCCAAACTCAGAATTAGAGGAGGATGTGTCTATAGCCAGTCAGACTCTTCGGAAGTTTGGTGGATACTGAACCTCCAGAAGTTGGTGTTAGTATCGACCCTGAGCCTGGAGTACCTGGAGTTGATCCTAGACTCCTCGGAGGCCAGAGTCTTTCTTCCCTTGGGGTAGTTGCAGGCACTCCAATCTGCGGTGGGGTTGTTGACATCCCGCACATGGTCGTCTCTCTGTTTTTTGCATGCGAGTCCTGGGCCTCATGGTAGCCTCTTCATGGCGGTACCGTATGCCCAATTACGCACTCGGGTCTTGCAGGCGGAGATTCTCAAAAAATAAAACGGATCTCCATTGTCTCTGGATCATCAGATTCAGATAAGTCATCTTGTCAGGTCCTCTCTGAGTTGGTGGCTGAGATTCCTGGCTCTTCGGTCCGGGAAGTCGTTCCTACCTTTGCACGGACATGTGATCACAGTCGCCAGATGCTGGACCATGAGGCATGGTCGTTACATCCGGAGGTTTTTTTTCAACTCCTTTATCGGAGATGGGACATGCCAGACATGGATCTCCGGGTCTCTCGACTCAATCGCAAATGTCGAGGTTTGTGGCCAGGTCCAGAGGTCCCTGGGCAGTCGCGTCAGACGCGTTGGTGGCCCGGTGGGATCAGCTCGGCTAATTTATGCCTTCAACCACTAAAGTTGCTTCCTCGAATTGCTAAACTAGGAACTAGTGATTGGACTTTGAAGGCATATAAAGTAGATAAGAGTAAAAAAACTAAAGGTTTATTGGTATACAAAAAGTTGATATATAAAACAATCATAAAATATCAAGATTAATTGATCAGTTATTACTGGTCCAAGTGGGTTATCAATATGTTGTCATACAATAGAGTGTATTCTCCTTACAACGTCTCAACTGAATACAAAATGCAAACAGAGAAAGTGTAATTATGTAATTATAAAATGGATAACCAGCAGATGGGTCCAGAGGAGATGGAGAACTTGCTCTAAATGTTGCGCGTTATTGTAAACGCTTCCTCAGGAGCATATATATATACTTTTCAAAATAATGTAATAAGCCAACGTTGGCAGGTCAACACATCTAACTAGACAGTGGCAAAGTATAAATACTATATAAAATGCAACGCTTCAAAGTGAAAATCAGTCCATATAATTCATGACAAAAGAAATGCAGGAAATTGAAGAACTCCACCACCAAAGACTTCAGTGTGAACAGATAACACACCACCACAAAAAATGTGCTCACAGTCTGCTTACCAAAAAGCGAGCATCATAAGCATGTAGTGAAATGCAGAGGGTCACAGATGGATAAGGCTCTCCTATCTTGATAGAGTAACAACCGAAGTGTCCGATAATTTCAACATCAAAGGAACTTCCAGGATTTGGATATCATATATGCAGACCTCAGCAGAAGATGTTAAACCCATACAGAAAGAAAGGCAGCATAGTGAAGCCCGTAAGGTCAAATAAAATGTATTTAAAATTCTACTTACAGGGTAAAAAGATCATCAAGGCAAAAAAAGTATAATCCGCGGTTCTTAGCGTGCTCACATTGGTCAGCCTGACATGTTTCATCCAACAGGATATCATCAGAGACGCTTCTTTTGTCATGAATTATATGGACTGATTTTCACTTTGAAGCGCTGCATTTTTGGTTTTATACGTTTTTGAGTTTGCTTTATTCACAGACTGTGCACGCTGCTTTATATATTTTATATTTTTGCTGTTAGCGCAAGTATTTGTTCACCCTGTATACTATAAATACTATATACCCGGTCAAGAAGATGATATCGCATTAATATATTTATGGTAGTTCTGATAGAGCGATCAGTGCTGGCAAGCAAAGAGCCGTTGGAGTACACTCGAGCCCTTACGGATTAGGTTAATTATTTAAAAATAACAGGAACATAACAGCTTATTCCAAAGCATAGCAGACTATTTTTAAGTCTCCGGGAGTAGTCATCATACTACCTATTCTGTGTAAGAAGGGTAGATTTGACCTAAATTCGGATGATGGTCAGAGTGGCGAGTGCTCCTATGCTCGATAGAGGATCGTCTCGATACAATTCATATATATCGGGATGGTGGCATATTTGTACTAGTGTATCCACAGTTGTCACCCTGTGGGAAGATACACGTTAAAAATCTAGAATTCTCTAAAAAGTTGCTTCCTCGTCTACTAAGAGTAGAGCCTGAAGGAATTCCGGTGATTTTAGTCACCCCAGATTGGCCCAGGCGTCCCTGGTTCGCCAACCTTGTGTGACTGGTGGCGGATATGCCTTGGCGTCTGCCAATGGGGGGGGGACATTCTCTCGCATGGTCCCATCCTTCATCCTGCTTTGCCGTCGCTGGCTGTAGCGGTATGGCTATTGAAAGCCAGGTACTGAGGGACCGAGGCATGTCGGATTCGGTCATTTCAACCATGTTGAGAGCACGGAAATCTTCTTATAGGAAGATCTACCATTGCACATGGAGAGCCTACACCTCTGTGGGAGGCGATGGAATGGCGTCCACGGACTTATTCGGTTTCCAGGATCCTGCTGTTTTTACAGCGTGGAGGGGATCAGAAAATTGCCTTAAGCACCATTAAGGGGCAGATTTCAGCTTTGGCTGTTTTCTTTCAGCGACCCCTGGTGTCTCAGTCACTAGGGAGTACAGTGGTGCACGGGGTCCAGCATGTGGCTCTTCCGGTGCAACCACCATTACCTCCGTGGTATTTGAATCTGGTGCTCTCGGCTAGGGATGAGCTTCGTGTTCGAGTCGAACATACGTTCGACTCGAACATCGGCTGTTCGATCGTTCGACGAAGATCGAACGATTTGGGCCGTTCGCGCCAAATTCGAGTGACGCGAACGGCCCACAATGCACTACGCCATCGCAGTGTCATCCAGGCGCTGTGATTGGCCAAGCATGCACTGTGACCCCGCATGCTTGGCCAATCACAGCGCCGGCAGCGAGGAGAGCAATGATTGGCCACAGGCAGGATGCCTGTGGCCAATTATTGCTGAGGGTGTTTAGTACACGCCCCACACTATAAAAGGCCGCCAGCACGGCGGCCTAGTGTAGTGTGTTCCGGAGCAGGGATAGAGCAGCATAGGCAGGGACAGTGACTTTTATTTCTTTCTTGCTTAACCTGGATTCCTTTAGTTTAGGGAAAGAGAAGGATAGGTAGGGAGAGTGTCAGTGTGTTTTGTGCTTGTGCTATATTGTGCTTAAAAAAAACATTTTTTCTAGGGACAGAAAACTGTAGGTAGGGAGAGTGTGTCAGTTTCTTTCACTGTCAAAGTCCTTGTTTCCAGGGACCTGGAAGGACAGTGAGTGAATTCTCCTTGTGCTAAATTGTGCTTAAAAAAACATTTTTTCTAGGGACAGAAAACTGTAGGTAGGGAGAGTGTGTCAGTTTCTTTCACTGTCAAAGTCCTTGTTTCCAGGGACCTGGAAGGACAGTGAGTGAATTCTCCTTGTGCTAAATTGTGCTTAAAAAAAACATTTTTTCTAGGGACAGAAAACTGTAGGTAGGGAGAGTGTGTCAGTTTCTTTCACTGTCAAAGTCCTTGTTTCCAGGGACCTGGAAGGACAGTGAGTGAATTCTCCTTGTGCTAAATTGTGCTTAAAAAAAACATTTTTTCTAGGGACAGAAAACTGTAGGTAGGGAGAGTGTGTCAGTTTCTTTCACTGTCAAAGTCCTTGTTTCCAGGGACCTGGAAGGACAGTGAGTGAATTCTCCTTGTGCTAAATTGTGCTTAAAAAAAACATTTTTTCTAGGGACAGAAAACTGTAGGTAGGGAGAGTGTGTCAGTTTCTTTCACTGTCAAAGTCCTTGTTTCCAGGGACCTGGAAGGACAGTGAGTGAATTCTCCTTGTGCTAAATTGTGCTTAAAAAAATCATTTTTTCTAGGGACAGAAAACTGTAGGTAGGGAGAGTGTGTCAGTTTCTTTCACTGTCAAAGTCCTTGTTTCCAGGGACCTGGAAGGACAGTGAGTGAATTCTCCTTGTGCTAAATTGTGCTTAAAAAAAACATTTTTTCTAGGGACAGAAAACTGTAGGTAGGGAGAGTGTGTCAGTTTCTTTCACTGTCAAAGTCCTTGTTTCCAGGGACCTGGAAGGACAGTGAGTGAATTCTCCTTGTGCTAAATTGTGCTTAAAAAAAACATTTTTTCTAGGGACAGAAAACTGTAGGTAGGGAGAGTGTGTCAGTTTCTTTCACTGTCAAAGTCCTTGTTTCCAGGGACCTGGAAGGACAGTGAGTGAATTCTCCTTGTGCTAAATTGTGCTTAAAAAAAACATTTTTTCTAGGGACAGAAAACTGTAGGTAGGGAGAGTGTGTCAGTTTCTTTCACTGTCAAAGTCCTTGTTTCCAGGGACCTGGAAGGACAGTGAGTGAATTCTCCTTGTGCTAAATTGTGCTTAAAAAAAACATTTTTTCTAGGGACAGAAAACTGTAGGTAGGGAGAGTGTGTCAGTTTCTTTCACTGTCAAAGTCCTTGTTTCCAGGGACCTGGAAGGACAGTGAGTGAATTCTCCTTGTGCTAAATTGTGCTTAAAAAAAAACATTTTTTCTAGGGACAGAAAACTGTAGGTAGGGAGAGTGTGTCAGTTTCTTTCACTGTCAAAGTCCTTGTTTCCAGGGACCTGGAAGGACAGTGAGTGAATTCTCCTTGTGCTAAATTGTGCTTAAAAAAAACATTTTTTCTAGGGACAGAAAACTGTAGGTAGGGAGAGTGTGTCAGTTTCTTTCACTGTCAAAGTCCTTGTTTCCAGGGACCTGGAAGGACAGTGAGTGAATTCTCCTTGTGCTAAATTGTGCTTAAAAAAAACATTTTTTCTAGGGACAGAAAACTGTAGGTAGGGAGAGTGTGTCAGTTTCTTTCACTGTCAAAGTCCTTGTTTCCAGGGACCTGGAAGGACAGTGAGTGAATTCTCCTTGTGCTAAATTGTGCTTAAAAAAAACATTTTTTCTAGGGACAGAAAACTGTAGGTAGGGAGAGTGTGTCAGTTTCTTTCACTGTCAAAGTCCTTGTTTCCAGGGACCTGGAAGGACAGTGAGTGAATTCTCCTTGTGCTAAATTGTGCTTAAAAAAAACATTTTTTCTAGGGACAGAAAACTGTAGGTAGGGAGAGTGTGTCAGTTTCTTTCACTGTCAAAGTCCTTGTTTCCAGGGACCTGGAAGGACAGTGAGTGAATTCTCCTTGTGCTAAATTGTGCTTAAAAAAAACATTTTTTCTAGGGACAGAAAACTGTAGGTAGGGAGAGTGTGTCAGTTTCTTTCACTGTCAAAGTCCTTGTTTCCAGGGACCTGGAAGGACAGTGAGTGAATTCTCCTTGTGCTAAATTGTGCTTAAAAAAAACATTTTTTCTAGGGACAGAAAACTGTAGGTAGGGAGAGTGTGTCAGTTTCTTTCACTGTCAAAGTCCTTGTTTCCAGGGACCTGGAAGGACAGTGAGTGAATTCTCCTTGTGCTAAATTGTGCTTAAAAAAAACATTTTTTCTAGGGACAGAAAACTGTAGGTAGGGAGAGTGTGTCAGTTTCTTTCACTGTCAAAGTCCTTGTTTCCAGGGACCTGGAAGGACAGTGAGTGAATTCTCCTTGTGCTAAATTGTGCTTAAAAAAAAACATTTTTTCTAGGGACAGAAAACTGTAGGTAGGGAGAGTGTGTCAGTTTCTTTCACTGTCAAAGTCCTTGTTTCCAGGGACCTGGAAGGACAGTGAGTGAATTCTCCTTGTGCTAAATTGTGCTTAAAAAAAACATTTTTTCTAGGGACAGAAAACTGTAGGTAGGGAGAGTGTGTCAGTTTCTTTCACTGTCAAAGTCCTTGTTTCAAGGGACAGAGAAGGACACCTGAAGGTAGCCCTTATTGCTTTTTTCCCATCTCCCTGCAGGCCATCTATTAGAATGTCTGGAAGGCAAACAAGGAGAGGCAGACAGTCAGGAGGCAATAAAAGAGGGCAAGCAGGCTCTGTGTCTGGGGGCAACAGTGCTGGTCGTGGACGCGGTGCATTGTCATCAGCACATGGCCATGGGACACGCTTGTCCTTCTTTTCGGCAGCTGGACATGTTGAGCCACATCATGCCGAAGACTTGGTAGAGTGGATGACCAAGCCCTCCTCCTCCTCCTCATCCTCTCTCACCCAGGCTCAGGGTACTGGAAAAGCAGCTGCCAAAGCGTCCTCTTCCCTGGTATCAATGTCAGACTCATCATCAGTCACTCCTTCCCTAGACCCACCATGTCCTCCTCCTGAGGAGTCCCCCGAACTGTTTCAGCACAGTGTTGGGTACATGCTCCAGGAGGATGCCCAGCGTTTCGAAGGGTCTGATGATGAAACCCAGCTAGAGGAAGGCAGTAGCGTGAGAGCAGACAGAGGGGATGCTCAAGAAGGACACCAATCTGGCAGTCATGTTCCAGCAGCTGCAGCATACTGCCAGATTGGCTCCAGTGATGAGGAGGGAGGTGATGATGAGGTCACTGACTCCACGTGGGTGCCTAATAGGAGAGAGGAGGAGGAGGCACATCTCCAACGAGGCAGGATGCCCTTTGGTGGCCAGCGTAAGGGCAGTACACCGACGGAATCACACCGCAGAGCTCCGCCTGTGCAGGGCGCTGCCTCTGCCCGTCATTCAAAAAGTTCTTTGGTGTGGGCCTTTTTTGAGGCTAGTGCATCAGATCGCACAGCTGCTGTTTGCAACATATGTCTCAAGCGTATATCGCGTGGCCAAAACATCAGCCGCTTGGGTACCACATGCCTGACCAGACATATGTTGACCTGCCATGCAGCTCGTTGGCAAGCCTACCTGAAAGACCCACACCAAAGAACAAAGCGGACCTCTCCTTGCACCGCATCAGCTGGGATCTCCAACCCCACTATAACTTCAGTCCTCTCTGAAACATGCACTGAGAGGAATGAAGGTGTAGAATTAGGTGTGTCACAGCCAAGTACTTGCGGCCACTCTGCTAGCAGTACACCGACGTCCGATTCTAGCAGGCAAATTTCCCTGCCCCAGCTGCTGGACCGTCGAAAGAAGTTCACTCCCAGCCATCCACATGCCCAGCGGTTGAATGCTAGCTTGGCTAAATTGCTAGCGCTTCAACTGCTGCCTTTTCAGTTGGTAGACTCGGCCCCCTTCCGTGAGTTTGTGCAATGTGCGGTTCCTCAGTGGCAGGTTCCCAAACGCCACTTTTTCTCACGGAAGGCTATTCCGGCTCTCTACCGGCATGTGGAAGGCAATGTCTTGGCCTCGCTGGACAGGGCGGTCAGCGGTAAGGTGCATATTACCGCTGACTCATGGTCCAGCAGGCATGGACAGGGACGTTACCTTTCTTTCACGGCCCATTGGGTCACTCTTTTGGCAGCTGGGAAGGATGCAGGACAAGGTGCAGTAGTGTTGGAGGTTGTCCCACCGCCACGCCTCCAAAATGCTACTACTGGTTGTGACACACCTCTCTCCTCCACCCCCTCCTCTTCTTCTTCCTCCATGGCCTCTTCCTGTGGTTTGTCCTATGAACCAGCGGTGCTCCGTAGCCGTTCACGGGGCTACGCAAGTACGCAGGCAAAAAGATGCCATGCCGTGCTTGCGCTGGTGTGTTTGGGGGACAGAAGCCACACTGGGGCAGAGGTCCTGTCTGCTCTGCAGGGCCAGGCCGAGAGGTGGTTGACGCCACGCCAGCTTAAGCCAGGAATGGTGGTTTGCGACAATGGCACCAACCTCCTCTCCGCCCTCCGACAGGGACAACTGACCCATGTGCCCTGTGTGGCTCACGTCCTTAACCTGGTGGTGCAGCGGTTCTTGGGCAGGTACCCGGGCTTACAGGATGTCCTGAGGCAGGCCAGGAAAGTCTGTGTGCATTTCCGCAGATCTTATAATGCCAGTGCTTGCCTGGCTGAGCTGCAAAAGGAGTTGAACCTGCCCAAGAACCGCCTTATATGTGACATGCCCACCAGGTGGAACTCAACGTTGGCCATGCTGCAGCGGCTGCACACGCAGCAGAGGGCCATCAATGAGTACCTGTGCGACTACGGCACCAGGACAGGGTCAGGGGAGCTTGGTTTTTTTTCTCCACGCCAGTGGGGCATGATCAGGGATGCATGCACTGTCCTGGCACCATTTGAGGAGGCCACGAGGATGGTGAGCAGTGACAGTGCATGCATCAGTGACACTGTACCTCTTGTCCACCTGTTGGAGCACACGCTGCGTGGAATAATGGACAGGGCACTTGAGGCAGAACAGAGGCAGGAAGAGGAGGACTTCCTTGCCTCTCAAGGCCCCCTTTACCCAGACAGTGTTCCTTCTGTCCCACCCATCGCACAGGAAGAGGAGGAGGAGGAGGAGGAGGAGGAGGAGGAGGATTGTGTCAGCATGGAGGTGGAGGCTGGCACTCAGCATCATCAGCAGCAGTCTTTTAGGGATGATTTACAGTCCCAAGAAACCAGTGGACTTGTACGTGGCTGGGAGGAGGTGGCTGCGGATCATGTCGTCCTTAGTGACCCAGAGGACTCCGGAGCGAATGCCTCAGCAAACCTACGCTGCATGGCCTCCCTGATCCTGCAAAGTCTGCGGAAGGATCCTCGTATTCTTCGGATCAAGGAGAGGGACCATTACTGGCTGGCCACTCTCCTTGATCCACGGTACAAGGGTAAGGTTGCGGACCTTATGTTACCGTCGCAGAGGGAGCAGAGGATGAGACAACTCCGGGAGGCCTTGCAGAAAGGTCTGTGCAACGCGTTCCCAGAGACTGGGAGGTTACAAACTCCTGGTCCTGGACAACGAGTTGCTGAGGCTTCGGCCAGTCAAAGAAGGAGCGGTGGGGAAGGTGGCCGTCTGACCGATGCGTTCAGAAAATTCTTTAGTCCGCAGCCCCAAAGTATGATCGGTTCCAGCAACCATCGCCAGCGTCTGATAAACATGGTGCAGGAATATCTAGGGGCAAGGTCAGACTTGGACACCTTCCCCACCGAAAATCCTCTGGCTTACTGGGTCTTGAGGATGGATCACTGGCCAGAGCTTGCACAGTATGCAATTGAGCTACTGGCCTGTCCTGCATCCAGCGTTCTTTCGGAACGCACATTCAGTGCTGCTGGAGGATTTGTCACGGATCACAGGGTGCGCCTGTCCACCGACTCGGTTGATCGACTGACTTTCATCAAGATGAACCAGTCTTGGATCACCACCAGCTACCACACACCTGATGCTGATATAACAGACTAATTGATTTTAACATGTCACATCCCTTCAAGACTGATGCTGATGCTGAGTGCCTGTGCTGTTATGTTGACTGGCTATCCTCCTCCTCCGAGTCCTCAATGATACGATTGATGATGATAGCTTGGAAGATCATTTTTGTTTATGGGTGCCGCCACCAGTGGCTAAGGCCCAATTTTTCAGCCCCTGTTTTACAGGGGCGTGTAATTACAATTTTTTTAGCAATAATTTGCCATAGGGCTCATTGCTGTGCTCCAAGTACAGTATCTGTGAGGGGTTGGAGTGTTGTGGCACCAGTGCCTAAGGCCCAATTTTTCAGCCCCTGTTTAACAGGGGCGTGTCATTACAATTTTTGAAGCAATACTTTGCAACAGGGCTCATTGCTGTGCTCCAAGTACAGTATCTGTGAGGGGTTGTAGTGTTGTGCCACCAGTGCCTAAGGCCCAATTTTTCAGCCCCTGTTCAACAGGGGCATGCAATTACAATTCTTGATCTAATAATTCACAGCAGGGTCCATTGCTGCACCCACCAAGAGTAACTCTGAGGGCTTACAGTCTTGTGGCAACGCCACCACCACCACCACCACGAAAGGCCCAATTTTTCAGCCCCTGTTCAAAAGGGGCATGTAATTACAATTCTTGATCTAATAATTCACAGCAGGGCCCATTGCTGCACCCACCAAGAGTAACTGTCAGGGCTTACAGTGTTGTGGCACCAGCACCACCATCAAAGCCCCAATTTTTACTACCACTGTTCAACAATTATATGTAATTAAAATTCCTGATATAATAGTTGACAGCAGGGCGTTCCAGCACCAACCAAGAGTAACTGAGTGCTTACAGTGTTGTGCCAACACCAACAACTAAGGGGCCTATTTCTGCAGAGTATATACGGCAGGTCCCTACTTTCAAACATCCAACTTACAAACGACTCCTACTTGCAAACGAAAGAAGACAACAGGAAGTGAGAGGAAATCTACCCCTAGAAAGGAAAATTCTCTCCTGTAAGAATAAATATGGGAGAAAGGGGTCTCATCTGTACTGATGCTTTATCAGCAATCCTTGTTTCAAGAAAAACACCACATTTCAAAAACAGTTGTCATTGGGACGGAAAGTGAGGTGAAATGTTCTGAACAGGGGCACAGACAGCAAAACAAATGTTACAGGGGTGATAACCCTTACCTATGTTTCCCAAAAAGTTTAAAAATAGATTTTTGGGCTGGAGCTACACTTCAACAATGTACCTGTTCAAAATTACAAACAGATTCTACATAAGAACAAACCTACAGTCCCTGTCTTGTATGCACCGCCTGTATACGGCTGTTCAGAGTATATAGGGCCTTTTTTATTTTATGTGCGGGGTTCCCCTTAATATCCATACAAGACCCAAAGGGGCTGGTAATGGGCTGGGGTAGGGGGGGGGGTCATGGGGTAGCTATGCCATTTTTCTTAAAGAATTTCATCCATATTACCGGGACCAGACATTACATTAAAGCCGCAAGCAGTTTTAAATGGCTTTTTTTTCCTTTAGAAGTGTCATTTTGTGCAGGGACAGTTCTAAACACGGGAAACATGTGGCACTTCACAGGCATACTTTAGACACCCCCCAGGTACGATATTTAAAGGAATATTTGACTTTTTTTTTTCACTTTATGCATCATTAAAATGACTGCTCCCGAAAAACGACCGTTTTTAAAACTTCTTTTTGCATTGATACATGTCCCCTGGTGCAGAACCCGGGTTCCCAAACCCTATTTATGACAATAACATGCATAATAGTTGTTATAATTAGCACTTTAGAATTCGAACGTTCGCATCCATTGTATTTAATAGGGTTCTAATGTTCGTTCGAACTTTCGGTCCGTTCGCGGGTTCTGGTGCGAACCGAACCCGGGGGTGTTCGGCTCATCACTACTCTCGGCGCTTCAGAAACCTCCTTTTGAGGACATTAGGGAAATTCCTCATTTGACACTCTCAGAAGGTGGCTTTCCTGGTAGCCATCACATCTGTCAGGAGGGTTTCTGACTTGGCGACCTTGTCTTGCAAGTCCCCATATTTGATCCTACATTAGAAAAAAGCGGTGCTACGCATGCAGCCTTCATTTCCTCCGAAGGTGGTTTCAGCTTTTCACCTGAATGAGGACATGGTGCTTCCACGTTGTGTCCTCGGCCATCGCATTCCACGGGGATTGCGCTATTTTCTTTAAATGTGGTACGTGCCTGCGGGTGTACCTGTCTGTATCGGCTCCATTCCAGATGTCTGACTCACTGTTATTGTCGATGTCTGGTGCCTGGCGGTCCGTCGGCCACCATTTCTCAGTGGATCAGGCGGACCGTCATCCAGGCCTATGCCCTTGGAGGGCGGGCGCCTCTCTTTCCCGTTATGGCGCATTCAACCAGGGCTTTTGGTGCCTCTTGGGCTTTCCGACATCAAACATCTGTATCACAGGTGTGTAATGCGGCGACTTGGTCGTCCGTTTACATTTTTTCACAATCTTACAAGGTTGATGTGAATGCATTTTCGGATGCTAGTTTCGGCCGCAAAGTTTTGCAGGCGGCTGTTTGAGGTTTCACCTCCTCCGTTGGGGAGCTCTGCTTCTTTGGGGTGAAATTGTTTTTTTGATTGCTGTGCCCACCCCTCATTTTTTGACACTGCTTTCGGACGCCCCAATGGTCATGAATTAAGGAGCTGTGTCCGTCCATGGACGAAAAGAGAAAATAGGATTTTTGTACTCACCGTAAAATCCTTTTCTCTGTCGTCCATGGACGGACACAGCACCCACCCCTCCTTTTTTAGTTTGTACTGCTTTGTTACGAACTGAGGCTACTGCTGCAGGGCGGAGGGTTATGTACGGAGGGACCGCCCCCTGGGCGGGGCTGTTTCAACTCTGTTAAAGTAACATGTATTAAATGTCTAACATGTTCTGCCTAGTCCTCTCCTATAGAACAGGAACATAACACAATGGTCATGAATTAAGAAGCTGTGTCCGTCCATGGACGACAGGATTTTACGGTGAGTACAAAAATCTTATTATTTTCTATTGTCCTTCTTCTTCTCCTCCCGGCCAATCAGGAAGCAGGTCTTAAGACAGTATTGGCTGAGAGGAAAAGCGACCTTATGGCTGCAGAGGAGGAGACCCAGGGGGGAGCCGCTGAGGGGGAGATGCAGGGGGTAACCACCAAAGCTACCCGCGACCTAGATGGGGTAAGTGCAGGGCTGGTGGGCATAAGGCCGAACAATGGGAGGGGTGGTGGATGGTTTGCCGAACGACCGAGCGATGTGGGGGGGGGGGATTTTGACTGACCGACTGAACGGGGGTTGAGGGTTTGACTGACCGACCAAACAGGGGGGGGTGTGGCGGGTGGTTTGTTTACTGCCCCCCCCTCACAAAAATGGAGCACCAACCGCCACTGGTTGTCATCCTATAACAGGAGGTATCTGAGCAAGGAGTTTTATGGCAGGATCACTAGGTATTATTTTTTTTCATTAAAAGCTGAACATTATGAAAATATTGAAAATAAATGTTCAAATTATTGTAGCAAGGTCTCCGGCCTCCTTCAGTCTGATGAGAACCTCCAGGGCCAGAGATAGCTGACATCCTTCTGTATGTAGTGGGTTGTGAGGCATAGTGGGTTCAAGGTGGATAAAGTCATTGGGCACCAGACACTTCTTGAATGCAAAAGAGATTTTTTTCTCTAAAGCCTCGTACACACGGCCGAGATTCTCGTCGAAAAAAACATGTTGTTTTTTTCGACGAGATTCTTGGACAAGAAACTTGTCCCGGCCGAGTGTACACACGCTCGATTCAAAGAACCCGCGGTTCTTTGAATGGAGCGTACGCAGTGACGTCATCGACTACGACGAGCATGCGCTCGTCACATTCGATGCCGTCGCCGCCATCTTGGTATACCCTACCTATGCCTAGGAAGCTACCGCGCATGCGTCGAATTCATTCGAACATGCGTGGGCTTCCCGGAGGACAGGTACTTGCTTCAGTTACTCACTGTGGTCCCTGGTAATAAGGTGGTTGGTCCCTTAGTGGCGACAGCTTCCCTTCTACCTCCGACCACTGACAGGTTCTCCGGCCGGCAGAATAGTCACTTTTGGTTGGACTGCAAGCCACAATCCCAACCCTGCGCTGCTCTCTTGCTTCTGGATAGGCCCTCAGACAGCCTAGCAGCCAGACGCACCCGCGATAGGCCCAATCTCTGGTCTAGCAGCCCGGGGCACATGACACACACGTCCACCCAGACAGCCGTCCAGGTGGCACAGAACATAGATCCCCTGACTCCCCCCGAATATATAGGTTCTCCCAGCAGGCCAAGGGATTCAAGTAAACCCCTGCCCATTGGCTAAAATACCCCATATACCCATAACCTGACCTTGGGTTGCCCTTCTCATATCTAATACCACCAAGTACCCGGCCACCTAGTGGTAGAAGAGAAAAGTGCAACAAGGCCAAACTTAGGGAGAAATCAATGGATCGCTAACAATCAACCAGGATAACCACTCCAGGCAAGTAAATTTGTGAGGCACATTCCTGCCTAAACTCCAGGATGCTACATCCTCCCCTGTCAAAAAAACTACATCTCCGAGTTTGCAAAAAAAAATAATTTGAGCTCCCAAGCCTGAGAGCGAATGCCCTGGTAAAAACTGGGATAGGTGGGGAAAGAATAACAAGTAACAATGTATGTGGCGTACCTTATGAAATAAACATGTTATTAGACACATGAGATAGTAGATCACATATGACAAGGAAGTATCAAAAATAGTTATGTACAATTTTAAAAAGAAGTGTAGCGGGGTCTCCTTTAAGGCCCCGGGACTACGTTAACTAGAACCCCATTCGGCACCCAGGGTGCATGGAACCACCGCAGAGACCCATGGGAGGGGCTATATAGGAAGAGGGAGAGGCTGAGCTCGGCCTCTTTGGACACCGCGCTGCTATCAACAGGTCTTCCTGTGCGGATCTGCTGCAGTGCAGGGCCTGAAGCCAGGGCCTTGCACAACTTCCAGAGAGCCTTCCACCCCACTGCGGAGCCTGGGTGGCACCTGACTTTATCGAGTTTGGACATCAGTTGGACCGGAGACCCGGCCGTTGCAGACACTGTGTGCGGAGACACAGTAGGTGGAAGTCCCGGACTGGGATCGCGTCCGGAGTGGTGAGCGAGCACCTGCTCATTCATATAAACAGTACTTTGACTAGGCCTAGAGACTGCCTTGGCCCTCCTGGTTCTATTTTTTCCTGTCCCACAGGAGACTAGTGGCGGAACTGAGTGAGTAGTCTCCTGTGAGTGGTTCATTCTGTCCTTTTTATTTTCCTACCCTTTGGATTACAAATAACTGTTCCTGTTGTGCACCACCAGTCAAGTTGCATGCGAAGAAACTGTTCTTCTAGAGACTGAGTTAGAAAATCTGGATCAGGCCTGATCTGTAGTCAGAGATTAAGTTGCTGCGCCATAAGGGCGCATAGATAGAGATAGTAGTACTTGGCGGGTAGTCGCCTGTGTTAGATTTTCTGCTGCAGTACTGCAGATATATATGTGTTATGTGTTAACTTTATGCCTTTTACCCAAAGTAAAGAAACGTTATATTTTATCTCTTGCTATCAGTGTGTTGCCTTTATGGAAAGAGGATACCCATGCAATACAGATAGATTGTGTGCATATACTGTTAGATTGTGATACTAGAGAAACCCCTAGACTAACTGTGCCAGAGTGGTTCGAGTAAATTGCCGGGGGTTGGCGGTGCTGTAGACAGGGCCCGAAACAAAATCCAGCGGCTCTCTTAACTGGGGGTAGCGCTACATGTGGGGGCTCTCGAGTCCGGGATCCTGTTACAGCAAGTAACGCGCCAAAAGTACCAGCATGGACCCACTGGAAGTAGAACAGTGGTGCAGGGCGGCCTACACAGATTCAGCTGCGGCAGTAGTCATAGAACTCCCAGGGACCTGGCAAGAAGAAGCGGTGAAGCGGCTAGTAACTTCGCTGTCCCCGAACCAGAAGGTATGGGTGATGGATGTCAGAATGAATTCCACACTGACCCACGCACTAATAGCTTGGATGAAGGAAATCCCAGAACATTTCAAGGGTCCAAGTATAAAAGCAATGGATGATCAGACCTATAGCTTAATACATGCGCTGCCACTCATACCAGGAGGATGGGTTCAGACACCTAAACCATCATCCCCACAGGTATCTCCACCGCAGTCCCCAAAAGCAGAAAACCGGAAGGCTAAAGAGAGCTCCGGGTCACCGCCTGCCACCCTCAGCGCAGAGTTATGCGCGGTCCTGGGGGAGATTGTAGCCCAGTGTAAGAAGGATCCTACAGACTATCAAATGTCAGGATACAGAAAACTCAGAATATTCTCTGGTAGGAAACCTGTACCTTCGGATGAAGAGGGGTTTGAGGAGTGGTTAGATGGTGCCACTCAGGCCTTAGAAGAATGGGAAGTCCCAGAACACAGAAAGAAGCAGAGAATTGCTGAAAGTCTGAAGGGGCCTGCTTTAGAGGCCATACGCAACCTCAAGATGAGCAAAACAGACTGTGATGCGCAGGATTATCTGGACATTCTACAGAATGTGTTCGGAGGAACAGAGAAAATCACTGAGCTCACTTACCAGCTGGAGCACTGCTAACAAAGGAAAGGAGAGAAACTGTCGGAGTTCATGAGGTGCCTGGATAAGATCCTGCATAAGATGATCCTGAAGAAGGGGATCGACCCGCGGAAGGTGGATGAGGCCCGTGTTCAGCAGGTGATGAGAGGATCTCAGCCCCTAGACCCCATCGCATTGGCGTTACGCACAAGACAGGACGGGAAGAGCCTGTAGTATCCTAACTTGATCCGAGTGGTCAGAGAGGAAGAAGCGATGCTGGAGGAGAAGAGGAACCAACCAGTTGAGTCAGTTAATCCTCCTCCGGTGATGGTCAGGGCGGCCATGACCCTGGAAAGAGACTCAGAGGTGGATACCTTGAAGTCACAGATGTCCTAAGTATTGGGGATGCTGACCTCCATGATGGAAAAGAAGTCAAGGGAACCGGAGAGGGAAAGTCCGAGGAGGGAGCTGTTTCCAAATACCTCAGCGCCCGCATCCCTACAAGATTGGGGGGACATGACTTGTTTCAACTGCGGAAGGGTTGGCCATGGGGCCAAAGTGTGTGCCAGTCCAAAGAAAAAAAAGATGAATAACCGCAAGCCGCCGGAAAACTTCAGCGGGCCCCGGTGAAGGAGTCAACCGGGTGCCCATCATCTCCAGTGAACTCCAAACTGAATGAGAAGCACATAAAAAGAGTGGAGAAGACCCCTCAGAAGAAACACAAGGTTCCTCAGTGGGAACGTGCTCCAAAGAAAGAGAGTAATGTCCCTCAGCGGGTAGTTACACCCATTAAAAGGAGGGAGATCAATGTATACCAGGCCCAAGAGAGACTTAAGTCCAAAGAGAAATGGAAGAAAGAAAGTCCAAAAGGAAAACGCAAAGATCCAAGGAAAGAGACTCCTTCGAAGTGATATCCAGAGAAGCTAGTAGGTCCCTCCCCGATAGTACCTGTCCAAGTGGAGGGAGTCTACACAAGAGCCATATTGGATACTGGGGCGCAAGTGACCCTGTTGTACCGGGACTTTTATGACAAGCATCTAAGTCACCTACCCATCCAGAAGATTGAAGAGCTGGAGATATGGGGGATTGGGACAGAGAGTTTCCCTTATGATGGCTATCTGCCTATAAAACTGACTTTCGACCCGTCCATAGCCGGAATTGCCGAAGTGTTCGATACCTTAGCTGTGATATGCCCCCGACCGCCTGGAGCTAACAAGAGTTCCCTAATAATAGGGACCAACAGAGATCTGGTCCGAAGACTCTTGGCCCCTCTTACAAAAGTGAAAGACCCCAGAGTCACTGAGATCCACCCAATGTTGAAGACAGCCTACCAACGTCTGATATTAGAACAGGAGGCCCCTGAAGAGGGGTAGGGAAGGTCTGGAGGCTGGGAAGAAGAGGAATAGTGCTGCAGCCCGGCGAAGTAGCCTGTTTGAAAGCCACTGTGAAGCTCACTTGGGAGCAGCCTGGGCCCTTTGTTATGCTGGAACCCGACCCAAGGGAAGAGCATTCGGGCCTAGAAGTAGTCCCAGAAGTGGTCCCGTTGAGGGCCTTGAAGAAGGCCCACTGTAAGGTACCTGTGAGTGTCAGGAATACTACGGATGGCCCCATGGAGATCCCAGCCAGGATGCTGCTGGGTCAGGTGAGCCCTGCCACCCCAGTTGCTTTGTCGGATGTGGAGAAGACAGATGGAGAAAGCACTGTGCTGGAGAAACTCTCCATGGAGAACCCAAACCTGCCCAGGGCTTGGAAAGAGAGAGCCAAGGCCCAGTTGACCAGGTGGAAAAAAATCTTCTCTCAAGATGAGTTCAATGTGGGGTGTGCAAGGAGTGCCACCCATCGAATCCGCCTCCAGGAAAACAAGCCCTTCAGGAAAAGAGTCAGGCGAGTTCCGTTAGCAGACCTCGAGGACTTGAGGGAACAGCTCGCCGAGCTCAAGCGAACCGGTGTGATTCGAGAATCTAGAAGCCCCTATGCCTCCCCGATAGTGGTGGTCAGAAAGAAGAATGGGTCGTTGAGGCTGTGCATAGACTACAGGACCCTCAACAGGAGAACCATACCCGACCAGTACACCACTCCGAGGATAGAGGATGCCCTACAGAGCTTGTCTGGAGCCAAGTGGTTCAGTGTTATGGACCTCAAGAGCGGGTACTATCAAATACCTATGCATCCAGAAGACAAAGAGAAGACGGCTTTCATAACCCCAGTGGGGTTCTTTGAATTTGACCGGATGCCTCAAGGTCTGTCTGGAGCCCCAGCCACCTTCCAACGTCTCATGGAGAAGACTGTAGGAGACATGAACCTCATCGAAGTCCTTGTATACTTGGATGATATCATTGTCTTCGGGAGAACCTTGGAAGAACATGAGGAGAGGCTGGAGAAAGTTTTGAAAAGACTGAGTGAGGAAGGACTCAAGCTCTTGCCTGAAAAATGCCAGTTTTATCAGTCATCAGTTAACTATCTGTGTCAAGGTCACCTGTGGCCAGGTGACAGATGCACACCGTAGGGGGACAGGAGTGCACCGCAAGGTAGAGAACCCTATGGCTGACTTCTGCGGATAGGAAACTGGGTGGCTGTGGAAAGCGGGACCAGAGGAGCACAACCGGGATCCTAACGGAAGCTAGAACCAAGATTCCCCAGGGCGCGGAGTCTAAGACCCAGCAGGTCTTCTCCAGAGCCTCTAGTGGTGAGGATGTTATGCTGCAGGCTGGGTCCAGGTCGCGGCCCCTGGAGTCTCCTAGCTCACGCCCCGTAGGATAAGGGGAAAAGAGGGGAAGCAGCAGCACAAGATATGAGAGAAATGAATAACAAGCTGAAGGTCAGGGGCCACAAGCAGACAAGGATAACGAAAGAACGAGCCGAAGGTCAAGGGTCATGAGCAGACAGGGATAGTCGGGGACAAGCCAAATATGTAACAGAGAGACAGACGTAGCACACGGCAGGCAGGAACCCAAACACACAATGCCTAACAAACACGTTGATCAGCAAAGCAGGCTTGCAGTGCACAGGTTAATATAGTGTTCTGTGATAGGGCCTGGGGTGGAGTCAGGCTGGGAGGAGATTATAAAGGAAGCCAGGTGAAAGGGTTCTGGCCTCTAAGATGAACACATGAGGAGGAAAGGTAAGATGGCAGACAGACATTAATGCATATCCATGACAGTACCCTCCCTCTTACGAGGCCTCCCCCTTCCCCGCCTGGGCCCAGGTTTAGAGGGAAACTTCAGATGAAACTCCTTTAACAGACGAGGTGCAAAGACCTCAGATTAAGTGATCCAAGACCTCTCCTCAGGACCAAACCCTTTCCAATGAACGAGGTACTGAAGAACGCCTTTACAGAGTCGGGAGTCCAGAATTTGACTGATCTCGTACTCCTGATTATCCTCAGAGACAGGCGCCACGGTAGGGAGAGGACGAGAGAATTTATTGAGGACTAAAGGCTTTAGAAGAGCAACATGGAAGGAGTTAGTGATTTTAAGGCTCTTAGGAATCTGGAGTTTGAAACAAACCGGATTCAGTTTAGCAGTTACCGTGTATGGACCGATGAATCGTGGAGCAAACTTCAGAGAAGGAACTCGGAGCTTGATGTTCCTGGTAGAGAGCCAGACTTTGTCCCCTGGCTGAAGAGAAGGCGGTTTACGCCTGCGGCGGTCGGCAAAGCCTTTGAATTTTTCAGCAGCTGCCCGGAGGGAATCATGAACGTGACCCCAAACGGAATTGAGAGACTCCTGAACCGAAGCCAAAGCTGGAATGTCTGGAGAACAGATCATGGGAAGAGGAAGTTGAGGGTGTTTTCCATAAACTGTGAAAAAGGGTGTCTTCTGCGAACTGGTATTCACATGATTGTTATGGGAGAATTCTGCCCACGGGAGTAGAGAGGACCAATCGTCATGGTGAGAAGACACAAAGGTGCGAAGAAAGACCTCTAACTCCTGATTAACCCTCTCAGTCTGTCCATTGGATTGGGGATGGTAAGAAGAAGAAGAAAAATCCAAGACAATATTGAGGGATTTGCAAAAGGCTCTCCAAAAACGAAACGTGAATTGGACTCCCCTGTCGGAAACAATATGAGAAGGGACCCCATGTAGGCGGAGAATTTCTCGAATGAAAATGGGAACCAAGGCAGGGGCAGAAGGAAGACCAGGAAGAGGAACAAAATGAGCCATCTTGGAGAACCGATCGATTACCACCCAAATGACTGTATTATTCTCAGACAGTGGGAGGTCGGTGATAAAATCCATGGCAATATGGGCCCAGGGTTCCTTAGGAATGGGCAAGGGCATGAGGAGACCAGCAGGAGCTTGTGTGGAGGATTTGGACTGAGCACAGACATGACAAGCTTTAACGTAGTCTTTGACGTCTGAGCGGAGATTAGGCCACCAGTAGTGACGACTGATGAGTAGGAAGGATCGGAGGAATCCAGAATGACCTGCCACCTTGGAATCATGTCCCCAACGAAGGATCTTAGCTCTTAGCTCAGTGGGGACAAAGGTCTTACCAGGCGGAATTTTTGACTTCAGGGTGGTAGAGTGGGCAACAATGCATGAGGTTGGAATGATCGGCTCAGGTTCAGGGGCGGACTCCTCGTCCAAAGTGTCAAATGACCTAGAGAGCGCATCAGCCCGACCGTTGCAGGAACCAGGTTTGTAGGTAATCGTGAAATTAAAATGGGCAAAGAAGAGACTCCACCTGGCCTGTCTAGGATTCAGACGTTTAGCATTCTGTAGATACTGTAAATTTTTGTGATCGGTAAAGATCGTTATGGAGTGAGGGGAACCCTCCAAGAGATGACGCCACTCCTCTAACGCCAATTTAATTGCGAGAAGTTCCCGATCACCGATGGCATAATTCCTCTCTGCCTGAGAATTTTTTTTGGAGAAGAACGCACATGGTTGGCGTCTCTTCTCAAAGATTTGAAGAAGCACAGCTCCCACCCCCATTGAGGAAGCGTCCACTTCAATAAAAAATGCATTCCCAGGATTTGGTCTCCTCAAGAGGGGGCCAGAAACAAAGGCCTGTTTCAGGTTGTGAAATGCAGAGACAGCTTCGGGAGGCCAGTCTCTGGCATTCACACCCTTCTTGGTCAAAGCGATAATAGGCGCGGCAATGGAAGAGTAATTCCTTATGAACTGCCTATAATAATTAGTGAAGCCAAGAAAGCGCTGTGTGGCCTTGAGGCTAGCAGGAAGAGGCCAGTTGGTGATAGCCAAGACCTTCCCAGGATCCATACGAAGACCCGAACATGAGACAAAGCACCCCAAAAACAGGACCTCAGAACATTCAAAGGAACATTACTCCAGCTTGGCATAGAGATTGTTCTCTCTAAGACGCTGAAGTACAGTGCGGACATGGTTTCTGTGGACGAGCAGATTTTCAGAAAAGATCAGAATGTCATCCAGATAGATGACAACAAACTGGTACAGCAGATCTCTGAAGATTTCATTGACAAAGTTTTGAAACACGGCTGGAGCATTACACAGACCAAAAGGCATCACCAGATATTCGTAATGACCGTCTCTAGTGTTGAATGCAGTCTTCCATTCGTCACCCTCCCGTATTCGAATGAGATTGTACGCGCCTCTGAGATCCAACTTGGTGAAAATGGAGGCACCCTTCAACCTATCGAATAGCTCAGATATTAAGGGTAAGGGGTATCGATTTTTAATAGTAACCGCATTTAAACCCCGATAATCGATGCAGGGTCTTAAGGTACCATCCTTTTTGGCAACAAAAAAGAACCCTGCCCCTGCAGGCGATGAGGATTTCCGGATGAAACCTCTCTCCAGATTCTCTGCGACATACTCAGACATGGCCTGGGTCTCTGGGATGGACAGAGGGTAGGTACGACCCCTGGGTAGAGTTGCTCCGGGGACAAGATCAATAGCACAGTCAAAAGACCTGTAGGGAGGAAGCACCTCAGCTGATTTCTTACAGAACACATCCCGGTAGTCGCTGTATGCAGCAGGAAGATCAGAAGAAACAGAAGTGGCAGCAACCGGAAGACTCTCCTTGGGGGTCACCTTGAGAAGACACGACGAGAAACATGAGGAACCCCAGGCCAGGATCTGCCCAGAGACCCAGTCCACATGTGGAGAGTGGAGCTGTAGCCAAGGGAGGCCCAATACAACTGGGGTAGAGGCCTTAGGTAGAATAAGAAAGGATATCCACTCCTGGTGGAGAATCCCTACCGACATCCTAATGGGTAGCGTCTGGAAGCGAATAGGGCCCCCTGGGAGAACAGTGCCATCAATAGCCGAGACTACCAATGGGGTAGTGAGAGGTGAAAGGGTAAGCTTCATAGAAGAAGCAGTTCTCCAATCCATAAAATTGCCATCAGCCCCGGAATCCAGGTATGCAAGGGTTGACTGAGGAGAAGTGCCTACATGAAGGAACACCGGCAAGAGCAGGCGAGAAGGTGATGTTTCTGGGTCCAATACTCCACCTTCCAAATGTATTAGACCCGAGCGTTTCCCGGACGAAGCGAACAGGAGTCACGAAAATGACCCTTGCCCCCACAATAGAGGCACAAGCCCAGAGTTCTGCGCCTAGCACGTTCTTCGGGGGTTAGTCTGGTCCGGCCCAGCTGCATAGGTTCTTCAGCAGGTAGAGGATGCTCCACGGGATGAAGGGAGGGGAGCTCAGACTGGCTAGGACCCAGAGAGTGCTGGCGTCTTTTTTCTAAGGACCTCTCTTGAAAACGAATGTCGATCTGGTTGCATAACAAAATTACATCGTCCAGACCGACGGGAATGGCTCTTCCCGCTAATTCGTCTTTCACTCGGTCAGAGAGGCCATGTAAAAAGGTAGCGACCAGGGCCTCATTATTCCAGCTCAATTCAGCTGTGTGGATACGGAACAGAAGAGCATATTGTCCCACTGACCTAGATTCTTGGTGAAGACGTAAGACAGCACTAGCCGCTGAAGAAGCCCGAGCCGGCTCTTCGAAGATATTACGAAAGAGCTTCAAGAAATCGGACAGGCTGGAAACCACCGGATCATTCCTCTCCCACAGGGGGGCAGCCCAGGCTAAAGCTTCACCGGAGAGGAGGGAAATGATATAGGCTACCTTAGCCCGGTCAGACAGGAAGCTTTGAGGCTGAAGCTCAAAATGAATTGTGCATTGGCTGAGAAACCCCCTGAAGGCCTTGGAGTCCCCAGAGAAACGGAACGGAGCTGGCAATTTTAGTGAGTGTGTGGCTGCGACTGGTGCGATAGGAACAGCCGCTGGTTGTACTTGAGGTTGCGGATTCGGGGTTCCCAAGGAGGCCTGAAGCTGCTCGAATCGAGAAGCCAGATCCTGGAGGAATCGCATCACCTGTGTCTGATTTGATTCCTGGGTTTCAAGTCTGCGAACTATGCCCTGCAATGGATCATCCGCGGGGAGCGGGATGTCAGCCGGGTTCATGGCTGATCAAACTGTCAAGGTCACCTGTGGCCAGGTGACAGATGCACACCGTAGGGGGACAGGAGTGCACCGCAAGGTAGTGAACCCTATGGCTGACTTCTGCGGATAGGAAACTGGGTGGTTGTGGAAAGCGGGACCAGAGGAGCACAACCGGGATCCTAACGGAAGCTAGAACCAAGATTCCCCAGGGCGCGGAGTCTAAGACCCAGCAGGTCTTCTCCAGAGCCTCTAGTGGTGAGGATGTTATGCTGCAGGCTGGGTCCAGGTCGCGGCCCCTGGAATCTCCTAGCTCACGCCCCGTAGGATAAGGGGAAAAGAGGGGAAGCAGCAGCACAAGATATGAGAGAAACGAATAACAAGCTGAAGGTCAGGGGCCACAAGCAGACAAGGATAACGAAAGAACGAGCCGAAGGTCAAGGGTCACGAGCAGACAGGGATAGTCGGGGACAAGCCAAATATGTAACAGAGAGACAGACGTAGCACACGGCAGGCAGGAACCCAAACACACAATGCCTAACAAACACGTTGATTAGCAAAGCAGGCTTGCAGTGCACAGGTTAATATAGTGTTCTGTGATAGGGCCTGGGGTGGAGTCAGGCTGGGAGGAGATTATAAAGGAAGCCAGGTGAAAGGGTTCTGGCCTCTAAGATGAACACATGAGGAGGAAAGGTAAGATGGCAGACAGACATTAATGCATATCCATGACAATCTGGGACACATAGTGTCTGAAGATGGGGTAGCCACAGACCCCGAAAAGTTGGAGGCAGTCACTTCCTGGCCAAAGCCCACCACAGTGACAGAGCTCAGATCCTTCTTGGGGTTCTGTTCCTATTACAGGAGGTTCGTGGAGGGGTTTGCTCGGATAGCCAGGCCTCTGAATGAGCTGCTCAAGACGGAGGGGGAAGAGGATGACTCGGGTCCCAGGAAGCCAGGGGAGTCAGTCAAGGACCAGTGGAATGAGAAGTGTGAGAATGCCTTTCAGATGTTGAAGAAAAGCTTAACCACTGCCCCTGTCCTGGCCTACGCAGACCCTAAGAAGCCTTATGAACTTCACGTAGATGCCAGTCATGATGGCCTGGGAGGAGTGCTCTACCAGGAGCATGAAGAGCAACTGAGGCCCGTTGCGTATGTGAACAGAAGTCTGACTCCCTCTGAAAAGAACTACCCCACCCATAAGTTGGAGTTCCTGGCCCTTAAGTGGGCGGTAGTTGACAAATTTAGAGACTATCTGTATGGGGCAGAATTCACAGTGTAAACCGACAACAACCCCCTCACATATCTTTTCACCACAGCCAAGTTGGATGCCACAGGACATAGATGGCTGGCCGCACTGTCTGCCTTCAATTTCAGCCTAAAATACAGGCCTGGGGCTGGAAATCGAGATGCAGACGCCTTGTCTAGAAGATCTCATGTCCCCACCTGCAGTACAGAAGATTGGACCCAAGTGGCACCTGACGGGATGTGGGCCCTCTGTCAAGGGGCTGAACTCCAAGCCAGTGGCGGCTCAAGAGCAGAAGAGATAGGGGTTACCATAGTAGGAGTTCCCAAGCAGTACTGTGGGGTAACCCAACTGGGGGAAGATAACTTGCCAAAATTGTCCAAAAAGGAGTTGAGATCTGACCAATTGGAAGACCCCATGGGAAGATTGGTTCTAGAGGCCCTGGAGAATCAGGATCCGAATAGACTCTTACGTCACCCTTCAAAGGAAGCTCGCCTGTTGAGGAAGGAGTGGGACAGGTTGCAGGTGCATCAGGGAGTGGTCTACCGAAGGGGCCCCTCTGATGACCTGGAAGACAAATGGCAGTTGTTCCTGCCCGAGAAACACAGAGAGACTGTCATGGTTGCTCTGCACGACAACCATGGCCACCTAGGGGCGGAAAGGACCTTCCAACTCGTTAGGGACCATTTCTATTGGCCCTGCATGAGGGCTGAAGTTGAAGAATACTGCCACTCATGTGCATGATGCATCCAGAGAAAGACTTTACCGCATCAAGCTGCCCCAATGGGCCATTTTCAAAGTCAAGGCCCACTTGATCTGGTATGCATTGATTTTCTCTGCCTCGAACCCGACCTGAGTGGACTAGGAAATGTTCTGGTAGTAACCGACCATTTCACCCGGTATGCCCAGGCCTTCCCAACCAAAGACCAGAAGGCTTCCACGGTAGCCAAAGTCCTTATGGAAAAGTACTTTGTACACTATGGGCTGCCGCAACGACTTCATTCAGATCAAGGAAGGGATTTTGAAAGTCGAAAGAAGACAAGAACTACCCCCTATCATCCACAAGGTGATGCTCAGCCGGAGAGGTTCAACCGAACCCTGCTCAATATGCTGGGGACCTTAAGCAGTGAGAAGAAACAGCATTGGAGCAACCACATAGCGGCAGTTGTGCATGAATACAACAGCACCACCAGTGACGCTACAGGGTACTCACCCTATAGACTTATGTTCGGCCGAGAAGCAAGACTACCGGTAGATCTGGCCTTTGGCACCTCCATAGACCATTGTTCTGCCACTTCTCACAAAAGATATGTTGATAGACTCAGACACAATTTGAAATTTGCCTATGAACAGGCCCAGGCAGCCTCAGAACAAAGGGGGGCCCGCAACAAGAAGAACTTTGATCTGAAAGTTCGGATTAAAGATTTACAACCTGGAGACAGAGTGTTGCTACGGAACTTGGGGGTCCCTGGAAAACACAAACTTGCAGACAGATGAAGACCTGAACCCTATGTTGTTTGCAAGAGACTACCGGGCCTACCCGTTTACAGACTTAAGCCAGAGGGAAGGGTGGGGACCTTAAAGACCTGGCATCGGAACCACCTACTCCCACTAGCTGAAGCAGTTCGGATTCCCCCTGCGATGAGTTCCCCCGAGCCAATTTCCATCCTGGATACTCCCAGGCCGAACATTCGGTCCCAGACCCCTCGGATTGGGGATACAGAGACCTCGGAGCTAAGTGAAGATGAGGAGGAAGAACTTGATTGGCTTTGGCCTTCCCAGACCCCAGAAACTTCTGCTATTGATCTCCCACCTGAAGAAGATACCATAGACGGAACACTAAATACAGAAGCTACTGAGTTCATCCCGTCCAGTCCTTTGTCTGATTTTTGGGAAAATGCCTGTGACATACTCCCAGAAGAGGATCCAAGAGATGCCATGTACCTCCCTGCTTCGGAGTCCAGTGTTCCTGAACCAATGGAAACTCCCAAGTCAGTTCCAGAAGGGGAACCTGTTTTAGCGGAAAAAGAAAGCCCAAGAGGACAAAGGACACGAAGGGCCATCAAGCCTCCCAGAAGATTGACTTACCCACAGATGGGGAGGAGCTCGGAAGACACTGTGGTTACCGCCAGGAGGAGTATGGAAGACCCTAATCCCTCCACTGTTCATTTGGTGGGGGGCAACCCCAACTCACTCTCTGGCACAGTTAGGCAGGACACTAATGATAATGTGACCTGTGGGCAGGGGAGTTCACCGCCTCGTTTTTGGTGGGAATTTCCTCTGCCAACATCATATGCAACTTTGATTGATGTTGTGCGTGCTATAATTTGATGTTATCTTTGGGGACCAAAGAGTTTAAGTGGACACCGCGCTGCTATCAACAGGTCTTCCTGTGCGGATCTGCTGCACTGCAGGGCCTGAAGCCAGGGCCTTGCACAACTTCCAGAGAGCCTTCCACCCCACTGCGGAGCCTGGGTGGCACCTGACTTTATCGAGTTTGGACATCAGTTGGACCGGAGACCCGGCCGTTGCAGACACTGTGTGCGGAGACACAGTAGGTGGAAGTCCCGGATTGGGATCGCGTCCGGAGTGGTGAGCGAGCACCTGCTCATTCATATAAACAGTACTTTGACTAGGCCTAGAGACTGCCTTGGCCCTCCTGGTTCTATTTTTTCCTGTCCCACAGGAGACTAGTGGCGGAACTGAGTGAGTAGTCTCCTGTGAGTGGTTCATTCTGTCCTTTTTATTTTCCTACCCTTTGGATTACAAATAACTGTTCCTGTTGTGCACCACCAGTCAAGTTGCATGCAAAGAAACTGTTCTTCTAGAGACTGAGTTAGAAAATCTGGATCAGGCCTGATCTATAGTCAGAGATTAAGTTGCTGCGCCATAAGGGCGCATAGATAGAGATAGTAGTACTTGGCGGGTAGTCGCCTGTGTTAGATTTTCTGCTGCAGTACTCTGCAGATATATATGTGTTATGTGTTAACCTTATGCCTTTTACCCAAAGTAAAGAAACGTTATATTTTATCTCTTGCTATCAGTGTGTTGCCTTTATGGAAAGAGGATACCCATGCAATACAGATAGATTGTGTGCATATACTGTTAGATTGTGATACTAGAGAAACCCCTAGACTAACTGTGCCAGAGTGGTTCGAGTAAATTGCCGGGGGTTGGCGGTGCTGTAGACAGGGCCCGAAACAAAATCCAGAGGCTCTCTTAACTGGGGGTAGCGCTACATGTGGGGGCTCTCGAGTCCGGGATCCTGTTACAGCAAGTAACGCGCCAAAAGTACCAGCATGGACTCACTGGAAGTAGAACAGTGGTGCAGGGCGGCATACACAGATTCAGCTGCGGCAGTAGTCATAGAACTCCCAGGGACCTGGCAAGAAGAAGCGGTGAAGCGGCTAGTAACTTCGCTGTCCCCGAACCAGAAGGTATGGGTGATGGATGTCAGAATGAATTCCACACTGACCCACGCACTAATAGCTTGGATGAAGGAAATCCCAGAACATTTCAAGGGTCCAAGTATAAAAGCAATGGATGATCAGACCTATAGCTTAATACATGCGCTGCCACTCATACCAGGAGGATGGGTTCAGACACCTAAACCATCATCCCCACAGGTATCTCCACCGCAGTCCCCAAAAGCAGAAAACCGGAAGGCTAAAGAGAGCTCCGGGTCACCGCCTGCCACCCTCAGCGCAGAGTTATGCGCGGTCCTGGGGGAGATTGTAGCCCAGTGTAAGAAGGATCCTACAGACTATCAAATGTCAGGATACAGAAAACTCAGAATATTCTCTGGTAGGAAACCTGTACCTTCGGATGAAGAGGGGTTTGAGGAGTGGTTAGATGGTGCCACTCAGGCCTTAGAAGAATGGGAAGTCCCAGAACACAGAAAGAAGCAGAGAATTGCTGAAAGTCTGAAGGGGCCTGCTTTAGAGGCCATACGCAACCTCAAGATGAGCAAAACAGACTGTGATGCGCAGGATTATCTGGACATTTTACAGAATGTGTTCGGAGGAACAGAGAAAATCACTGAGCTCACTTACCAGCTGGAGCACTGCTAACAAAGGAAAGGAGAGAAACTGTCGGAGTTCATGAGGTGCCTGGATAAGATCCTGCATAAGATGATCCTGAAGAAGGGGATCGACCCGCGGAAGGTGGATGAGGCCCGTGTTCAGCAGGTGATGAGAGGATCTCAGCCCCTGGACCCCATCGCATTGGCGTTACGCACAAGACAGGACGGGAAGAGCCTGTAGTATCCTAACTTGATCCGAGTGGTCAGAGAGGAAGAAGCGATGCTGGAGGAGAAGAAGAGGAACCAACCAGTTGAGTCAGTTAATCCTCCTCCGGTGATGGTCAGGACGGCCATGACCCTGGAAAGAGACTCAGAGGTGGATACCTTGAAGTCACAGATGTCCTAAGTATTGGGGATGCTGACCTCCATGATGGAAAAGAAGTCAAGGGAACCGGAGAGGGAAAGTCCGAGGAGGGAGCTGTTTCCAAATACCTCAGCGCCCACATCCCTACAAGATTGGGGGGACATGACTTGTTTCAACTGCGGAAGGGTTGGCCATGGGGCCAAAGTGTGTGCCAGTCCAAAGAAAAAAAAGATAAATAACCGCAAGCCGCCGGAAAACTTCAGCGGGCCCCGGTGAAGGAGTCAACCGGGTGCCCATCATCTCCAGTGAACTCCAAACTGAATGAGAAGCACATAAAAAGAGTGGAGAAGACCCCTCAGAAGAAACACAAGGTTCCTCAGTGGGAACGTGCTCCAAAGAAAGAGAGTAATGTCCCTCAGCGGGTAGTTACACCCATTAAAAGGAGGGAGATCAATGCATACCAGGCCCAAGAGAGACTTAAGTCCAAAGAGAAATGGAAGAAAGAAAGTCCAAAAGGAAAACGCAAAGATCCAAGGAAAGAGACTCCTTCGAAGCGATATCCAGAGAAGCTAGTAGGTCCCTCCCCGATAGTACCTGTCCAAGTGGAAGGAGTCTACACAAGAGCCATATTGGATACTGGGGCGCAAGTGACCCTGTTGTACCGGGACTTTTATGACAAGCATCTAAGTCACCTACCCATCCAGAAGATTGAAGAGCTGGAGATATGGGGGATTGGGACAGAGAGTTTCCCTTATGATGGCTATCTGCCTATAAAACTGACTTTCGACCTGTCCATAGCCGGAAAGGCCGAAGTGTTCGATACCTTAGCTGTGATATGCCCCCGACCGCCTGGAGCTAACAAGAGTTCCCTAATAATAGGGACCAACACAGATCTGGTCCGAAGACTCTTGGCCCCTCTTACAAAAGTGAAAGACCCCAGAGTCACTGAGATCCACCCAATGTTGAAGACAGCCTACCAACGTCTGATATTAGAACAGGAGGCCCCTGAAGAGGGGGTAGGGAAGGTCTGGAGGCTAGGAAGAAGAGGAATAGTGCTGCAGCCCGGCAAAGTAGCCTGTTTGAAAGCCACTGTGAAGCTCACTTGGGAGCAGCCTGGGCCCTTTGTTATGCTGGAACCCGACCCAAGGGAAGAGCATTCGGGCCTAGAAGTAGTCCCAGAAGTGGTCCCGTTAAGGGCCTTGAAGAAGGCCCACTGTAAGGTACCTGTGAGTGCCAGGAATACTACGGATGGCCCCATGGAGATCCCAGCCAGGATGCTGCTGGGTCAGGTGAGCCCTGCCACCCCAGTTGCTTTGTCGGATGTGGAGAAGACAGATGGAGAAAGCACTGTGCTGGAGAAACTCTCCATGGAGAACCCAAACCTGCCCAGGGATTGGAAAGAGAGAGCCAAGGCCCAGTTGACCAGGTGGAAAAAAATCTTCTCTCAAGATGAGTTCAATGTGGGGTGTGCAAGGAGTGCCACCCATCGAATCCGCCTCCAGGAAGACAAGCCCTTCAGGAAAAGAGTCAGGCGAGTTCCGTTAGCAGACCTCGAGGACTTGAGGGAACAGCTCACCGAGCTCAAGCGATGCGGTGTGATTTGAGAATCTAGAAGCCCCTATGCCTCCCCGATAGTGGTGGTCAGAAAGAAGAATGGGTCGTTGAGGCTGTGCATAGACTACAGGACCCTCAACAGGAGAACCATACCAGACCAGTACACCACTCCGAGGATAGAGGATGCCCTACAGAGCTTGTCTGGAGCCAAGTGGTTCAGTGTTATGGACCTCAAGAGCGGGTACTATCAAATACCTATGCATCCAGAAGACAAAGAGAAGACGGCTTTCATAACCCCAGTGGGGTTCTTTGAATTTGACAGGATGCCTCAAGGTCTGTCTGGAGCCCCAGCCACCTTCCAACGTCTCATGGAGAAGACTGTAGGAGACATGAACCTCATTGAAGTCCTTGTATACTTGGATGATATCATTGTCTTCGGGAGAACCTTGGAAGAACATGAGGAGAGGCTGGAGAAAGTTTTGAAAAGACTGAGTGAGAAAGGACTCAAGCTCTCGCCTGAAAAATGCCAGTTTTATCAGTCATCAGTTAACTATCTGGGACACATAGTGTCTGAAGATGGGGTAGCCACAGACCCCGAAAAGTTGGAGGCAGTCACTTCCTGGCCAAGGCCCACCACAGTGACAGAGCTCAGATCCTTCTTGGGGTTCTGTTCCTATTACAGGAGGTTCGTGGAGGGGTTTGCTTGGACAGCCAGGCCTCTGAATGAGCTGCTCAAGACGGAGGGGGAAGAGGATGACTCGGGTCCCAGGAAGCCAGGGGAGTCAGTCAAGGACCAGTGGAATGAGAAGTGTGAGAATGCCTTTCAGATGTTGAAGAAAAGCTTAACCACTGCCCCTGTCCTGGCCTACGCAGACCCTAAGAAGCCTTATAAACTTCACGTAGATGCCAGTCATGATGGCCTGGGAGGAGTGCTCTACCAGGAGCATGAAGAGCAACTGAGGCCCGTTGCGTATGTGAGCAGAAGTCTGACTCCCTCTGAAAAGAACTACCCTACCCATAAGTTGGAGTTTCTGGCCCTTAAGTGGGCGGTAGTTGACAAACTCAGAGACTATCTGTATGGGGCAGAATTCACAGTGAAAACCGACAACAACCCCCTCACATATCTTTTCACCACAGCCAAGTTGGATGCCACAGGACATAGATGGCTGGCCGCACTGTCTGCCTTCAATTTCAGCCTAAGATACAGGCCTGGGGCTGGAAATCGAGATGCAGACGCCTTGTCTAGAAGATCTCATGTCTCCACCTGCAGTACAGAAGATTGGACCCAAGTGGCACCTGACAGGGTGCGGGCCCTCTGTCAAGGGGCTGAACTCCAAGCCAGTGGCGGCTCAAGAGCAGAAGAGATTGGGGTTACCATAGTAGGAGTTCCCAAGCAGTACTGTGGGGTAACCCAACTGGGGGAAGATAACTTGTCAAAATTGTCCAAAAAGGAGTTGAGATCTGACCAATTGGAAGACCCCATGGGAAGATTGGTTCTAGAGGCCCTGGAGAATCAGGATCCGAATAGACTCTTACGTCACCCTTCAAAGGAAGCTCGCCTGTTGAGGAAGGAGTGGGACAGGTTGCAGGTGCATCAGGGAGTGGTCTACCGAAGGGGCCCCTCTGATGACCTGGAAGACAAATGGCAGTTGTTCCTGCCCGAGAAACACCGAGAGACTGTCATGGTTGCTCTGCACGACAACCATGGCCACCTAGGGGCGGAAAGGACCTTCCAACTCGTTAGGGACCGTTTCTATTGGCCCTGCATGAGGGCTGAAGTTGAAGAATACTGCCACTCATGTGCATGATGCATCCAGAGAAAGACTTTACCCCATCAAGCTGCCCCAATGGGCCATTTGCAAAGTCAAGGCCCACTTGATCTGGTATGCATTGATTTTCTCTGCCTCGAACCCGAGTGGACTAGGAAATGTTCTGGTAGTAACCGACCATTTCACCCGGTATGCCCAGGCCTTCCCAACCAAAGACCAGAAGGCTTCCGCGGTAGCCAAAGTCCTTATGGAAAAGTACTTTGTACACTATGGGCTGCCGCAACGACTTCATTCAGATCAAGGAAGGGATTTTGAAAGTCGAAAGAAGACAAGAACTACCCCCTATCATCCACAAGGTGATGCTCAGCCGGAGAGGTTCAACCGAACCCTGCTCAATATGCTGGGGACCTTAAGCAGTGAGAAGAAACAGCATTGGAGCAACCACATAGCGGCAGTTGTGCATGCATACAACAGCACCACCAGTGACGCTACAGGGTACTCACCCTATAGACTTATGTTCGGCCGAGAAGCAAGACTACCGGTAGATCTGGCCTTTGGCACCTCCATAGACCATTGTTCTGCCACTTCTCACAAAGGATATGTTAATAGACTCAGACACAATTTGAAATTTGCCTATGAACAGGCCCAGGCAGCCTCAGAACAAAGGGGGGCCCGCAACAAGAAGAACTTTGATCTGAAAGTTTGGATTAAAGATTTACAACCTGGAGGCTGGAGACAGAGTGTTGCTACGGAACTTGGGGGTCCCTGGAAAACACAAGCTTGCAGACAGATGGAGACCTGAACCCTATGTTGTTTGCAAGAGACTACCGGGCCTACCCGTTTACAGACTTAAGCCAGAGGGAAGGGTGGGGCCCTTAAAGACCTGGCATCGGAACCACCTACTCCCACTAGCTGAAGCAGTTCGGATTCCCCCTGCGATGAGTTCCCCCGAGCCAATTTCCATCCTGGATACTCCCAGGCCGAACATTCGGTCCCAGACCCCTCGGATTGGGGATACAGAGACCTCGGAGCTAAGTGAAGATGAGGAGGAAGAACTTGATTGGCTTTGGCCTTCCCAGACCCCAGAAACTTCTGCTATTGATCTCCCACCTGAAGAAGATACCATAGACGGAACACTAAATGCAGAAGCTACTGAGTTCATCCCGTCCAGTCCTTTGTCTGATTTTTGGGAAAATGCCTGTGACATACTCCCAGAAGAGGATCCAAGAGATGCCATGTACCTCCCTGCTTCGGAGTCCAGTGTTCCTAAACCAATGGAAACTCCCATGTCAGTTCCAGAAGGGGAACCTGTTTTAGCGGAAAAAGAAAGCCCAAGAGGACAAAGGACCTGAAGGGCCATCAAGCCTCCCAGAAGATTGACTTACCCACAGATGGGGAGGAGCTCAGAAGACACTGTGGTTACTGCCAGGAGGAGTATGGAAGACCCTAATCCCTCCACTGTTCATTTGGTGGGGGGCAACCCCAACTCACTCTCTGGCACAGTTAGGCAGGACACTAATGATAATGTGACCTGTGGGCAGGGGAGTTCACCGCCTCGTTTTTGGTGGGAATTTCCTCTGCCAACATCATATGCAACTTTGATTGATGTTGTGCGTGCTATAATTTGATGTTATCTTTGGGGACCAAAGAGTTTAAGTGGGGGGAGTGTGTAGCGGGGTCTCCTTTAAGGCCCCGGGACTACGTTACCTAGAACCCCGTTCGCAACCCAGGGTGCATGGAACCACCGCAGAGACTCATGGGAGGAGCTATATAGGAAGAGGGAGAGGCTGAGCTCGGCCTCTTTGGACACCGCGCTGCTATCAACAGGTCTTCCTGTGCAGATCTGCTGCACTGCAGGGCCTGAAGCCAGGGCCTTGCACAACTTCCAGAGAGCCTTCCACCCCACTGCGGAGCCTGGGTGGCACCTGACTTTATCGAGTTTGGACATCAGTTGGACCGGAGACCCGGCCGTTGCAGACACTGTGTGTGGAGACACAGTAGGTGGAAGTTCCGGACTGGGGTCGCGTCCGGAGTGGTGAGCGAGCACCTGCTCATTCATATAAACAGTACTTTGACTAGGCCTAGAGACTGCCTTGGCCCTCCTGGTTCTATTTTTCCTGTCCCACAGGAGACTAGTGGCGGAACTGAGTGAGTAGTCTCCTGTGAGTGGTTCATTCTGTCCTTTTTATTTTCCTACCCTTTGGATTACAAATAACTGTTCCTGTTGTGCACCACCAGTCAAGTTGCATGCGAAGAAACTGTTCTTCTAGAGACTGAGTTAGAAAATCTGGATCAGGCCTGATCTGTAGTCAGAGCTTAAGTTGCTGCGCCATAAGGGCGCATAGATAGAGATAGTAGTACTTGGCGGGTAGTCGCCTGTGTTAGATTTTCTGCTGCAGTACTCTGCAGATATATATGTGTTATGTGTTAACCTTATGCCTTTTACCCGAAGTAAAGAAACGTTATATTTTATCTCTTGCTATCAGTGTGTTGCCTTTATGGAAAGAGGATACCCATGCAATACAGATAGATTGTGTGCATATACTGTTAGATTGTGATACTAGAGAAACCCCTAGACTAGCTGTGCCAGAGTGGGTCAAGTAGATTGCCGGGGGTTGGCGGTGCTGTATACAGGGCCCGAAACAAAATCCAGCGGCTCTCTTAACTGGGGGTAGCGCTACATAAGCAAGAGCAATATCTATCTAATATATACAGTAATAACAAGATATAGAAAGAGTTAGGATTGTTGTCCGGTTAGATCCTTGTCTCTCCTTAGCCAAGGAAGACACGCCGTCTCAACAACACACCTGAAAGAGAGTAAACAGCAATGCAAATGCTTCCTATCCTATTGTAACATAGGGCAATATATATATATATTGTGAGGGGGCTAGCTCGGCAGCGGGTATGTGTGACCCCCGGGATGGGCTCCCCACCCAAAAACAGGCCCAGCAGACGGAGGTTGTGGTTTTCAAAATCAAAAAGGTGCGGTTTATTTTCTATTTACAGTGACAAAAACACAGCAAGGCAAAAAAAACAAACACAAAATAAATCCTGGTCAACTTGACCTCTGACTAAACTTACAGGTTTCCTAACTAACGACTGGGATCAGCCTAGTGCTGTCCTAGTCCCTGGTTTTAAATGTCCAAGCAAAATATAGCCACACAGGCTTTCTCTCACCGCACAGGGGTTCACTCTCCCTAGACAGTCCACACAGGTCTGCTTCCAGGCATGAGCCAACATCTAATGAATCTGGGCTTTCTTATAGAGGCCTAAATGAGCTGACAAGGTTCAGCTGGACTCATCAACTCCCTGTCTGCACGACGCCCAGCCCTCTCCCTAGAGGTATGAGTCATCAATGAGCCCACTAGTCTCAGCTGGGCTTATACAACTCTCCACCTAGCTGTATAAGTCGGCGTAAAGCCTGAATCTGGGCGAAATATATCTACCCCCCTGGATGCAACCAGGTGACTTTACCTTCCTGCTGTCACATACCCCCCCCTCTTGTTTTAACCTCGGGGTTGGAACACCAGCAATCAGGCATTCATGTACTCGAGACAAAGCATCCACATTCCCCATTTGAACGCCAGGGCGATGCTTTACTGTGAAGTTGAATTCCTGGAGGGCCAGGAACCACCTATTCACTCTTCTATTTGTTTCCTTGTTTTGAGCCATCCACTTTAACGGAGCGTGATCCGTAACCATGTCAAAGTGCCTACCTAGCAGGTAGTACCGAAGGGAATCTAGAGCCCACTTCACCGCTAAACACTCCTTTTCAACGGTGGCGTAATTTACCTCATGGGACTTCAACTTCCTGCTGAGGTAAATGACTGGGTGCTCTTCCCCGTTCCAGACCTGGGACAATACTGCTCCTAACCCCACATCTGACGCATCACTTTGTACGACAAAGTCTTTAGAGAAGTCGGGTGAGTACAACACTGGCTGGCTACATAAGGCTTGTTTCAAGAATTGGAATGCTGCCTCAGCCTCGGGGGTCCATTTAATCATGACCGACCCTTTCCCCTTCGTCAGGTTGGTTAGGGGCACAGCCTTAGAAGCAAAGTGGGGAATGAATCGCCGATAATACCCAGCGATTCCCAGAAAGGCTCGTACCTGCTTCTTGCTGTTGGGACGTGGCCAACTCTGGATGGCCTCGACTTTGTTGAGTTGGGGTTTTATTACTCCCCTCCCAATGGTGTACCCAAGATATTTGGCCTCCTCCTGCCCAATGGTACACTTCTTGGGGTTAGCCGTAAACCCTGCTTCCCGAACAGAGTCCAGGACTGCTTGCACTTTTGGCAGATGTGAGGCCCAATCTGTGCTATGGACAATTACGTCATCCAGGTAAGCCGCAGCATACTTCCGATGGGGCCTCAGCATCTGGTCCATTTTCCGCTGGAATGTGGCCGGCGCATTCTGTAACCCGAACGGCATTCTTTTATATTGGAACGCCCCGTCTGGGGTTACAAATGCGGTTTTCTCTTTGGCTGACTTGGCCAGGGGGATTTGCCAATACCCTTTTGTGAGGTCAAGAGTCGTCATGTATCGGGCTGTTCCCAGCCGGTCGATCAACTCATCTATACGTGGCATGGGGTAGGTGTCAAATTTTGTAACTTTGTTCAACTGACGAAAATCGTTACAAAATCGCCAGCTCCCATCCGGTTTAGGCACCAACACAATGGGACTAGACCAATCACTTTGGGACTCCTCTATCACCCCTAAGTTCAGCATTTTCTGTACTTCCTCCCGTATTGCCTCCCGTCGGGCCTCTGGGATCCGATAGGGTTTTAACTTCACCCTTTCACCGGGCGGGGTAATAATGTCATGCTCTACCCCAGATGTTTGTCCCGGCAGCTCAGAGAATACCTCCTTGTTGCGAAGCACAAACTCCTTAACCTCCTGTTGTTGGGGTTGTGACAAGGTGGCTGCGATTCCAACCTCAGGAATCACGCAACCAGTTTGAGCTGGTGACCAAGTGTCTGCGACTAGGGACTCTCTATCCCTCCAGGCTTTCAACAGATTAACGTGATAGATCTGTTCGGGCTTTCGCCTTCCTGGTTGTCTGACCTTGTAATTCACTTCGCTCACTTTTTCCATTATCTCGTAGGGGCCTTGCCATTTGGCAAGGAATTTACTTTCAACCGTAGGGACAAGTACCAATATCCTATCCCCCGGGGAAAAGGTACGGGTCTTGGCTCCACGGTTGTACACTCTCTGCTGTGCCAACTGCGCTTGGGCCAAATGTTCCTTCACGATGGGCATTACCTGTGCAATTCGATCTTGCATCAGGGCGACATGCTCAATCACACTCCTGTGGGGAGAACTCTCACTTTCCCAAGTTTCCTTGGCAATATCCAACAGCCCTCTTGGGTGTCTCCCATACAGTAACTCAAAGGGGGAGAATCCCGTAGAGGATTGGGGCACCTCCCTAATAGCAAACATCAAATAAGGAAGTAGACAGTCCCAATCCTTTCCATCCCTATCCACCACTTTCTTCAACATTTGTTTTAGGGTTTTGTTGAATCTTTCAACCAGCCCATCGGTTTGGGGGTGATACACAGATGTACGTAATTGCGTCACTTTGAACAATTTACACAGCTCCTTCATAACCCGGGACATAAAGGGTGTACCTTGGTCCGTAAGCAGTTCTTTACAAATACCCACCAGCTGCTCAACGGTTTCTTCTGCCCTTTTTGCCACCCGATACAGTAGGTCCTTCTCTACGCTGAAGTATGGGTAAGTGCAGGTATTATCTGGGTTCACTAACTCGCCATCTATTTTCACTACGTTTTCCCGTGCCTTTATTAGGGCGGGGTCTTTCAACTGTTCTGTGGCAAAGTTTTCCCTGTGAACCTCAAGATCAGAAAACTCCACAGACGGTAGGTTTTCGTCTGAGGAGGTGGGCTCCTCTCCAGTTTCTTGAGTCTCCCCTGCCAATACTGACAAGGGAAATTCGGGAGAGTCCTCACCACTCTCAGAGGAGTTCTGGCTATCATATTCCTGGTACATAGGGGCACCAGTGGGGGGCTCATGATCATCCCACAGTTCCCAGAACTTCGGAAAATCCCTTCCCACAATGGCGTCATGCGGTAACTGAGACACTAAGCCCACTGGATGAGAAAGGGTACCTTTGGGGGTCTCGAAACACACTGTAGTCACTGGATACTCTCGGGTGTCCCCATGCACACAAATAACGGCTACCTTGCTATTCCCAGAGACCTCTGTTTTAACTAACTCAGCCTTTATCAGGGTCACAAGGCTACCTGAATCCAGCAATACCACAACATTTCTACCATTAATACACATTTTGCATAAATGTTTCTCAGTTCCCCGAATGGCAGTGCATGCGACTGTCGCACACAGCGACTGACGTCTGCCCGTCAGAAAGTCACACTGCATGGGTTCCTCCAAAACCGGGCAATTTGCTGCAATATGTCCCGCTTGCCGGCAGCGGTAGCAAATGATCCTTCTTGCCGCCTCTTGAGCCGCTGATTTCCCAGGCTGTTCTCGCCAAACTTGGGGTAGAGCTCCCACCCTCTCACTCTCTCCACCCTTACCCCTTGGAATCATCTTATCCGCCCCTGGGGATGGTCTGGTCTTAGGGTGGAAAGTCCGAGTGTCTCTGGAAGAGGCCGTCAGGTTCTCTGTAGCCAAGTATTTCTCCACACGATCCACAAGACCATCGGCCGTCTCTGGGTCTCCATGGCTTACCCACTTTTGGATAGCAGTAGGAAGAGCTCTCAAAAACCGATCCATTACAACACGTTCCACAATCTTTGGTGCGGACAAAGTCTCTGGCTGTAGCCACTTTCTGCTCAGGTGAATGAGATCATACATTTGAGACCTGGGGGGTTTTCCAAGCTGGAAAGTCCAGTTATGCACACGCTGAGCCCGGACAGCCAGGGTGACACCCAGCCTTGCCAATATTTCAGCTTTTAGCATCACATAGTCTTTTGCTTGGTCAGGCTCTAGGTCATAGTAAGCTTTCTGCGATTCACCCGTTAACAGAGGAGCCACCAGTCCAGCCCACTGCTCCTCAGGCCACTTTTCTCTTTCAGCGGTCCTTTCAAATGTGGTCAAAAATACCTCTGGATCATCCTCTCCAGTCATTTTTGTCAATAAACGACTCACCCCAAAGGACGCGGTATTAGTGGGACGGCTTTCCTCACCGGTCTGCGGACGTTGCTGCATTACTGCTTCCATCTGTTGTTGTAGTCTCTGCTCTTGCTTCTGCAACAGGTCTATGAAGCGGGCCTCAGATTGCTGTTGGGCTTGTTGCTGAGCCTCCAGACTCTGTTGTAAAGTTGCAAGGCTCTGTTGATGAGCTTGCTGCTGGGCTGCAAGGCTCCTTTGCAAACCTGCATTTGTCTGCTGTTGATTGGCATTTGCTAGAGCCAGCTGTTTCAGTATCTCCTCCATGCTGGCTTAAAAAAAAACTGCCACTGGTTCTCCACCAACTGTGAGGGGGCTAGCTCGGCAGCGGGTATGTGTGACCCCCGGGATGGGCTCCCCACCCAAAAACAGGCCCAGCAGACGGAGGTTGTGGTTTTCAAAATCAAAAAGGTGCGGTTTATTTTCTATTTACAGTGACAAAAACACAGCAAGGCAAAAAAAACAAACACAAAATAAATCCTGGTCAACTTGACCTCTGACTAAACTTACAGGTTTCCTAACTAACGACTGGGATCAGCCTAGTGCTGTCCTAGTCCCTGGTTTTAAATGTCCAAGCAAAATATAGCCACACAGGCTTTCTCTCACCGCACAGGGGTTCACTCTCCCTAGACAGTCCACACAGGTCTGCTTCCAGGCATGAGCCAACATCTAATGAATCTGGGCTTTCTTATAGAGGCCTAAATGAGCTGACAAGGTTCAGCTGGACTCATCAACTCCCTGTCTGCACGACGCCCAGCCCTCTCCCTAGAGGTATGAGTCATCAATGAGCCCACTAGTCTCAGCTGGGCTTATACAACTCTCCACCTAGCTGTATAAGTCGGCGTAAAGCCTGAATCTGGGCGAAATATATCTACCCCCCTGGATGCAACCAGGTGACTTTACCTTCCTGCTGTCACAATATATATATATACACACACACACAACATGACTAAATGGTTTTCAATTGCCAGCCGAAGACAGCATGGCAGTGTAAATACACCCTATAAACGTTTACATTATTTACATAATGAAAGCAGGCCCCATTCTCACTGAGAATGCCACCCCCTTTCTTAATCAGCATAGAACTTTACTAGTGGTTTTTTCAAGTAACAGTCCTGATACATAGATGAGTCCATTATTTGAATAAAATAGGCAACTGCTCCTTTATCACAGCCTATTCTAACTAACTACACACCCAGTGTCCATGGCATGTCTTAGTCCATCAATTCCACTTGGGGTGGACAACATTTCCCAGCAGTTCCCTTTCTTTTTAAAGGCAACCCTGGGCACAAAAAGGCATGAATGTACTTCAGGCAACAAGCAGCCAGGCCATGGTGCAAGGGACCACACTTCGGGACACAGGTCCCCTTGCAAAGGTATCCTCAGTCTGTCCACATGACAGCCAAAGACAAAAACTTTATTTATTATTTGCAAACAACAATCTGCTGAAGCTCTCAGATCGCTCTTCAGGGTGGAACACCCCAACAACTTAAATTTTAGCCAACAGGTTTCAGGTGATCACTTCCATGTAACTGCCGGCAGCATTCAATCAGGCACAGTCCTGACAGTATAGCTTTCTGGAGTGTTCACTGCTAGCAAAGAACATTTATGCAGGGGAAAAGGAAGCGGTTTCAGCAAGCGTCCTTTGCCTCCACAACTGCACATTTGTAATCCACAAAAGAGATGACCTCGGTATCTTCGTGACAGTTACCAATAGTACCCAGGATCGGGCAGGATCAAGGTTTTTCCTTTCACACTGGGGCGGGAGGTGCGGTGGCGGTAAAACGCTGTTCTTTTTAGCTGCGCTTTACCGTCGGATTTGCGGCCGCTAGCGGCCGAAAAAGGGTTAATACTGCCGGCAATGCGCCTCTGCAAAGGCACATTGCCGGCGGTATAGCCGCGGTGTCCCATTGCTTTCAATGGGCAGGAGCGGTGGAGGAGTGGTAAACACACCGCTCCTTCACCGCTTCAAAGATGTGGCTAGCAGGACTTTTGGAGCGGTCCTGCTAGCACACCGCTCCAGTGTGAAAGCCCTCAGGGCTTTCACACTGGAGAAACAGCAGCCGCTGTTTCAGGTCGGTTTGCAGGCTACTATTTTTAGCGCAATAGCGCCTGCAAACCACCCCAGTGTGAAAGGGGTCTTAGTGTTTACCATGGTGACAAAACATTTAATGTCTCTTTTATCTGGTCTGAGGATAACTACGCTGTTCAGATTGAGCTTTCGGCCATAACTCCAGGTATTCACTACGGAATGGTATTTTTCAGCCACCATAGGTGACAGTTTAGGAAAATCCAGGTGAAGAGGGATCTGTAGGAAGCTGTGCACAGCCTCGTCCACCCACTGAGCCTCTTTGTCAAAGATCTCGCCTTCCAGATGAGCTGGTATATATGGATACAGGTATCCGTATTCTAATGCTACCTTCTTTATTATAATTCGCTGTATTTTGGACAGCCGAGGCAGGGTCTTAGGGTCTCTGTACCTGGGTAGGACCCAGGCGTCTGGTGCATGTTGAACTGAACACCCAGCAACTTCATTCAGTTTACCTTAGGTAAGGGTGCAATAGGGCGAGCTTTGGGAAATCATTCAACCCCCGGATCCTCCTTGGCAGACTACATCTGTCTATTTGGCGTTATGAAAAATGCACCTGGAAAAGTGGGAACAACTAAAAACCATGGTTGTTAGAAAGTGAGTGAGCAATTATAGTAAGATCTTGCATCTGAACTTCCCCCATAATAAACATGTAGGTGGGTCAGCGCATCAAACTCCACCTATGACTGAAATTCACTTTTAATTAGAGTAGCCCTTTAAAATAACCCAACTGTGCTATTCATACTAAATGGGTCTCTGCAGGTTGCTTTTTTAGAATTGCAACTCAGCAATTCAGTGTTCTACCCAGTGATCCCCTGCAATAATGAGAAGTTGTTACTGGAAGGAGTTATATAGACTTATAACAACATTCCCCACATTTCCAAACTCTGCAGCTTTTTCACTCTTAATTGACTGTGAAAAGCATGTAGGACGAAAGGATCAGAGACTATAAAAAAGTCAGCTTCTTGTTATGTGTCTAGGCTTGTGAGTGATGGCAGACGTACATCGCCGACACCAGCTCCACAGTGCAGAGAGAAAGATGGAAACCCCCTGTAATGGTTAACATAGTTATACAGTATATACATACACTATATTGCCAAAAGTATTGGGACACCTGCCTTTACACGCACATGGACCTTAATGGCATCCCAGTCTTATGCCCTGTACACACGAGCAGAATTTCCGTTGGAAAAAAATTGGATGATTTTTCCGACGGAATTCCACTCAAGCTTGGCTCGAATACACATAGTTACATAGTTAGTTACATAGTTAGTCAGGTTGAAAAAAGACACAAGTCCATCCAGTTCAACCATAAAAAAATACAATCCCATATACCTAATTCTATACCCACAGTTGATCCAGAGGAAGGCAAAAAACCCCAGCAGAGCATGATCCAATTTGCTACAGCAGGGGAAAAACTTCTTTCCTGATCCCCAAGAGGCAATCGGATGTTCCCCGCATCAACTTTACCTATAAATGTTAGTACCCAGATACACACAGTCACTCAAAAGTTCTCTGAACTTTCGAGCGTTAAGGCCCCAGACCAGGGCCAAACACTCCTTCTCCACTGCTGCATAACTCACTTCCCGGGGTAATAGCTTTCTGCTCAGGTATGCAGGGGTGTTCTCCTCCATCCTCCCCAACTTGGCTCAGCACAGCCCCCAGTCCAAACATGGAAGCATCTGAGTCTCAGCAGCAAGTGGGCCGGTTCCAGCTGCACGTGTCTTGGCAAGGGTAGTCACTTGGTTGACTTCATCTGGGCCCATCGGGGCGTAAGCAGAAATGAGGGGGGCCAAATCATTCCCCAGTAGTACATCCGCTGGCAAATCCTTCATCACCCCCACATTCACGTGTCCCGAACCAACCCCTCAATCCAGGTGAACACGGGCAACGGGTAGCCGGAAGATGGTACCTCCCGCTACTCTTACGACTACCGTGTCTCCGGTATGTTGGCTCTCTGGGATGAGGTTCTTCTGTAGTAGGGTCATGGTGGCGCCAGTATCACGTAGGCCATTGGTTACCTTTCCATTGACCCAGACAGTCTGCCTGTGTTGCTGCTGGTTGTCTCGGTTAGCTGCTTGTATTGGATCAGCCTCGTGTAGGACGCCCCAATGTTCTTCCTCCTCAACGCAGTGGGCTGCAGGCATGGATGTGCGGGGGCTCCCCCTTGCTGGCTGTCTCCATGACTGGGACTGTCTGGCTGGATTCAACGGGCAGTCTGGCTTTTTGTGCCCTAGCTGTTTCCACCAAAAACACCTGATGGGTTGTGAGTAGTCCTGGGAGTTGAACCTGGGCTGCTGAGGATAGGTGGCCGCTGGAGGTGGTGCTGTAGGGCGGTACGACTGTGGTTGGTAGGCGATAGCCGGAGGGGGTGCCGCTGATCGATAATCCACCTGAGCTGTTGTCTTGACCACAGGGTTATCCAGTTTGCGGGTGTCTGTGTATTCGTCCGCCAGGCGAGCTGCTTCAGGCAAGATGAAAGGTTTTCGGTCCCGGACCCACTCTCTGACTTCCAGGGACAGTTTGTCAAAGAAGTGCTCCAGCAGGAACACCTGCAGCACCTCTTCCCCGGATTCTGCTTGGCATCCAGTGACCCAGTGGGATGCAGTGCGGTGTAGGCGGCATGCCCACTCGGTATACGAGTCTCCAGTCTGCTTGCTCGCCTCTCGGAACCGCATCCGGTATGCCTCCGGTGTGACGGCATACCTGGCCAAAAGTGCTTCTTTTACCAGTCCATAGTTCATAATATCCTCGTCTGGGATGGCCCTGAACGCTTCACTGGCCCGGCTGGACAGTTTCCCAGACAAAATGGTAACCCATTCCTCTGTGGGCACCCGTTGTAGGGCACATTGCCGTTCAAAATCAGCAAGGTACCCATCAATCTCCCCTTCAGTTAATCTTTTTGGCTCTATACACCACCACAATAGATTTGAAATGAAATGAACAAAATGTGCTTTAACTGCAGACTTTCAGCTTTAATTTGAGGGTATTTACATCCAAATCAGGTGAACGGTGTAGGAATTACAACAGTTTGTATATGTGCCTCCCACATTTAGTGACCAAAAGTAATGGGACAGATTATCAATCATAAATCAATCTTTCACTTTTTAATACTTGGTTGCAAATCCTTTGCAGTCAATTACAGCCTAAAGTCTGGAACGCATAGACATCACCAGACGCTGGGTTTCATCCCTGGTGATGCTCTGCCAGGCCTCTACTGCAACTGTCTTCAGTTCCTGCTTGTTCTTGGGGCATTTTCCCTTCAGTTTTGTCTTCAGCAAGTGAAATGCATGCTCAATCGGATTCAGGTCAGGTGATTGACTTGGCCATTGCATAACATTCCACTTCTTTCCCTTAAAAAATTATTTGGTTGCTTTCGCAGTATGCTTCGGGTCATTGTCCATCTGCACTGTGAAGCGCCGTCCAATTAGTTCTGAAGCATTTGGCTAAATATGAGCAGATAATATTGCCCGAAACACTTCAGAATTCATCCTGCTGCTTTTGTCAGCAGTCACATCATCAATAAATACAAGAGAACCAGTTCCATTGGCAGCCATACATGCCCATGCCATGACACTACCACCACCATGCTTCACTGATGAGGTGGTATGCTTTGGATCATGAGCAGTTCCTTTCCTTCTCCATACTCTTCTATTCCCATCACTCTGGTACAAGTTGATCTTGGTCTCATCTGTTCATAGGATATTGTTCCATAACTGTGAAGGCTTTTTTAGATATTGTTTGGCAAACTCTAATCTGGCCTTCCTGTTTTTGAGGCTCACCAATGGTTTACATCTTGTGGTGAACCCTCTGTATTCACTCTGGTGAAGTCTTCTCTTGATTGTTGACTTTAACACACATACACCTACCTCCTGGAGAGTGTTCTTGATCTGGCCAACTGTTGTGAAGGGTGTTTTCTTCACCAGGAAAAGAATTCTTCGGTCATCCACCACAGTTGTTTTCCGTGGTCTTCCGGGTCTTTTGGTGTTGCTGAGCTCACGGTGCGTTCTTTCTTTTTAATGATGTTCCAAACAGTTGATTTGGCCACACCTAATGTTTTTGCTATCTCTCTGATGGGTTTGTTTTGTTTTTTCAGCCTAATGAGGGCTTGCTTCACTGATAGTGACAGCTCTTTGGATCGCATATTGAGAGTTGACAGCAACAGATTCCAAATGCAAATAGCACACTTGAAATGAACTCTGGACCTTTTATCTGCTCCTTGTAAATAGGATAATGAGGGAATAACACACACCTGGCCATGGAACAGCTGAGCAGCCAATTGTCCCATTACTTTTGGTCCCTTAAAAAGTGGGGGCACATATACAAACTGTTGTAATTCCTACACCGTTCACCTGATTTGGATGTAAATACCCTCAAATTAAAGCTGAACGTCTGCAGTTAAAGCACATTGTGTTTGTTTCATTTCAAATCCAATGTGGTGGTGTATAGAGCCAAAAAGATTAGAATTGTGTTGATGTCCCAATATTTATGGACCTTACTGTATATGCTTCTTTTTTTTTTAACTGTGGTGGTGAAATCACCTCCTACAGCGTTGGAGTCACGGCTTTATGTATCGTGGGAGCAAACGCTGTTGCTGTCAAGATAAATAAATCCGCGCTGCAACTGAATGGCGTACCTGCTAAGCAAATGATGGTTAGCATGAAAACAAAGTAACATTACAGTATAACAGTAAGACCTTACCATACCATACCTGCAAAGCAAATACCCAAAAAAAAACATAGTAAAAAATATTTTTTTTTTTAATGCAACCTAAAATATATATATATGCCGAAGCATGGGGGCATCCTCCCGCAAAAAAGTTATGCCGCATACACACGGTCGGACTTTTCCACGGGCTCCGTCGGAATTTCGACCGTATGTACGCGGCATAAAAAGTTATGCCGCGTACACACGGTCGGACTTTTCCACAGGCAAGCCTCTGTCGGAATTTCGACCGTATGTACACGGCATAAGGAGCAAAATCGCTCCTCCGCCCCTGCTGCCCCCATGCTTCGGCATATATGCTCTTTTTTTTAACTGTGGTGGTGAAATCACCTCCTACAGCACTGGAGTCACGGCTTTATGTATCGTGGGAGAAAACGCTGTTGCTGTCAAGATAAATAAATCCACGCTGCAGCTGAATGGCGCACCTGAAAACAAAAAAATGGTAAACAATAAAACATTGCAGAATAGAATACAGTAAAAAAGAGCAGAACAATAGAGAGGGAGAGAACAATAAAACGACAACTATTTTTGTGTTTTTATTTTATATATTTTTTTTCTTTACAAACTTTTTTATTGTGAACAAAATAATGGTACAAACATTATGTCATGACATCAGAGAATTGCAGTATTTTCAATCAATAATTATAATGATTTATGACAGAATAACCTCCTTTATTTCTTTATGACAACATTTATTACAAATAGAAAATAAATGATTTAGTAGTATTTTGAAATGTGGGGTTATTTTTGTGTATAAAAGAATTGGTTGTAAAAAGGGGATTCTAGTTTGGGTCTAAAAGGTAGTCTGAATATGTGAACCATAGGTTCCATTTTTTATCCAGTAGGTGCATGGTATTATGCAATTTTTTTTTCCGTAAGGTAAATGTCGTTTATTCTATTTTTAAATTGGGAAATTGGTAACGATGGGGACTTCCAATGATAAGCTACTAGCCAGTGGATGGATACACAAATTGTATGGACTATTCTTAATTGAAATGTGTTCAAACCCAAAATCAGGGCGAACAAAAGACAGTTGGGAAGGGTAAGGGTTATAATTTTGTTTGAAATTTTAAAAGAAAATTTCTCGAGTCGTGTTGGAAGAAGACCCCCGAAGTTGGAAGAAGACCCCCGAAGTCGGAAGAGACCCCCGAAGTCGGAAGAAGACCCCCGGAGCTGTGTAATAAATTAATTTAAAAAACTGTGTAGTGTTTTTATTGACATTTTTTTATCACCAGGTGAATGGGTAGGGATACGATGTACCCCTAACTCATTTCCATAGGGTGGGGGGCTGGGATCTGGGGGCCCCCTTATTAAAGGGGGCTCCTGTATTCCGATAAGCCCCCGCCCGCATACCCCGACAACCAACGGCCAGGGTTGTCGGGAAGAGGCCCTGTCCTCATCAACATGGGGGCAGGGTGCTTTGGGGTGGGCCGCAGGGCGCCCCCCTGCCCCAAAGCACCCACCCCCCCATGTTGAGGGCATGCGGCCTGGTACGGTTCAGGATGGAGGGGGGGGCGCTCTCTCGTCCCCCCTCTTTTCCTGTGGCCTGCCAGGTTGCGTGCTCGGATAAGGGTCTGCTATGGATTTTGGGGGGACCCCCACGCCGTTTTTTCAGCGTAGGGGTTCCCGTTAAAGTCCATACCAGACCTAAGGGCCTGCTATGCTCCTGGAGGGGAACCCATGCCGGTTTTTTATTTAAAATTTGGCGTGGAGTTCCCCCTCAGGATCCCTGTTCAGAACGCAACACATGTGCGAATCAGATGCGCGCCCATAGAACATAATGGGCCTGAATTCGCACCTGAGCCGCACCGCAATGCCTAGAGAACGCACAAGTTTTTTGCGGCAATGCGCAGTGCGAATGCATCGCACATATGTGAACCAGCCTCATTGAAATCAATGTATTTGATAATGTTATGCAAATTGGATGCGGTGTAAGCCGCAACCAATTCACATAGGTGTGAACGGGGCCTTAGCCTGGGGCCTGCAACTCTACCAGTGGGCCTAGCACCTTCAGCTAGGGCCTGTCCCCGAAAGAAGAGTCCCAGGGAGCCCGGGGAAGGGTACCCGCTCTGACCGAGAGGAAGCCAGGGGAGGATCGGTCCCATTGAGGAGATGAGTAATAGAAGATTGCTGTCTCGGGAGAGGCCTGGTGACCTGTCAGAGGGAAGGATTTGTTATTTGGGGAAGCTAACCTGTAGAGTGCCCATTGGCATTGTCTTGATCTTGAAGTCTACAGAGGTTAGAGGATTTCCAATGCCCGTCCCAGGAGGGGATAGGGTGGCTGAAATGTTTGAGCTCCACACCGGCTGCTATAGGTATATATATATATATATATATATATATATATATATATATATATAAATCCAGTTCTGTCAAATAACAGTTTTAAAAAAAATTGGGTTCCAAGGGAATTCACTGGGCGATTTACACATTAAATGCTTGCTGGATATTCTAGGATGCTGGAGAATCCTGGGCTGCCATCTGGGTTCCCCCGGGGGTGCCATAAGCCTGGGGCCCAGCTTGCCCTGGGTCAGTGTCATAAGTCGCCATGGTATTGGAAGCACCATAACAACCAATAACACTCTAGGCCCACGAGGCACAGCGACATTCGTTCCTATGGTGATGACGGCTAGCTTGCCTTCACCATGCACCGCATGACCTGGGACCATGGAAGGTGACATGTAGTGCTGCTCTAGCATTTGGCAGAAGACTGAAGTCTGCCTCCTTCAGACCTTCTCCACCTCCTGCTCGCTGCTGCGCTGCTGAAGTCAAAAGTTGTGACAGGTGACATATCGCAACATCTCACCTCCTCACTGCCTACTGGAGTTTCAAAACACCTACCTTCCCCTGGTAGATAGGCACATCATCTATAAACGGGTGGGTTCATTCACTCCTGAGCAAAAAAAATCACCACTTCATTGAAACCTGACCCCTTTTGAGATCTTATGCCTCTAGAAAGGAAAGCAGATGCATCTCATGTGGCACCCACCTCTAGTTAGGCTACTAGGATAGATATAGTTTTTGCTGGTCAGGGTTTCCTAGCTGGGTGTTTGATTTCTCCCTCCTGCTTCTGGCAGAAGCTTCCAGAATATAGAAGAGGGAGAGTCAAATGTCCCATATGAATATTTATCATATCATTCCCAGGCCAATCCCTGGAAGGAGGCATCCAGAAGCTGACAGGGGAGGTGATTAATGTTTGAGAGGTACAACCGCGGACAGTCTTATCAGATAGCTTGAACTCACCAGAGACCATTTCTCCCATAAGCGTGTGTCTCTCATGCAAGCAGCAGGTATAGCAAACAACAAGATGTGGCAGATGAATGAAAGACGGTATCTGTAGGTCAAAACATGATAATGTGTTCCAGGATGTGAGCAGATGGCATGAGGCCTATACAGAAGTGCCCATCTCTTCCTCACAAGACAGAGAAGCCGGAACAGGAAATACAACACAAGATGGGTGGGAACACAGACAATAAACAGAAAAGGATGGTGCAATGACTAAAATGACCACAAGATGGCAATATAATAACCAATTATATAAACGTTAACATAACTATGCATAGAATTACATTTTACAAAACTAGTGCAACAGCACAGGAGGCCTTACCAGAGTGTTCTTCCCTCTTCAGGGAGGGTTCCATTCCTCCTGGGGCTGCTGCCCCTGGGACACAACTATTGAGACAAGAAATTACAGTATGGGCTTCAGTAGGAGCTGAGGTGAGGGCCTGGAGAATATTTCAAAATTAGTATTTGCTAAAGGGCATCATCCTGGAAACCTGGTCTGGAGAATGATTTTTTGTCTCCCTCACTGAGGAACTACTTATGGATGCTGGGTGGTAAACAGCTCCTGGGACATTGTGAGTAGGGTAGGCACCTGTCCAGGATTCACCTGGACCGTCAGGGTTTTAAATCAACGCGCCTGAAAACCAGACACATTATTCAGACAGGACTGTGGCTCATAGCTGGAGGGAGGATTACACGTTCTCCTCCCTCCAGTATGCAGGAAGTGATAGAGAGCTGACACAGACTGAGAACTCACCTCAGTCTCAGCGGCACAGCCGAGGAATGAAGACAGACTGTTTGGAGACTTGAGAGAGGAATGAGGGGCTCTGATGGGGCACCTGATGTAAGTGGGACTCTGATGGAGACACCAGATTAAGGAGGAACCCTAATAGGGACACCAGATGTAAGGGGAACCCTAATAGGGACACCAGATGTAAGGGGGGGAAACTGGTGGGGGCGCTACTACTCTTAAATCTCTTGAGGGAGACAGCAGCATGATGGAGTTGCCACTGGGGCTGGGACCAGTGATATATACCCACACCACATTCTGCCAGACCAGGGAGACACGCATCTCTACCATCCAACACAGCCAGTCGGCAAGGGTTGGACAGCAGACCAGAACCAGTGCAGCCATCACCACGAGAAACCAGATGGCTGTCATGGGAATTTTGGAGAACCACAGGATCCAGAGGCCAGATTCTGCCAGTTTCCCAGGTGAGGAGGGGCCATGGGCAATTGATGTGGGGTTCCGGAGATTTGAGAACGTCTATGGGTCCATAGAGGAAGATACAGAGGACTGGGGGTCAGTGGCAGAAATTGAGTGGGACTGTGAGGCTTAAAAGAAAGTGGGCTCACAGGCTTCTGACCTGGATAGTGATGACAGGGAGCATGTTGTACAACTAAGGCAGTATGCTCAAGGACTTGGTCTCAGTAAGAGCGAATGAGGAAAGATATTGTTATAATAGGTCATAAATCAGATGTTAGATAATTGAACATGAGAAAATTATTAATTAAAAAGTGTAAATTATATAAATAGATGGAACATTGGGGATATCAATAACATGATGGGGAAAGAGGATAATCTATTCCTCCCATCCTCCTGATGAAAAGCCCTCCAGGAAAGGACGATAACTAACCATATCGTTAAGACCAGGGGGTAGAGTGGCATTTAAATGAATTATCCAGCGTGTTTCTAGTTGTAATAAGATTCTATTCCATTCACCACCCCGGCTGCTGGGATGCACTCTGTCAAGGATGAGGACATTTATCTGAGGGAATTTACTTCCATGGACATCTCTCACATGTCTACCTAAGGGTAGGCCTGGATTGGATTTTTTCAGATTTAAAATGTGTCTGTATGCTCTTTTATTAAATTCTTGTTTAGTTTTTCCTATGTAAAATGACCCACATTGACAAACTATATAGACCACCCCTGCTGTCTTACAATTGGCATAATGTGTAGGTTTGAAAATCTTGCCATTGGGGAGTCTAATGTTATTACCAATATACATATACTGCCAGTAAAAAAAAAAAAAAAGCCCTACCCTGAAAATAAGCCTGAGTTTAAAGTGGTTGTAAAATCCTAAAATTCACTGTATTACCGGAGTATATCATGTAAACTGTGTATGTTTCTGTAAATCTATTTGTGATAAATACGTTTGTGACAGCGCCGCACAGTGCTCAGCTGATCCCCCACTGTTTTCCTCTTCTTCCCCCTGCTGTCAGCAGGGGATCTCGGCCAATAGTGTATGGATGACCATTCCAAGGTTGTGTTTGACCCAGTGGCTGAACTTTCAGGGTTGCAGCAGTTGCACTTGCGACCGGGCCCTGCCGTTTTGCCACTGTGGGGGGAGGGGCCCAAGACCCAGCATCTCCCCCTGCACCACTGGCTGTCAATTTAGAATGCAGTGGGGGGAGTGGGAGGGAGCGATCGGCAGCTCTATGGTGCCCACGAGCCATGGGATCTCCCTGGGGCTAGTTGTTCTTTTCCCGACTGTATACAGTGGAGAGGGGAGGGGCCTCTGACCCGGGCATGTATCTGCATCACTCAGTTTACAAGTGAGTCAGCTCTGCTTCTACACTCTTGCTGATACCTGGTTGGGTCAGAGGCCCCTCCCCTCTCCACTGTATACACTCAGGAAGAGAACTACTAGCCCCAGGGAGATCCTGCAGCTCGTGGGCACCATAGAGCTGCCGATCCCAGCCTCCCACCTCCCCCCAGGTGGGGAGTCCAGAGATGTGCTGGGGGTTGGAGGTGTCTGGTGACCCTGATGTAAGGGGGGCTCTCTGGGGACCCTGATGTAAGGAGGTGCTCTCTGGGGAACCTGATTTAAGGAGGGGCTATCTGGGGACCCTGATGTAAGGGAGGGCTCTCTGGGGACCCTGATGTAAGGGGGGCCCTCTGATGTAAGGGGGGCTCTCTGGGGACCCTGATGTAAGGGGGGGCTCTCTGGGGACCCTGATGTAAAGGGGAGGCTCTCTGGGGACCCTGATTTAAGGAGGGGCTCTCTGGGGACCCTGATGTAAGGAAGGGGCTCTCTGGGGACCCTGATGTAAGGAAGGGGCTCTCTGATGACCAAGATGTAAGGAAGGGGCTCTCTGGGGACCCTGATGTAAGGAAGGTTCTCTCTGATGACCCTAATGTCATGAGGGGGCTCTGGGGATCCTGATGTAAGGGGGAGGCTCTTTGGGGACCCTGATGTAAGTAGGGAGGCTCTTTGGTGACCCTGATGTAAGGAAGGGGCTCTCTGGGGACCCTGATGTAAGGAAGGGGCTCTCTGGTGACCAAGATGTAGGGAAGGGGCTCTCTGGGGACCCTGATGTAAGGAAGGGGCTCTCTGGGGACCCTGATGTAAGGATGGGGCTCTCTGGTGATCCTGGTGTAATGAGGGGGCTCTGGGGACCCTGATGAAAGGGGAGGCTCTTTGGGGACCCTAAAGTGTAAGTAGGGAGGCTCTCTGGTGACTCTGATGTAAGGGGGGCTCTCTGGGGACCCTGATGTAAGGGGAGGCTCTCTGGGGACCCCAGACTTTACCTGCTTTTCTTTACTTGGCTCCTCCGCAGGAAAGAATGAGGCACACCGCACCACAAGCCCGTACCCTCCTGGATGGGGAGGTTGAGCGGTGTTAATTTTCGGGCCTGCCTGCGGCTGGTGTTAGAATCCTCCCGAGCTGATCTCGCCTCTGCATTAGCCAGAAACAAGTCCTTAATTCTCCCCAGTAAAGTAACTGTCCACACAAACTGAAAGTCCAACTTCTGTATTTATTTCACCACGGATAACAAATAGTCTCTATGAGAGCAGACAGGTTGGTACGAGGCACAGGTCAGATAAGGTGGAAGGAGGTCCAGGCAGAAACTTGATTTAGTTTCTCTTACTGTTCTGATTTCACGAACAGGGTTGGGCGCACGGTCTCTGCCACAGACCGGGTGAATATGAAAGTCACTGTCACTGACTTGGTGAAGTTGGTCACTGCCACTGACCTGGTGAATAGGGCCTTGCCCTATTTGATCACTGCCACTGACCTGGTGTGCGTAGAGTCACTGCCACTATGACCTACAGAACATGCACTTCCTTCTTAAAGAAACTTGGCCAATGTCAAGGAGAAGAACATCCCTCCGGAGAGTTACCAGAGGCCCCCACTGTCACCACGACTCTGCGCTGGGTCTTCAGAAGGGGTCACCTTCCTGGCCTCCTCGATCCTGGATACGGGTCCCCTCGCAAGGCAGCACCCTGGGAGCCCTCAATCCCCGGCGGAAGCCAGCCGAAAGCCCTGGGCTCTGGGCCTCCAAAATAGTACCTCACCCCAGACTGAAGGTGTCTGGGATGGAACAGGAACTCGGCCTCCGGGCCTAGGGCACCCGGAGGCGACACGCGCACCACCCAGGCTGAAGGTGCCTGGGCGTGACCACCCCACTGGAAGATGGCCGCCCCTTTTTATACCCTCTCCCGACAGGCACAGAAGGTCCCCGCCCCGCCACACTACTGCCGAGAGGGGACAAGAAAAAGGCACAACCCTGTACTGTGGTTCAACCCGGGCCTATGGCGACAGCGCCACCTGTAGGCCCCAGGGAACTGCACAACAATACTATCTCCCAGGGACAGAAATGGTCCAAGAAACCTGACAATTAGTGTATCTGAGCCTAATTACCACTCAGATACTCCCCCTAAATATAGCACCCCGCTACATATATATATATATATATATATATATATATATATATATATATATATACACACACACACATGTATATTATATACATGTGTATGCCCGCCCAAGCGTATGGCTTTCTTTACTTCGCTGCTATGGGCCCTTTTGTAGACCTAGCAACGCCCCTGGTGGGTTTCTTGCACTTAGGGTTGCCACCTCATCCCTTTAAACCCGAACAACTTTGAATTACTCAGGTTCTGGGGCTAATTAAATGCAGGTAAGGCACCAAGTGAGTTTAATTACCACCTTAATCATTCTCAGAACCCGTGTAATTAATATGTGTTCGGGTTTAAAGGGATGAGGTGGCAACCCTACTTGCACTGGGGCCCTGAAGATTCTAGTTACGCCTCTGGTTTGACCTGATTTGCTTTATGTTCCTTTGGGTGCAGCATTTTCCTTTCAAACACATACATTGTTCAAATGTGAAAGGCAGTGTTCATTAACGAGGCCCACATGAGCCCTATGGAGTTCACAGAGAGGTTTATTTACCCCAGTTTTGGATCAGGTCTCCAGGAACCTGCAATGCATATACAATTTCCATGAGTAATAATGATTAGAGTCACAGTTCTGTTGGTTTTCTGACCAGCTGTTGAATATTGCTGACTGTTGGACCAGTTCTTGAATATATAACAATTGCAATGAATGTAACGTTTTCACTACTTTGAGCTAATACCATTAGGCACACTCACCAAGCTATTTATGCAGCGTGCCAAAACTCTCAGACCAACTTTAAGGTAGACTGCCAAAAAATTATCCATTCTCCTCAGTTTGAATTTACATATGTATGTGCTTCATTATAAATCAGACCTTCCAGCTACGTGACTATGTGAGCAACAAACCTCACCGGCTGGCGCCATCAGAAAATTAATGTGAAATACATTTCTGGAAATATATGCTATTATCATTATTGGCTTTAATTTAACACACCTGCTACCCATTCACACCTGAGACCTTGTAACACTAACGAGTCACATGACGCCGGGGGGGGAGAAAATGGCTAATTGGTTAATTGGACCCAATTTGGACATTTTCACTTAGTTGTGTACTCACTTTTTTGCCAGCGGTTTAGACATTAACCACTTGCCTACTGGGCACTTAAACCCCCTCCTGCCCAGGCCAATTTTCAGCTTTCAGCGCTGTCGCAGTTTGAATGACAATTGCACAGTCATGTAACACTGTACCAAAATGAATTATTTATCAATTTTTTCACACAAATAGAGATTTATTTTGGTGGTATTTAATCACTGCCCGGTTTTTTATTTTTTGCTAAAAAAACAAAAAAAGACTGTGTAGCGACCTCACCCCTCTCACCCCTTCTCATTCACCACGGCCCATGTCCTCCAGAGAGACTGGAGGTGAAAGCCAGAACTATCGGGTTTTGTGTATGTGTCCCAGAGTCAGATCCTCTCCTCGAATTGACTCCCTTTGCTCCTAGTAACCAGAGTTCCACACACTGAAAAGGTCCAACTCGTATTTATTCTTCTTAATAAATAGTCATACAGCACAGACAGGTTGAGACCCATATAACACTTCAGTCTTTGTGGGGAGTAAGCCAAGACACAATTCTTCTAGATCAGTGGTTCTCAACTCCAGTCCTCGGGACCCACTAATAGGCCAGATTTTAAGTATTACCTTGGGGAGATGCAGACTAGAATACTACAATCACTGAGCAGCAAATTATATTACCTGTGATGTATTTCAGTTATCTTGCAAACCTGGCCTGTTAGTGGACCCTGAGGACTGGAGTTGAGAACCACTGTTCTAGATAGAGCTAACCACTGTGGTGTCACCAATGGCGAATAGTCACTGCCACTGACTATTTTGAACAGAACATGGATTACCTTCGTTAACGTAGCCCCTATCAGGGGGAAGACATCCGTCCAAGACAGTTTCCGGAGGCCCCTCTGTCACCAGCAATGCTGCGCTAGACTCTCCGGAGAAGTTCCGCTCACCGGCCTTCTCGTCTCAGACACGGACACCCAAGGAGTTAGGGCCCCCTCGGATTCCTTCACCCTCGCAGAACTCAGTCGAAGGTACTGAGCTCTAGGCTTCTGGCATAGTACCTCACCCCAGGCTAAAGGTGCCTGAGATGGACTCCATCTCCCGCTCCGGCCAGGTCAAGGGCACCTGGGCCCGGAACTCCGGAACGCCAGCACCCAGGCTGAAGGTGCCTGGGCGCGGCTGCGTCCTCCGACTCTGAACCCTGAGGTCAGGGCATCTGCCCCTTTTATCTTCTCTCCCTTTGCGTCACAGCAGGTTCCCTGCCCCGCTGCACCAGCGCCAGGAAAGGACAAAAAGGGATGCAGTCTTGCGGTGAGTGTTCAGCTACGGCCCAGGGCGACAGCGCCACCTGCAGGCCGCAGGGAACCTCACACCACCAGAGTCCTCCAAGGACCACAAAAGGGTCTCAGATTCCCTAACAATCAATGCATCTGGGTTACACTACCACCCAGATGCCTACCCTAAATTCAAATACCCGCTACAACTGAAAATCTAAAAATAAGAAAAAAATTAAAAACCGGTTTCATAGTTTGTTATAAAATTTAAAAACAGTTAATTTTTCTCCTTCATTGATGTGCGCTGATGCGGCTGCACTGATGGGCACTGATAGACACTGATTTGCACTGATGAGGCGGCACTGATGGGCACTGATGAGGTGGCACTGATGGGCACTGAGAAGTGGCACTGATGGGTTGCACTGATGGGTGGCACTGATGGGCACTGATGGTTGGCACTGATAGTGGCACTGAAGGGCACTGATAGTGGCACTAAAGGGCACTTATAGGTGGCACTGAAGGGCTCTGATGGGTGGCACTGATGGGCACTGGTAGGCACTGGTAGATGACACTGATAGGCAGCACTGATTGATGGCACTGATGATGAGGCACTGATGGGCATTGATTGGCAGCACTGGTGGGCATTGATAGGTGGCACTAGTGGGCAAAGGTAGGTGGCACAGGTGGGTATTGATAGGCAGCACTGGTGGGCACTGGCAGGTGGCACTGGTGGGCACAGACATGGCAGTGGCGGCTCTCTGTGTGAGGGACTGGTGATCAGCGTGAGGGAAAAATAAAAAATGATTACCGATCTTGTGTTTACATCACGAGATGAGCTGTCATTGGCTGACAGCTGATCACGTGGTAAGGGGCCGGGATCGTTGATCACAGAGCGTGCCACGCGCACCCCCCAGGGATGCCCTGACAGTGCATGCTCCGGAGGGTGTCTATTGACGGCCTCCCGTCAATTAAGGCCCATGCTGTAGCCGTCATTCGACTACAGCAAGGGCAGGAGGTGGCTAATGGTTGTGGGTTGAGTTATTTTGAGGAGACAGCAAAATTACACTGTTATATAAGCTGTACACTCACTATTTTACATTGTAACAAAGGTCCATTTCTTCAGTGTTGTCACATGAAGAGATATAATAAAATATTTACAAAAATGTGAGGGGTGTACTCACTTTTGTTAGATACTGTATATAGTATATAGTATATATATATTACAGTTACTTATATAGCATTGTCATTTTACGCAGCAGTTTACATATATACAGTATATATATTGTACATTCACATCAGTCCCTGCCCTCAATGGGGCACTATTCCCTCCACTGACACCAACAATGGGGTACTATTCCTTCCACTGACACCAACAATGGAGCACTATTCCACCCACTAATAGGAGGCATTATTTTTTTCCACTGACACCAATGATGAAGCACCATTTCTTCCACTGACACCAACATGGGGCACTTCTCACACTAATACCAATGACGGGGCACTATTCCCTCCTCTGACACCAATGGTGGGGCATTATTCCTCCCACTAATGCCAGTGATGGGGCACTATCCCTCCTCTTACAGACCACAGGTACCATGTAAAAATTTTACTCCCACTGACCACAAAGCCTGAGACATTGTTTACACCCCTCTGACACTGGGGTATTTTCTACTCACACTGGCCACAGTCTGGCCCTCCTAAAGTCTGATGAACAATAAACTGGTCAATTGTTTAGAACATTTGGAGACTAGACTAAACAAGAATCGTCAGGTTTTCCAAAGATGGGCTTTAGTTCGTCCTTCTTAAACAAAAGTTACTGGACAATCTTCTGTCGTGTAGTTTTAACACATAAAACACGCTGTCAATAAAATGCTATTTGCATGCCAAAAAGGCTTTGTAGTGTGTCCAAAACGTATTTCTAGAAGTGTCGGGACAACAGATGCACTGAGATCACACAGGCACAGAGCTCTCTGAACATGTTTCTCTATTAAGGAAGTTCGTGTGACTCTTAAACAAAGCCCTTTATAAATGGAACACAGACACAGTTAAAAATAAAGTCTATGGCGTTTAAAAGCACCAGATGTTCCACCATGTAAAGATCGACTACACCCTTGAGACACAATGACAAGTCAATAATGATCTGAAAGATGAAGGAAAAGAAAATGTGAATAGCTGTTATGAAATAATGGTAGAAGAGGCCGGGACAGCGGTTAGTAATGATGCGTGACTCGATTGCATTGTTGTTGTGGAGGACATGTACTACTCATTGCATGATAGTGTAGGAACATCTGAATACCTAATGATGGTTTTTAGTTTTATGTTCCAGGTATAGATATTTTATACATAGTGACGTTGGCCAACTTTGACTTATCTATATTTTATACAGCCATGGCCAAAAGTTTTGAGAATGACACAAATATTAATTTTCACAAAGTCTGCTGCTTCAGTGTTTTTAGATCTTTTTGTCAGATATTACTATGGCATACTGAAACATAATTACAAACATTTCATAAGTGTCAAAAGTTTTGCAAAGGGTCAATATTTGCAGGGTTGACCCTTTTTCAAGACCTCTGCAATTCGCCCTGGCATGCTGTCAATCAACTTCTGGGCCACATCCTGACTGATGGCAGCCCATTCTTGCATAATCAATGCAAGGGATTGTCAGAATTGTCAGAATTTGTGGGGGTTTTTTGTTCACCCGCCTCTTGATGATTGAAATTCTCAATGGGATTAAGGTCTGGGAAGTTTCCTGGCCATGGACCCAAAATTGTAATGTTTTGTTCCCCTTAGTTCTCACTTTTGCCTTATGGCAAGGTGCTCCATCATGTTGGAAAAGGCATTTTTTATCACCAAACTGTTTTTGGATGGTTGGGAGAAGTTGCTCTCGGAGGATGTTTTTGTACCATTCTTTATTCTTTATTCGTGTTCTTAGACAAAATTGTGAGTGAGACCACTCCCTTGGCTGAGAAGCAACCCCACACATGAATGGTCTTAGGATGCTTTACTATTGGCATGACACAGGACTGATGGTAGCGATCACCTTTTCTTCTCCGGAAAAGGTTTTTTCCAGATGCCCCAAACAATCAGAAAGGGGATTCATCAGAGAAAAATCCCTGTACCTTTTGCAAAATATCCGTCTGTCCCTGATGTTTTTCCTGAAGAGAAGTGTCTTTTTTGCTGTCCTTCTGGACACCAGGCCACCCTCCAAAAGTCTTCTCCTCCATGTGTGTGCAGATGCACTCACACCTGCCTGATGCCATTCTTGAGCAAGCTGTGTACTGGTGGTGCCTCGATCTCACAGCTGAATTAACTGTAGGAGATAGTCCTGTTGTTACTGGACTTTCTTGGGCGCCCTGAAGCCTTCTTCACAAATGCAAAACAGGGGGTGAATTGAGCGCACTCTGGATGAGGGTGTAAAGAACAACTAGTATATAGAAGGGATTAGGAATGGATGTTCAACACAGATAAATTTGTATATGTACACATTAAAGTCCATGACTAGAGTTGAGCAGACACCTGGATGTTCGGGTTTGACGGGTTCAGCCGAACTTCAGAAAAAAGTTCGGGTTCGGGACCGAACTTTAACCCGAACCCGAACCCGAACCCCATTGAAGTCAATGGGGACCCGGACTTCTAAGGACTAAAAAGGCTCTAAAAAAGTAATGGAAAGGGCTAGAGGGCTGCAAATGGCAGCAAAATGTTGTTAAGAGCATGGCAAGTGCTCTGCAAACAAATGTGGATAGGGAAATAACTTAAAATAACATAAAAAAAAAATATATATGCTGGAGGCCCCCTTTTCAGCAGAAGAGGTACAGGAAGTCATTAGGAACCTCAGAAACTCAACGGCACGATGCCACGCATATGGTGGGAATGCCCCAGAATACGCCCTTTCTGGAATAAATTATTCAATTTAATGGATAAGCTAGTGGGAAAATAAAATACTTTGAAATAAAAATGTAGCGGGGTGCTAAATTTAAGGGAAGTGTTTGAGTGGTAAATAGGCTCAAACACCCTAATTCTGTAGGATTCATGGACCATTTTGTCCTCGGGGGACAGTATTGGTGTGCAGTTCCCTGCGGCCTACAGGTGGCGCTGCCATGGTAGGCTAGGGTTGAACCGCCGATATAGTGCTGTGCCTTTTGTGTCCCCTCTTGGCAGTAGTACAGCGGGGCGGGGAACCTGCTGTGCATGCCGGGAGAGCATATAAAAGGGGCAGACCTTTGGCCTGGGGGCTTATGTTCAGTGGGGTCCGCGCCCAGGTGCCTTCGGCCTGGGTGCATGTGTTCCTGTTCCATCTTGGGTACCTTTAGCCCGGGGTGAGGTACTATCCTGGAGTTCCTGCTGCCCTGGGTATGGAGGCCTAGGTGTGGGAGTAAAGCCTGAAAACCAGAGCCTTCGTCTGGAGTCCGCTGAGGGTTGAGGAGTGTTAGGGTGCCGCCTCGTGTAGGGGACCCTGTTCCAGGGAAGGGAGGATCATTCTGATGGACCGATGCGGGAGTCACGGTGAAGGAAGGGTCTGTTGACTCCCTGGAGAGATGTCTTCCGCTTGATATGGGCTAGGTTCGTAGAAGGAGAAGCTCAAGGTCATCTTGACTGTATCAGAGGCCTTATTCACCCGGGCCGTGGCAGGGGCCTTATACACCCTGGTCTGTGGCAGAGACCAAAGTTCTCCAGGTCCGTGGCAGGGGCCTTGTACACCCGGTCTGTGGCAGAGACCAACCTCAATGTCTGTGGCAGAGACCGTGCACCTAAAACTGTTTGAGAAACCTAAGCAGTGAAGTGTATGTGCTACGTTTGTGCCTGGACCTTTTCCACACCTTAAGCTGTCCTGTTTCTTTGCTCTAACCTTTTCTATCCGAGTACAATTTATTTTGCCATGAGAGAATAAGAGTTGTAATTTCAGCTGGTGTGGACATTGACTTTACTGGGAATTAAAGGACTTGCCTCTACCTACAGTAGAGGTGAGAATCATCCTCTGGAGGAGTTTTGACTCCGGCTGTGGACACGGCCCGTCAAGTACACCGCTCAACCTCTTTATATAGGAGGGTACGGGCTGGTAGTGCGGTGTGCCTTTCTCCCTCCTGCGAGGAGCCAACAACATAAAGGCAGGTAAGGGGGAAAGGATCTGTGCGCTACAAAAAAATAAAATAAAAATTATAATCTTGACCTAGGAGGACGAGGTCCATATGGAGTAGGAGGTTGAGGTGGCGGTGGATGTGGCTGTGTAGGTGGAAGCGGCGGTGGAGGAGGACGAGGTAGCCAACACTGGTTCAAAAATACAACAATGGCTGGGTAAGGCCAGTGATGTGTCGAATTCTGTCCCCCGTCAAATAGTGTCCACCCTGTACTGCGCTTGCTCAGTATGTAAGACAAGTGGATTTCGAAAATCTCCCAAGACGAACGGCGCCTGCGTGGTGAGTTCAGGTGAAGGCCACACCATCCGTGGTTCAAGCCGAGCCAAGTGAGGCCGTGCCCGAAGCGTGGCGATCGAAGCGAGCCCGTGAGGGGCCCTGTTACTATGTGCTACCATATGTCCACTTGGATGGTGCGGCTTGAACCTGCACTCACTGCGCAGGCGCCGTTCATCTTTGGAGATTTTGTGAATCTCCTTGTCCTCTGTACTGCGCAAGCGCTGCGCCTTCGCAGTACGGGCCGGACACAATCCGATGGCCGGACAGTTTTTGTCACAACACCGGTATACATGTCTATTCTGCAGAAGGTACGGACAAGTCCTGTGGGATCCATGCCTGGTTCATTTTAATGAACGTGAGCTTGTCCACATTGGCTCTGGACAGGCGGCTGCGCTTGTCTGTGATAACGCCCCCTGCCGTGCTAAATACACGTTCAGATAATACACTGGCTGCAGGGCAGGCCAGCACCTCCAAGGCATAAAGGGCAAGCTCAGGCCATGTGCCCAGTTTGGAGACCCAGAAGTTAAAGGGGGCAGACCCGTCATCCAGTACGTGTAGGCCTGTGGACACATACTGCTCAACCATGTTGGTGAAATGCTGCCTCCTGCTAAGACGTTCCATCTCAGCTGGTGGTGCTGGTTGTTGTGGCGTGCTGACAAAGCTTTTCCACATTTCGGCCATGCTAACCCTGCCTTCTGAGGTGCTGCCGGTGCCCCGGCTGCGTTGGCGACCTCTTCCTCCTCCTCTGCCTTCGCCTTGTGCTTCCACCGTACGCCCGCTGTCAGGTGTGAATGCCACCAGCAGCGCGTCTACCAGCGTGCGCTTGTACTCGCGCATCTTACGATCCCGCTCCAGTGAGGAAATTAAGGACGGTACGTTGTCCTTGTAACGGGGATCCAGCAGGGTGGCCACCCAGTAATCAGCACCAGTTAAAATGTGGGCAACTCGGCGGTCATTGCGGAAACACTGCAGCATGTAATCGCTCATGTGTGCCAGGCTGCCCAGAGGCAAAGAAAAGCTGTCCTCTGTGGGAGGTGTATCGTCTGTGTCCTCTGTATCCCCCCAGCCACGCACCAGTGATGGCCACGAGCTGGTCTGGGTGCCACCCTGCTGTGAACATGGCTCCTCCTCCTCCTCCATCTCCTCCTCCACCTCGTCATCCTCCAGAACTGTGCCCTTTCTGCCGGACAATTGTGTACCTGGCGTTTGTTGGTGCAGGAACCCACCCTCGTAGCCACTTGTGAAAGACTGCCCTGAAAGCCTTTGAAATGATCCCGCTTCCTCCTCCTCCTCCTCATCCTCCTGTGCCACATCCTCTTCCATCATCGCCCGAAGCGGTTTTTCAAGGAGGCATAGAACTGGGATAGTAACGCTGAGAATGGCGTCATTGGCACTGGCCATGTTGGTGGAGTACTCGAAACAGCGCAACAAGGCACACAGGTCTCGCATGGAGGCCCAGTTATTGGTGGTGAAGTGGTGCTGTTCCGCAGAGCGACTCACGCGTGATTGCTGCAGCTGAAACTCCACTATCGCCTGCTGCTGCTCGCACAATCTGGCCAGCATGTGCAAGGTGGAGTTCCACCTTGTGGGCACGTCACATATGAGGCGGTGAGCGGGAAGGCCGAAGTTACGCTGCAGCGCTGACAGGCGAGCAGCAGCAGGGTGAGAACGCCGAAAGTGCGCACAGACAGCCCGCACTTTCTGCAGCAGCTCTGGCATATTGGGGTAATTTTTAAGGAACCGCTGGACCACCAAGTTCAGCACATGCGCCAGGCAAGGGATGTGCGTCAAACCGGCTAGGCCCAGAGCTGCTACGAGATTTCGCCCATTATCGCACACCACCAGGCCGGGCTTGAGGCTCACTGACAGCAACCACTCATTGGTCTGTTGTTCCATGTCCCTACACAACTCCTGCGTGGTGTGGGGTTTTTCCCCCAAACAGGAAAGTTTTAAAACTGCCTGCTGTCGTTTACCCCTGGCTGTGCTGAAGTTGGTGGTGAAGGTGTTACGCTGACCGGATGAGGAGGCGGTAGAGGATGAGGAAGTGGAGTAGGAGGAGTTAGCAACAGGAGGCAAACTGAAGCGCCCTGCAATCCTCGGTGGTGGAAGGACATGCGCCAAACTGCTATCTGCCTCAGGCCCAGCCGCCACTGCATTTACCCAGTGTGCTGTTAGGGAGATATAACGTCCCTGACCGTGCTTACTGGTCCACGCATCCGTAGTTAGGTGGACCTTGCCACAGATGGCGTTGCGCAGTGCACACCTGATTTTGTCCCCCACCTGGTTGTGCAGGGAAGGGATGGCTCGCCTGGAAAAGTAGTGGTGGCTGGGCACGACGTACTGTGGGACAGCCAATGCCATCAGGATTTTAAAACTCTGCGTCTCCACCAGACGGAATGACAGCATTTCAAAGGCCAGGAGTTTTGAAATGCTGGCATTCAGGGCCAGGGATCGCGGGTGGCTAGGGGGGTACTTCCTCTTCCGCTCCAATGTTTGGGAGATAGAGAGCTGAACGCTTCCATGGGACATTGTGGAGATGGTTGGTGACCCAGGTGGTAGTGTTGCTGGCAGATCCTCTGTTTGCGGGGTGGCAGGTGCCACTGTCACTACAGAGGTGGATGAAGAGGCCGAGACTGCAGCAGAAGAGGAAGCAGGAAAAGCCAGAGACCTTTCTTGATTTTTGAGGTGTCTACTCCAATGCAGCTCGTGCTTTGCACTTAGATGCCTGGTGATGCAGGTTGTGCTCAGGTTGAGAACATTTATGCCTCGCTTCAGGCTCTGATTGCACAGCGTGCAAACCACTCGTGTCTTGTCATCAGCACATTGTGTGAAGAACTGCCACGCTAGGGAACTCCTTGGACCTGGCTTTGGTGTGCTCGGTCCTTTGCTGTGTTGGGCAGTAGCAGACATACTGTCTAGGGGACGGACGCTCCGCTTTTGCACCCTGCTCCCTCTTCTGCTGTGCTGGTGGCTCTGTGCGACCACCGCCTCTTCCTCCAAACTACACTGGTCACCTGCATAACGTTGATTCCATGTGGGGTCGAGGACCTCATCGTCCTCCACATCATCTTCCACCCAGTCTTCACCCCTGCCCTCCTTGTCTGTCTGCACAATTGCGAAAGCAGCAGCAATTGGCACCTGTGTTTCGTCATCATCCGAGACGTGCTGCGATGGTCCTCCCATGTACTCATCATGAAACATAAGTGGTTGGGCATCGGTGCACTCAATCTCTTCCACTTCTGGGGCAGGGCTAGGTGGATGGCCCTGGGAAACCCTGCTAACAGAGTAATCGAAAAGCAGAATAGACTGCTGCATGATTTGGGGCTCAGACTGCTTGGCTGATTTGCAAGGGGGTGAGGTGAAAGACTGATGGACATGGGTTTCAGGTGCCAACTCTGATCTTTCATCAGAAGAGTGGGTGGGAGACAATGTGAAGGAACCCGAGGCACTGTCAGCAACCCAATCTACTATCGCCTGTACTTGTCCTGGCCTAAACATTCGTACAGCCTTATTAGGCGCGACAAAATACCGCCGCAGGCTTTGTCGCCTACTCGCACCTGAGGAAGGTGTTTCACTTGTGCGTGTATCTGGCACAGATCCACCACATCCTCTCCCTGCAACAGGAGCTCCACCAGCAGCACCACGACCGGGGCCACCACGTCCCTTTGACCTTCTCCTCATATTTTCCAAATTTAGGATGTTGCCCTAAATGGGTGTTTTTGGAAGAGCAGAACACACCCACAGTACGTAACCGCTGAATCGCACAGCTACAGAACTGCAGAAAATGCTATTAAAAAAAAATGTTGTTTTTTTAGTATAGCACAGTAGAAGAAAACTATATATAAATTGTTTATTTCACACACCTCCACATATGTATAACACACTGCAAAATATTTTTTGTGGCCCTAAATGGCGTTTTTTGGAAGACCACAATACACCCACAGTACGTAACCGCTGAATCGCACAGCTACAGAACTGCAGAAAATGCTATTAAAAAAAATGTTGTTTTTTTAGTATAGCACAGTAGAAGAAAACTATTTAGAAATTGTTTATTTCACACACCTCCACATATGTATAACACACTGCAAAATATTTTTTGTGGCCCTAAATGGCGTTTTTTGGAAGACCACAATACACCCACAGTACGTAACCGCTGAATCGCACAGCTACAGAACTGCAGAAAATGCTATTAAAAAAAAATGTTTTTTCTTGTTCATACATCACGGGACACAGAGCAGCATAGTCATTACTATGTGGGTTATATAGAATTACCTTCAGGTGCTGGCACTGGCAACTTCCAAAACAGGAAGTACCCTCCCCTATATAAGCCCCTCCCATCCGGGAGTACCTCAGTTTTTTGCCAGTGTCTAAGGTGTTGGCCAAGGTTAACATGTATTCATCTGGGCTTGTGTACAGGTTCTCTGGGCCTTAGCAAGCTATTCCGGATCTGACCAAAAAAGCTTCATAGCTAAATGGTCGGTACCCGGGCCTTGCAGAGAAGAGCAGGGTTTTGCCTGTAATGCCTCTCTTAGGAGGGCTGGACCCTGGGATCCAGAGCTCTGGTCATACCCAAAACCAAGAGGCTATCTGTGCAGGGTGCTATACAGGTCCAGGGGAGTGGAATCCTTGGGAACCCGGTCCCTGAAGGTCTAGTACAATGCCTGCCGTGAGAGGTGAAGTTTGGGCTTCTGTGGACCAAACAAAGTCCTGCGGCGGGGAAAAGGTAAGTGGGGGCCCCTCAGGAACTTGGTTCTATTGAGGGGACCCCCAAGCCTAATATGTCTTTCTGCCTGTTACCTAAAGGGTATTCCCGCTAATAGCTGTATATGCCTAAGAAATCCTAGAAATGTCTTTTCATAAGGGAAGTTTTAAAAAAAAAAACTGTAAACCTGGAAATGTTTTTTCATAAAGGAGGTTTAAAAAAAAAAAAAAAAAAGAGACAAAGGTGCGGTACCTGTGTTTGTCCACTAGAGGCCGCTGTGGAACGTCTTTTTTCTTGGGACTATTCCTTCCATGGTGAAAGTCCAGGCAGATGAGTGAGCTCTCTATCAGGGAAGCTGCATTCCTCTGTCATGCTGCCAAGTAGTTTCCTTCCATCCCCGAGTCCTGGTGAAACAGGGACCCTGGCTCCTCTCCCTACATGGCGCCAAGAGCGCACACGTGCACGCGCGCGCGCGCACACATGCTTTCCTTTTATAAGGTTTAGCTTCAAAAAAGGGGGCGGAGCCTGGCGGATGACGCGCTCTGTGCGCCCAGCGCTTCTGCGCATGTGCGGGCGTCCCAGCAAGATAAAAGGACTCAGTTCCACGCTGCTTGCTATGGACACAGAGCATGAAAAGGAGCTGGTAGCATGGTATAGGGGCTTACAGCGGGCGGTTGATACAGGCATCCCCAGAAAGACGCATTAGTAGACACCCACTGATGTACATAGCAGCAAAATTGCATTAGACTATTTCAGTAAGGGGTGTATTGCGGCTGGAATACCTCAGCTTTGAACTAAGGAATATGCCGCCTAAAAAACTCCGAGATATACCTCTCAGGAAGTGTAGGGGGTCTCCATCGGGCTCTGAGGATCTGGAGCAGTCATCTGCACCCTCCTCCCCTGAGAAATCAGAGGTTAATACCCATAAGGAACCCCCGGGAGTGCCAGGTACTGCGGCTGTCCTCAGTCCACCTGCTCCTGCATATATAACAGAGGAGGTTTTTTCCTCAACTCTGGAGGGATTGGAGCAGAGATTGGCAGCATTGATCGCTTCTTCTCTACAGGAAAGAAAGCGCGCCAGATCTCCATCACCTCCATTAGAGTGCCTGTTGGCAGAGCAACAGTCCCAGGAAGGGACCGACCTACCTGAAGGGGATCAGGAGGAGGTTAGCTCTGTTTTTGAGGAATCGACAGTAGATGAAACATTTTCAGCATCGCAGACTGAAAGATTGTGGGTCCAGACCCTAACTGACATGGTTCGATCTGCATTTAAAATGCCTCTTGTTGAACCATCAACTACTGCTGTCTCCTCATTGGGGTCGCTAAAAGCTCCCCAGGTTAATTGCTCCTTTCCAATACATCCATTATTGGAAGGACTTATATACCAGGACTGGGAACATCCTGATAAACTATTTGTTCCGCCTAAAAGGTTTCCGGTGATCTATCCCGTGGAGGAAAAGTTCACCCAGAGATGGAATGTTCCTACGGTGGATGCAGCCATCTCTTCTGTGAACAAATCACTGACATGTCCAGTAGATAATGTTCAAATGTTCTGTGAGGGGGTTAGCTCGGCAGCGGGTGTGTGTGACCCCCGAGATGGGCTCCCCACACAAAAACAGGCCCAGCAAACGGAGGTTGTGGTTTTCAAAATCAAAAAGGTGCGGTTTATTTTCTATTTACAGTGACAAAACACAGCAAAGCAAAAGAAACATAAACAAAATAAATCCTGGTCAACTTGACCTCTGACTAAACATACAGGTTTCCTAACTAACAACTGGGATCAGCCTAGTGCTGTCCTAGTCCCTAAGTCCCTGGTTTTAAATGTCCAAGCAAATAGCCACACAGGCTTTGTCTCACCGCACAGGGGTTCACTCTCCCTAGACAGTCCACACAGGTCTGGTTCCAGGCATGAGCTAACATCTAATGAAGCTGGGAGTTCTTATAGAGGCCTAAATGAGCTGACAAGGTTCAGCTGGTCTCCTCATCTCTGTCTGCACGACGCCCCACACTCTCCCTAGAGGTATGAGTCATCCATGAGCCCACTAGCCTTATACAACTCTCCACCTAGTTGTATAAGTCGGCGTAAAGCCTGAATCTGGGCGAAATATATCTACCCCCCTGGATGCAACCAGGTGACTTTACCTTCCTGCTGTCACATACCCCCCCCTCTTGTTTTAACCTCGGGGTTGGAACACCAGCAATCAGGCATTCATGTACTCGAGACAAAGCATCCACATTCCCCATTTGAACGCCAGGGCGATGCTTTACTGTGAAGTTGAATTCCTGGAGGGCCAGGAACCACCTATTCACTCTTCTATTTGTTTCCTTGTTTTGAGCCATCCACTTTAACGGAGCGTGATCCGTAACCATGTCAAAGTGCCTACCTAGCAGGTAGTACCGAAGGGAATCTAGAGCCCACTTCACCGCTAAACACTCCTTTTCAACGGTGGCGTAATTTACCTCATGGGACTTCAACTTCCTGCTGAGGTAAATGACTGGGTGCTCTTCCCCGTTCCAGACCTGGGACAATACTGCTCCTAACCCCACATCTGACGCATCACTTTGTACGACAAAGTCTTTAGAGAAGTCGGGTGAGTACAACACTGGCTGGCTACATAAGGCTTGTTTCAAGAATTGGAATGCTGCCTCAGCCTCGGGGGTCCATTTAATCATGACCGACCCTTTCCCCTTCGTCAGGTTGGTTAGGGGCACAGCCTTAGAAGCAAAGTGGGGAATGAATCGCCGATAATACCCAGCGATTCCCAGAAAGGCTCGTACCTGCTTCTTGCTGTTGGGACGTGGCCAACTCTGGATGGCCTCGACTTTGTTGAGTTGGGGTTTTATTACTCCCCTCCCAATGGTGTACCCAAGATATTTGGCCTCCTCCTGCCCAATGGTACACTTCTTGGGGTTAGCCGTAAACCCCGCTTCCCGAACAGAGTCCAGGACTGCTTGCACTTTTGGCAGATGTGAGGCCCAATCTGTGCTATGGACAATTATGTCATCCAGGTAAGCCGCAGCATACTTCCGATGGGGCCTCAGCATCTGGTCCATTTTCCGCTGGAATGTGGCCGGCGCATTCTGTAACCCGAACGGCATTCTTTTATATTGGAACGCCCCGTCTGGGGTTACAAATGCGGTTTTCTCTTTGGCCGACTTGGCCAGGGGGATTTGCCAATACCCTTTTGTGAGGTCAAGAGTCGTCATGTATCGGGCTGTTCCCAGCCGGTCGATCAACTCATCTATACGTGGCATGGGGTAGGTGTCAAATTTTGTAACTTTGTTCAACTGACGAAAATCGTTACAAAATCGCCAGCTCCCATCCGGTTTAGGCACCAACACAATGGGACTAGACCAATCACTTTGGGACTCCTCTATCACCCCTAAGTTCAGCATTTTCTGTACTTCCTCCCGTATTGCCTCCCGTCGGGCCTCTGGGATCCGATAGGGTTTTAACTTCACCCTTTCACCGGGCGGGGTAATGATGTCATGCTCTACCCCAGATGTTTGTCCCGGCAGCTCAGAGAATACCTCCTTGTTGCGAAGCACAAACTCCTTAACCTCCTGTTGTTGGGGTTGTGACAAGGTGGCTGCTATTCCAACCTCAGGAATCACGCAACCAGTTTGAGCTGGTGACCAAGTGTCTGCGACTAGGGACTCTCTATCCCTCCAGGCTTTCAACAGATTAACGTGATAGATCTGTTCGGGCTTTCGCCTTCCTGGTTGTCTGACCTTGTAATTCACTTCGCTCACTTTTTCCATTATCTCGTAGGGGCCTTGCCATTTGGCAAGGAATTTACTTTCAACCGTAGGGACAAGTACCAGTATCCTATCCCCCGGGGAAAAGGTACGGGTCTTGGCTCCACGGTTGTACACTCTCTGCTGTGCTAACTGCGCTTGGGCCAAATGTTCCTTCACGATGGGCATTACCTGTGCAATTCGGTCTTGCATCAGGGCGACATGCTCAATCACACTCCTGTGGGGAGAACTCTCACTTTCCCAAGTTTCCTTGGCAATATCCAACAGCCCTCTTGGGTGTCTCCCATACAGTAACTCAAAGGGGGAGAATCCCGTAGAGGATTGGGGCACCTCCCTAATAGCAAACATCAGATAAGGAAGTAGACAGTCCCAATCCTTTCCATCTCTATCCACCACTTTCTTCAACATTTGTTTTAGGGTTTTGTTGAACCTTTCAACCAGCCCATCGGTTTGGGGGTGATACACAGATGTACGTAATTGCGTCACTTTGAACAATTTACACAGCTCCTTCATAACCCGGGACATAAAGGGTGTACCTTGGTCCGTAAGCAGTTCTTTACAAATACCCACCCGGCTAAACACAAGAGATAGCTCTTTGGCTATGGTTTTGGCCGAGGTATTTCGGAGAGGGATCGCTTCTGGATAACGGGTGGCATAGTCCATTATAACTAATATGTACTGGTGCCCCCTAGCGGACTTGATTATAGGACCTACCAAATCCATGGCGATCCTCTCAAACGGGACCTCAATGATGGGTAGAGGGACCAGCGGGCTACGGAAATGTGGCATCGGGGCCGACCTCTGACACACAGGGCAGGAGGAACAATAATTTTCTATGTCCTTCATCACCCCCGGCCAATAGAATCTCTGTAATACCCTCTCTCGGGTTTTCTCTGTCCCCAGATGACCTCCAAGAATGTGCCCATGGGCCAACTCCAACACCAACTTCCTGTAAGGTTTGGGCACCACAAGCTGCTCAACGGTTTCTTCTGCCCTTTTTGCCACCCGATACAGTAGGTCCTTCTCTACGCTGAAGTATGGGTAAGTGCAGGTATTATCTGGGTTCACTAACTCGCCATCTATTTTCACTACGTTTTCCCGTGCCTTTATTAGGGCGGGGTCTTTCAACTGTTCTGTGGCAAAGTTTTCCCTGTGAACCTCAAGATCAGAAAACTCCACAGACCGTAGGTTTTCGTCTGAGGAGGTGGGCTCCTCTCCAGTTTCTTGAGTCTCCCCTGCCAATACTGATAAGGGAAATTCCGGAGAGTCCTCACCACTCTCAGGGGAGTTCTGGCTATCACATTCCTGGTACATAGGGGCACCAGTGGGGGGCTCAGGATCATCCCACAGTTCCCAGAACTTCGGAAAATCCCTTCCCACAATGGCGTCATGCGGTAACTGAGATACTAAGCCCACTGGATGAGAGAGGGTACCTTTGGGGGTCTCGAAACACACTGTAGTCACTGGATACTCTCGGGTGTCCCCATGCACACAAATAACAGCTACCTTGCTATTCCCAGAGACCTCTGTTTTAACTAACTCAGCCTTTATCAGGGTCACAAGGCTACCTGAATCCAACAATACCACAACATTTCTACCATTAACACACATTTTGCATAAATGTTTCTCAGTTCCTCGAATGGCAGTGCATGCGACTGTCGCACACAGCGACTGACGTCTGCCCGTCAGAAAGTCACACTGCATGGGTTCCTCCACAACCGGGCAATTGGCTGCAATATGTCCCGCTTGCCGGCAGCGGTAGCAAACGATCCTTCTTGCGGCCTCTTGAGCCGCTGATTTCCCAGGCTGTTCTCGCCAAACTTGGGGTAGAGCTCCCACCCTCTCACTCTCTCCACCCTCACCCCTTGGAATCCTCTTATCCGCCCCTGGGGATGGTCTGGTCTTAGGGTGGAAAGTCCGAGTGTCTCTGGAAGAGGCCGTCAGGTTCTCTGTAGCCAAGTATTTCTCCACACGATCCACAAGACCATCGGCCGTCTCTGGGTCTCCATGGCTTACCCACTTTTGGATGGCAGTAGGAAGAGCTCTCAAAAACCGATCCATTACAACACGTTCCACAATCTTTGGTGCAGACAAAGTCTCTGGCTGTAGCCACTTTCTGCTCAGGTGAATGAGATCATACATTTGAGACCTGGGGGGTTTTCCAAGCTGGAAAGTCCAGTTATGCACACGCTGAGCCCGGACAGCCTGGGTGACACCCAGCCTTGCCAATATTTCAGCTTTTAGCATCACATAGTCTTTTGCTTGGTTAGGCTCTAGGTCATAGTAAGCTTTCTGCGATTCACCAGTTAACAGAGGAGCCACCAGTCCAGCCCACTGCTCCCTGCTCCTCAGGCCACTTTTCTCTTTCAGCGGTCCTTTCAAATGTGGTCAAAAATACCTCTGGATCATCCTCTCCAGTCATTTTTGTCAATAAACGACTCACCCCAAAGGACGCGGTATTAGTGGGACGGCTTTCCTCACTGGTCTGCGGACGTTGCTGCATTACTGCTTCCATCTGTTGTTGTAGTCTCTGCTCTTGCTTCTGCAACAGGTCTATGAAGCGGGCCTCAGATTGCTGCTGGGCTTGTTGCTGAGCCTCCAGACTCTGTTGCAAAGTTGTGTTTGTCTGCTGCTGGGCTGCAAGGCTCTGTTGATGAGCTTGCTGCTGGGCTGCGAAGTTCTTTTGCAAACCTGCATTTGTCTGCTGTTGATTGGCATTTGCTAGAGCCAGCTGCTTCAGTATCTCCTCCATGCTGGCTTAAAAAAAAAAAACTGCCCACATTCTCCACCAACTGTGAGGGGGTTAGCTCGGCAGCGGGTGTGTGTGACCCCCGAGATGGGCTCCCCACACAAAAACAGGCCCAGCAAACGGAGGTTGTGGTTTTCAAAATCAAAAAGGTGCGGTTTATTTTCTATTTACAGTGACAAAACACAGCAAAGCAAAAGAAACATAAACAAAATAAATCCTGGTCAACTTGACCTCTGACTAAACATACAGGTTTCCTAACTAACAACTGGGATCAGCCTAGTGCTGTCCTAGTCCCTAAGTCCCTGGTTTTAAATGTCCAAGCAAATAGCCACACAGGCTTTGTCTCACCGCACAGGGGTTCACTCTCCCTAGACAGTCCACACAGGTCTGGTTCCAGGCATGAGCTAACATCTAATGAAGCTGGGAGTTCTTATAGAGGCCTAAATGAGCTGACAAGGTTCAGCTGGTCTCCTCATCTCTGTCTGCACGACGCCCCACACTCTCCCTAGAGGTATGAGTCATCCATGAGCCCACTAGCCTTATACAACTCTCCACCTAGTTGTATAAGTCGGCGTAAAGCCTGAATCTGGGCGAAATATATCTACCCCCCTGGATGCAACCAGGTGACTTTACCTTCCTGCTGTCACAGTTCAAAGATCCAGTGGATAAAAAATTGGAATCTTTATTAAAATCTGCTTTTTCCACAGCAGGGGCTGTTACACAGCCAGCAGTGGCAGCTATTGGGGTCTGCCAAGCTTTAAAGGATCAAATGAAAATGGTCCTGAGGGATTTGCCAGACCAGCAGGCCCAGGCTCTGGCTGATCTGCCTAGAGCATTATGCTTTGCGGTTGACGCCATCAAGGATTCTATCCATCAGGCCTCCCGCCTCACGCTGTCTTTGGTACATATGCGTAGGCTTCTGTGGCTCAAAAACTGGTCTGCTGAGGCTCCCTGTAAGAAGCTCTTAGTTAGCTTCCCATTTCATGGGGAACGCCTTTTTGGCGAGGACCTGGATAAGTATATCCAGAAGATTTCCAGTGGTAAAAGTACTCTCTTACCGAGTAAAAAGAGGTCTAGGGGTCCATCTTTTAAGAGGACTACCTCTCCTATCCCTGCGACGTCTGCTACTAAGCAGTTCCGACGGCCTCCTCGGTCAAACTCAGGAGGTAAAAATCAGGGACAGCCACAGGGTAATAAAAAGCCCTGGATCCGAAGAGGTACTAAACCAGCCCCCAAGTCAAGCCTATGAAGGGCTGCCCCCACTCAAACGGGTGGGGGGAAGACTTCAGTTGTTCGCAGAGACCTGGCGGGAGACGATCAAAGACAGATGGGTGCTCTCCGCAGTAACTCTGGGATACAAGTTGGAGTTAAAAGAGCCTCCTCCGTCCCATTTTATGTGGTCAGGCATGCCAAGAGACCCTCTGAAAAGAGGGTCTCTCCTATTGGCGTTAGAACAACTATTGCTCCAAGGAGTAATTATGGAGGTTCCTATGGAAGAGTGGGGGTTGGGTTTCTACTCAAACCTTTTCACAGTCCCGAAGCCAAACGGGGACATAAGACCCATATTGGACCTAAAGAGTCTAAACAAATTTCTAAACGTCCGGTCTTTCCGGATGGAGTCGATCCGATCGGTCACCGCTGCCCTACAAGGGGAGGAATGGTTAGCCTCGATCGACATCAAAGATGCTTACTTGCATGTTCCCATCTTTCCAGGTCATCAAAAATTCCTACGCTTTGCAGTAGAAGGGCGCCATTTTCAGTTCAGAGCCTTACCATTCGGTCTGGCCACAGCACCACGAGTGTTCACAAAAATTCTGGCCCCACTGTTGGCCGATCTAAGAACACGGGGTGTAACGATAATGGCATACCTAGACGACCTGTTGTTGATGGACCACTCAGTTGCCAAGCTAGAAGTGGTAATTGTCGATACAATCAAGTATCTAGAGTCTCACGGTTGGGTCATCAACCTGGACAAGTCAGCCCTACAGCCAGTGAAAAACCTGGTATATCTAGGGCTACGGCTGGATTCAGACCAGAGGAAGATTTTCTTACCTCTAGACAAGGTATCCTCTTTGAGGGCCTTGGTCCGTCTGCTTTGTGCAAAAAGACAGCCGTCCATACGCCTGTGCATGAGGCTGCTAGGAAAGATGGTAGCATCATTCGAAGCTGTACCATACGCCCAATTCCACTCAAGGAATTTACAAAGGGCCATATTGTCAGCCTGGAACGGAAAAGTTCAGGCTCTAGACTTCCCGATGGCTTTGTCCCCTTCCGTTCGGAAGAGTCTCTGCTGGTGGTTGATCCCCCAGAATCTCCAGAAGGGAAAACCCTTCAGCCCGATATCTTGGAAGGTGGTCACTACAGATGCCAGCCTTATAGGCTGGGGGGCAGTACTGGAGCAATGGTCTCTCCAGGGCAGATGGTCAAATGTAGTAAAAACCCTGCCCATCAATCTCTTAGAGATACGAGCAGCCCGGTACGCCCTAGTAGCCTGGACATCCAGACTCCAAGGGTCCCCTGTCAGAATTCAATCAGACAATGCCACAGCAGTGGCATATATCAATCATCAGGGAGGCACAAGGAGTCGTGCAGCCCAGAGGGAAGTAAGTCACATCCTGGAATGGGCAGAAAAGCATGTCCCATGTATATCAGCTGTCTTCATTCCAGGGGTGGAGAATTGGAAGGCGGACTTTCTGAGTCGCCAACAGTTATGCCCAGGGGAATGGTCCCTTCATCCCGAGGTCTTCCGAGCAATATGTCAGCGGTGGGGAACACCGGATGTAGATCTGCTAGCATCCAGATTCAACGCAAAGGTGGACAGATTTGTCTCCCGGACAAGGGATCCCCTCGCTTGCGATGCTCTGGTGTTCCCTTGGGATCAGTTCAGACTGATATATGCATTCCCTCCGCTACAATTGTTGCCTCGACTCCTTCGCAGAGTCAGGTTGGAGAAGAAGCCGGTGATCCTGGTGGCTCCAGCGTGGCCCCGAAGGGCCTGGTACGCGGAGATCATCAAAATGTCTGTGGGGAGTCCTTGGACCCTTCCACGTCGTCCGGACCTGCTTTCGCAAGGACCGATATACCACCCTTCCTTACTAACTCTAAGTTTAACGGCCTGGCTATTGAATCCCACATCCTAAAGAAGAGAGGTCTCTCTAACTCTGTGGTATCAACTATAATCAATGCCAGGAAGCCTGTATCCAGGCAGATCTACTATAGAGTTTGGAAGGCGTACATCACTTGGTGCGAGGCCAGAAAATGGCATCCACGTAAGTACGTTATAGGCAGAATTCTGGACTTCCTGCAGTGGGCTGTAGACAGGAAGTTTGCCTTAAGTACTATCAAGGGCCAGGTTTCGGCCTTGTCAATACTATTTCAAAGGCCCCTGGCTATGCATTCACTTGTGAAATCCTTTATGCAAGGTGTGACTCGTATTATTCCACCGATTAAGGCTCCCATATGCCCATGGGATCTAAATTTGGTTCTGTCGGTTCTGCAGAAGCAGCCATTTGAACCTTTGCGGCACATTTCCTTGGTTCTACTCACCAGGAAATTGATATTTTTAGTAGCCATATGCTCGGCTAGAAGAGTGTCGGAATTAGCCGCCATGTCCTGTAAAGAGCCATATCTGGTTATCCATAAGGACAGAGTAGTATTACGTCCTCACCCAGCCTTTCTTCCTAAGGTGGTATCGAGGTTTCACTTGAACCAGGATGTGGTTCTTCCTTCTTTTTTCCCCAAACCAAGCTCGGTAGAGGAAAAGTTATTGCATTCTTTGGATGTAGTAAGAGCAGTTAAAGCTTATCTAAAAGCCACTGCTCAGATTCGTAGAACGGATTCTTTGTTTGTTCTGCCGGAAGGCCCCAGAAAGGGTCAGGCAGCATCAAAATCTACTTTAGCCAAGTGGATTCGACAGGTCATAATACAAGCCTATGGCTTGAGAAGTAGACCGCCTCCGTTCAAAGTTAGGGCGCACTCCACGAGAGCAGTTGGAACTTCATGGGCAGTGCATCACCAGGCCTCCCTGGCGCAAATTTGTAAGGCCGCAACATGGTCTTCAGTACACACGTTTACTAGGTTCTACCAGGTGGACGTTAGAAGTCAGGAGGATGTCGCCTTTGGGCGCAGTGTGTTGCAGGCCGCAAAAGATCCTCATGCCTGATGGCGCCCAGCTTATGTATGGTGTATCCCCCCCCTCATGTGGCATTGCTTTGGGACGTCCCACATAGTAATGACTATGCTGCTCTGTGTCCCGTGATGTATGAACAAGAAAGTAGGATTTTTAAAACAGCTTACCTGTAAAATCCTTTTCTTGGAGTACATCACGGGACACAGAGCTCCCACCCCTCTTTTGGGGACACGTATTGCTTTGCTACAAAACTGAGGTACTCCCGGATGGGAGGGGCTTATATAGGGGAGGGTACTTCCTGTTTTGGAAGTTGCCAGTGCCAGCACCTGAAGGTAATTCTATATAACCCACATAGTAATGACTATGCTGCTCTGTGTCCCGTGATGTACTCCAAGAAAAGGATTTTACAGGTAAGCTGTTTTAAAAATCCTACTTTTTTTAGTATAGCACAGTAGAAGAAAACTATATATAAATTGTTTATTTCACACACCTCCACATATGTATAACACACTGCAAAATGTTTTTTGTGGCCCTAAATGGCTCTTTTTGCAAGCGTACATTAAAGTGCAAATTTTTTTCTCTTTTTTTTTTTTTGTTGCCCTAAACGGGTCTTTTTTTGCACAATGGGTCTTTTGGAAAAGAGCACAATAAAGTGCCTTTTTTTTTTTGTCCTAAATGGATCTTTTTCCAAGAGCAGAATACACCCACAGTATGGAAACGGTGTATCTGTCAACGTAATATATGCAGTGCTGGTGCACTGAGCTTGCAGATAAAAGGTAGATTTTCTCTGACACTGGGCTCATAGCAGTGTAAAAAGACTGCACTGCAACACAAACAGGTAAACCTATGCAGATCGCTGAGTTATATCTCTGAATCTGGACTCCTATTCCTATATAATATATCTCTCTCCCTAAAAGCAAAAAACAGGAACCTGGCCCTACACTACACTGTCTCTCTATCTTTTCCCTCAGATTCCAGAATCAGGACTAACTCGTGTATTTTTCTATCTCTCCCTAAAAGCAGCAGCAGCAGACTAGATCCTCTCCCTATCTATTCTGAAGCAGAGTGACGTGTGTGCTGTGTGCCTCTAGCTTATATAGAAGCTGGGTCACATGTTGCACTGACCAATCACAGCCATGCCATTAGTAGGCATGGCTATGATGGCCTCTAAGGGCACACCAGCTAATCAAAAGGTGATTGGCTGGCCCCTGAAGCATTTCTAAATGCGTAATTAGATTGCCGAACCCGAACCCGGACTTTTGCGCAAAGTCCGGGTTCGGGTTCGGGAAAAGCTAAAGTTCGGTACGGACCCGAACTTTACAGTTCGGGTTCGCTCAACACTATCCATGACAATTAGTCCATATGCTAGCTCAATTTTTTTTATATATTGATAGATTATCTCTAATTGTGCTATTATTCTCTTCCCCCCCCCCCCTTCCCTACTTCCCATTTTTAGCATGATCCTCTATATATATTTTATTCAGTGTTATGTTTATTTTTAATCTTTTTTATGTAGCGGGGTCTCCTTTAAGACTCTCAGGACTACCTTACCCAGAACCCCATTCGGCACCCAGGATGCAATGTTTCCACCCCAGAGACTCATGGGTGGGGTTATATAAGGAGGAGGCGAAGCTGCGCTCGGCCTCTTTGGGACACGAGACTTCAGTGGAGAGATCTTCCTGTGCGGATCCGCTGTGGTGCAAGGCCTGAAGCCTGGGGCCTTGCGCTGCTACCCAAAAGAGCCTTCCACCCCCATTGCGAGCCTGGGTGGCACCTGACTCGGTCATCCTCAACCGCTGCTGAGCAGGAGACAAGACCGCTGCAGACGCTGTGTGTGGAGACACAGCAGGTGGAAGTTCCCGGACTGGGATCGCGTCCGGAGGGGTGAGCGAGCACCTGCTCAATCCATATACTGTACACTATTGTTAGGCCTACAGACTGCCGTGGCCCACCAGTTCATATTTAAGTCCCCACTGGAGATCCATAGCAGAACTGAGTCAAACGGATCTCTAGTGGAGTGTTCTGTGTTGGCACTTTTACCCTTTGGATTACAAATGTGTTCCTGAAATGTGCACCACCGTTTAAAGACTTGCATGCGAAGAATTCATCCCCTAGAGACTGAGTTATAGGGTCAGGCCTGGCCAGCCAGATAGTTGATTTAGTTGCTGCGCCATAGGGCGCATAGTGAAGTACTGTTACACGTGGCGCGTGTGCACCATATCTTACTAGTTGTAGTGTGTCTATTGCTGCAGGGCTCTGCAGATAGATTCCTGTGATTTGTTACAACTGTTGATTTTTATTGCCAGTAGAAGTAAACTCGTTATTCTTCTATCATTGCATTGGTGTCTGAATTTAACCATAGAGCATAAGATATATATGTTACCCTAGACTAACTGTGCCAGAAGGTGGTCGAGTAAATTGCCGGGGGTTGGCGGAGCTGTCTTCAGGGCCCCAAACTAAATCTGCGGTCCTCTTAGCTGAAGGTATCGCTACATTTATATACCATTTTTTATTTACCATCCATTAGCATTGTCAGTGCTAAGATAGTTTCATACAGCCCGCGGTTTGTACCAGTTTCCATGGTGATAGGGTTAGCCAATAAGATTGTAATCAGTCTGGTATAAATTGCCCCAGTCCAAAATGGCCCCCATAGAGCCTGATGAAGAAGCACGCATGCTTCGAACGCGCGCACCTCCCTGCTGACCTCATACCCGGAAGTGACGACATCTTCGGCTGTGTTCCAGGGAATACTGTCTCCTGTCCCTGTTGCCGTGAGTGCTGGGTTCCGCCTACCGCTGCCGACATCTGAGAGGACACCCTGAGACCTCTTCCCTTAACCCCAGGACTAACAGCCCTCGGGAATAGTGGATGATCCTGTTCACAGATAAACCCTTATAATCTGCTTGTTTGTGAGTGTATCTCCTACTATTGTGCTATTTTACAATGAAACTTGTTACACTGCTACGCTTATATAGCGATACCCCCAACTTAAGAGAGCCGCTGGTAATATTTCGGGCCCTGTACACAGCACTGCCAACCCCCGGCAATTTACTCTAACCTCTCGTGGTACAGTTAGTAAAGGGGATGATAAAATTGCAATCACTCTATGATTCTCTATGACACAATCCCACAGTAAAGCACACAGTAATGGCATAGCACAGTAAATGACACTGACAACTGATATACTTAACTCTAATATTTTACTGTTGATAAAGGTTAGATAGATAAAAAGTATGCGATAACAAATGCAGAGCCCTGCAATATGAGTATACTTATTAAAACATCAAACGTTCAGCAATATGACAGACAGTTTAACAGACCCCGCTGCAGCTATCCTCCCTCGTGGACAAAATGGCGCCCAGCAATGTCCTATACTACCCAGTCAGGCCTGACTATGATTTGGGTATAGTTCTGTGGAAGAAATCTTCGCTAGCAAACACGGTGGCGCACTTTAAGAACAATTGTGATCCAACAAAGTAACGATGATCTGTGACTTTACAATGCCAGAGAGACTAATAACTCAGTTCAGCAGATAGTCTCCTCAAAGTGTAACTGCAATCACTGTGGTGGCCCTGAATACAGTCAGTGGGCCTAAAGATTAGGCTTGTGCAATTCGTTTCGTAACGAATCGAAATTTGTCCGAATTTAGCAACTTTCGGACATTCGGAAGCATTCGAATTTCCGAACAAAGCAATTACGAATAAAACCGAATCCGAAATAAATTATACCGCAAATAGCGAATGCCCGAATGTCTTCATCATAATTCGTTATGAAAAAAGTTACGAATGTACGAATCCATACGAAGCACAATAACACTCACTCTGCTCTGCTCTCTGCTTCTCCCTCACCGTGCTGAACTCCCTCTCAAAATGGTGTACAGGGGCGGAGGCTATAGCCGCATGTAAAAAACGAAAGTAAAATACGAGATTTCTAATTCATTTGAAGCACAATAACACTCTGCTCTGCTCTCTGCTTCTCCCTCACCGTGCTGAACCCTCTCAAAATGGTGTACAGGGGCGGAGGCTATAGCCGCATGTAAAAAACTAAAGTAAAATACGAGATTTCGAATCGTTACAAATAACCGCTATGTATTTAGAAAAGTACAAATCCATTCGAAGCACATTAGGCATAATAGGCAGCGTCGTTGTGAGAGAGACACAGAAAATTACGAATCAACGAACCCAAAAAAAGTTACGAAAGTAGGAGTTGTGTCCAGAATCAACGAAAAACAATGTACCCTACCGAAAGTACGAATTATAAATCAACGAAAAATTCAACGAAAAATGTCGCTTGCGAAAATACGAATTAATCCGAACACGAAAAATCCCGTCTAGCAAAATTACGAATGATTACGAATCAACAGGACCGAAAAGAAACAAACCGAAACTAACCAAATTTTTCCGTTGTGCACAAGTCTACTAAAGATACTGTGGTGTAGTTCTGAGCAGGCACTCTTTCACCCAACTGGACTAGTCCTTGTCCGTTACTTCCGTTGCTGTGACTTGATTCACAGTGTCCACGACACCCGGGTCTTCGGTCCTCCTGGTAACAGCACTCAGCAACAGGATCAGACGCTCCGCAGGTTCCTCAGTGGAGCAGAAAGCTCTTTGGAAAAGCACAAGGCCCAGGCTTCAGGCCTTGTACAAACAGCAGATCAGCACAGAGATCCTCTTGCTGGGAGGGCGGTGTCCAAAGAGAAAGAAACTGGGGCCCGCCTCCTTCTTATAAAGTCCACCCCAGCAGTCTTTGCACGGGGCAATGCACCCTGGGTGCCTCAAGGTGTACTGGGTACTGTAGTCTCTTGAGGTTTAAAGGGCAATACCCTGCAACACTTAGAAGGCGCTGCTTTTTTTCCCCTTCCTTCTTCACAAATGCAGTGTATATGTTTTTTATGGGATTTCGTTCATTTTCATGGCAAAGAGGGACTTTGCAATTAAAGGGGTTGTAAAGCTTCCCGTTTTTTCACCTTAATGCATCCTAAGGTGAAAAAACATCCGATGCTTACAAGCCCCCCAGCCCCCCCATTTACTTACCTGAGCCCTCGAAAGTCCCTCGTCATGAACGCGCTGGCTTCTCGGTCCGGTCGACTCAGCTCTTCATTGGATGATTGATAGCAGCGCAGCTGGCTCCCGCTGCTGTCAATCAAATCAATGATGCGGCGCGCCGGGGAACGGGCCGAGTGATACACTTGGCGGCTATGGCCGCCACTGTATCACACGGGAGCGCGCACGTAAGCTAACCCCCTTTGGAGAGCACTTCCCAGAAGGGGGTTAGCTCTTGCGGGGAGGAGCCGAGACAGCCGCCGAGGGACCCCAGAAGATGAGGATCGGGGGCCACTCTGTACAAAAGGAACTGCACAGTGGAGGTAAGTATGACATGTTTGTTATTTTTTTTATTTTTTATAAACGAACCTTTACTAACCCTTTAATTGCAATTCATCTGTTGACTCTTCATAACATTCTGGAGTATATGCAAACTGCCATCATAAAAACGGAGGCAGCAAACTTTGTGAAAATTAATATTTGTGTCTTTCTCAAAACTTTTGGCCACAGCTGTATATCATACCTAGCCAATGCCACTGGAAGCTGGAAATCACTAAAGTAGACATCGCTACTCCAGTCATCTCCACTTGCCTCCGGTTACCACGCTGAGCAACTGCCTACTGCATTGTGAACACAGCAGGTTGGCCACTGAGGATAGGTACCATTCAGAGAATGCTTTCCATTTTCTAAATGAATGCAATGTGTTCTTTGATTGTACAAGGTGGAGAAGTTGAGCAGTGATGTGATGCTCTCTACCAGTCCTTAGATGTGGAGTAGTTTTCATTTGTTAGATGGAGAACCTTTTCAGCAAATACAGTGTGCCTGACACTTTCTGTGCATTAAACCGAAAGCACAAGCAATGTTATTTTCTTTCCACACTATCTTCTCTAAAGTAAAGATTCTCCTACTTGACTGCCTCCCTGAACTATTGTTTATATACTCACAACCGGGTTTGGGACCTGCGGGACCTTTTGGAAACTCCCCTTGTCTGACACTTTCTGGGTCGCTGTGGGTTGGGTGCACGGAGCTGTTTTAGTGGTTTTGGCTGTACTCTGTAGGCGGTGAGGTCTTCCTCATCCATTTTTCCTCCCTTTCCTTTTCTTCACTCTCCTACCTTTCCTCCTGGATACTCCTTTACTTTTCTTTTGCATCTGGTACAGTGACTATTGGCTGGTAGCTTCATACCTCCATACGGTTAAGACATGCCTGTGAATACGTACCCCCTGCTTTCCTTCTTAGATGCAAGCCTGGTGGCGTTCGCCTGTTGCCGTATCTTTAGGTGTTAACTTACTGAGTGCCTTGGTTAGAGGTTCATTTCTTGTCTTTTTACTCTGCTGTTTGTGTACTGGAAACTTTTTATTACTATTATTTAATATAAATAATTAGTTACGTTCCATTTGTTTAGATGCGACATTCGTTATTTCGGATAATTCGTAACTTCAGATAAATTTGTATTCGTTACGTTCACTTATGCCACGTACACACGATCGGAATTTCCAACGGAAAAACCTTGGATGGTTTTTCCGACGGAATTCCGCTCAAGCTTGGCTTGCATACACACGGTCACACAAAAGTTCTCTGAACTTTCAACCGTCAAGAATGTGATGAAATACCACACTACGACGAGCCGAGAAAATTAAGTTCAATGCTTCCGAGCATGCGCCGAATTGTTTCCGAGCATGCGTAGGAATTTTGCGCGTCGGAATTGGTACAGACGATCGGAATTTTCAATAGGAACTTTTTCCGTCTGAAAAATAGAGAACCGGCTCTCATGCCACGTACACACGATCAGATTTTCCATCTGAAAAACCTTGGATGGTTTTTCCGACGGAATTCCGCTCAAGCCTGGCTTGCATACACACGGTCACACAAAAGTTCTCGGAACTTTCGACCGTCAAGAACGCGGTGACGTACAACACTACGATGAGCCGAGAAAATGAAGTTCAATGCTTCTGAGCATTCGTTGAATTGTTTCCGAGCATGCGTCGGAATTTTGCACGTCAGAATTGCATACAGACGAACGGATAGGAACTTTTTCCGTTGGAAAAATAGAGAACCTGCTCTCAATCTTTTGCTGGCGGAAATTCCGACAGCAAAAGTCCGATAGAGCATACACACGGTCGGAATTTCCGACCAAAAGCTGCAGTATATAAAAGCAGTATATACTAACGATCAGAAAAGGGAACGATCGTTCGGAATACCGATATTTTCATCCAATTTTCTAATAATTTACACAATTAAATTGTGTAAATTGTAATTCAAGCTTAAGAATTTACACAAGCCAATTTTTTTTTTCTCTGCATGACATCAAATTTAAAAAGGAAATTCCAATACCTATAATTTAATAGTTAGTTATTATTAATTAGTTAGTTATTATTTTGTATTTTCGTTCTTTCGAATTTTAGGATTTTCTTTCTTATTTACGAATTTATTCGAAATATGACATTTCGATCATAATAAGTGACACTGGAGTCGTACTGCATGGGTTTTCTCACCTATGCAATCCGATTCCTGTACGAATCCACAATTCGCACTGCGATCTGTGAACCGTTCTGGGGGTGTCATTAACAACGTATTGACACCTGCAGAGGGCAGTGTGAACTGCCTGCGGGAGAGAAATGATGCAGGAACCAGCGCTGTAATCCTGCATCGCACTAGTCTGAACCTAGGCTTAAAGTCCTATACTATTTCTGGTCTTTTTTTGCTTTCTACTGCTATTCGCTTATCACTATCACAGAAATTTCAATTTATATCTCCTTTAAAAAATCTTTAATTCTTCCGATCAAGTGTGGTCTTGCTCATTGGAATTTTTTAAGGATGAATACTATACTAACTAATTGGAAATCGTTAGTTCTGGCAACTAACGAGAAACACTTTCCAGCAGGTCCCTTCTGAGATCTTCGTCTGAACAGTCCACAACAGCTCTCGAAAGCAGTATTTCCTGGTGCCTCCATGGCAGCATACCAATGGTTGATGGCTCCGCCCCTGATCAACCCCCAGGACCACGTAACTCTATAAAAGAAAGAGTTACTCCCCCCCTCAGGCATTCTTTTTTCTTGTCCTCATCCCTGTGGATCACAGCTCAGCCCTGCCTCGCCGTTATATGGTGTTACCGTTGCAGGTTCACGCTCTCCTGCAGTATGGAGTCCCATATCTTGGGCTGCTAAAAGCACCGGATAAGTATGGGAGCCAGTTTTTTTGTGGATCTTTTTAGGGCCAGTCATCCCAGGAGCATATTTCACTCCTCTATAGGCTTTGGCTACCCATGCCTCAAAGCATTCCGGACTATACCTGTCTAGCCTTGGGGAGGGACCGTCAGTCTCGGTCCATAGCCACTCTAGCTGCCGCCACTGCGACCGGCTCCCTGCTCCCCCTCCAGCTTGATCGGGCGCTTCGCGCGCGCCGCTGAGCCTGGCCTCGTCACCTCGGGAGGTGGAGCCACGGCGTGACGCAATAGCGCATGCGCAGTAGCCCGACGAAGCCGAACGGCGGCCATCTTAGTACACCCGGCCGGGTTTTTCTATTTAAACAGCCTGCTAGCTCAGTCAAAGGCAGGCTGTCAGAAAGAGGTCATCTCCAGGTGAACTTTCCTTGTTATCTCCGCTCAATGGAGCCCGGTCAAGGTAAAACACACACATACTTAGGGTATTTTTTGGATGTATACTATGGCTAACTATGCTTACATTTAATGTTATTTTATTTACATGGCACTTAGCTCTTATTGATTGGCCCCTCTCAAATTAAATTTATCCAGCTGCCCCTGTAATGCCGCATCAAAAAGATCCTCAACATACCACTAGGTAAGGGCTGCAACATCCAGGTAAGTTCATTATTCAAAGAGCCTTATTTTTGCGGGGTAAATGAAAAACACCTCTTGCTCTGTTTTTTAAAGCCCGCACCGTGAGTCAGTCCGTAGTTCTTCCCATCGGAATTCTCACGATAGGGGATCAAGAGGACACAGAAGCTCTGGTCACTCACATTCATCCTCAGCTCATGCTTCTCGTAGCAGCCAAAGATCACCCTCAAGCAGGCACGATTCCCAGCGCAAGCCTTCACAGCCAGGGGAAAAGGACTGCTGGGTGTGTGGCAGGCAAGCCTTACCAGATAAGCTAGCATGTGGTCAATGTTTTTTGGAGGCTGCGACAGACAAACAAGGGTCCATAGGCTCAATCAAAGAATTGGCCAAGGATACCATTCGCGAGTTGGCCTTATCCCAAGAGCAGTCTACTCCATCTGTGGAGCAAAGGGCAGTTGAGACGACTAGTCTCCAACCTGATTTAGAAATCATTTCGGAAGATGATTCAAACACAATGGAAAAGAGCACATCAACATTTGATTTTGGGTTAGTGGAACCTTTTATTAACGCCGTAAAAGACGCAATTCAATGGGAGGAATATCCTGAGCCTCCACCCAAAGCAGGAAGGTATTTTCCTCATCTGACCAGAAAGAGGTCAGCCTTCCCTCTAATAGAGGAGATTAGAGGAGTGGTTATGGAAGAATGGAAGAAAGTAGATAAAAGACCCATCGCCTACAATCGTTTTCTCACGCTATACCCTCTAGCAGAAGCCGATGCCCAGCTCTTTGACACCGTCCCATCTGTAGATGCATCAGTCATGAGGTTGGCCAGAAATACAACGCTGCCTTTAGAGGACGCAGTCTCATTTAGAGATGTCCTAGACCGCAGAATAGATTCCGATCTGAAGAAAGTGTATCAAGCATCGGGGGGAGCCTGCAGACCGGCAGTGGCCCTATCTTCCATCTTCAGGGCCACCAGAGTGTGGTCTGATAATATTAAAACAGCCCTCAGATGTGGTCTAAGTACGGACCAAATCATCAAGGCACTAGATGAGCTAAAGCTAACCTCTGATTTTATGGCAGAAGCAGCCATCGACGTCCTAAGATGTTCCTCCAGGGCCATGCTTTATTGTATCATGGCTAGGAGAGCATTATGGCTAAAACCATGGTCGGCAGATCCTTCATCAAAGCAATCAAAGCAATGTCGCATCCCGTATGATGGGAAGTCCCTCTTTGGAGATAAAATGGATACGGCAATCACAAGAGTCACAGGCGGAAAGAGTGGCCTTATTCCCCAAGACAGGAGCAGGAGGAGAAAATTTACTCCTCGGCTAACTTTTCAACAGAGGGCAAGAGGTTCCAGGACATACCGTCCGGGAAAGGAATACAGAAGAGGCTGGAAGGGCTCACAAGCCTCCTTCCTCAAATTGGGAAAACCTAAAACCCCTACATTGGCGATAGAGAACCAGAAGTCTTTTTGACTCCTCCCCCACCCAAACGGGTCCAGTCGGAGCAAGACTCAAGTCCTTCGCCTGGGTTTGGGTGGAAAAATGTACAGACCAATGGGCAGTCTCCACAGTCCTTCAGGGTCATTTTTGGAAATTCAGATCCCACCCTCCATCCGTCTTCTTCCAACCAACCCAGATACCAGCCTCCAGAGAGAAGAAGGAAGTTCTCATTCAATACATTCAGATACTTCTTTATTAACAGGCAATACTGCCTGTGCCAGAGTCGGAGAAACACTCAGGGTTCTATTCCCCAGTCTTTTTAGTCCCCAAGAAGTCAGGAGGCTGGAGCCGGTATTGGACCTAAAAAAAATTAAACAGGTACAGTCAAGTGGAACACTTCAAAATGGAATCACTAAATACAGTGATCCTGTCGGTGCAGCCAGGGGACTGGATGGTATCTATAGACCTCCAAGACGCATACCTTCACATCCCCATCCACCACCAGTTCCAACATTTTCTTCGATTCAAGATAGGCAATCTGCACTTTCAGTTTCAATGCCTCCCCTTCGGAATCTCATCAGCACCCAGAACCTTTACCAAAGTTCTGATAGCCATCTTAGCTCCCCTTCGAGAGAAAGGGATACGAGTCCTGCACTACTTGGACAATATCCTGATATTGTCTCAGCACCGAGAATCTTTGGAATCACACCTTCAGCTGGTCCTGAACACCTTGACACAATTCGGTTGGCTTATCAACTACTCAATGAGTCAATTCACTCCTACACAAAAAATGACGTATCTAGGAGCCTCATTCGACACTCCGAAGAAGTCAGTGTCGCTCCCACCAGCGAAGATCCCTATGCTAATACAGAAGGTGAAACGAGCATTGGGGAGCCGTGCCATGCCAGCTTCAGACTGTCTGAGCCTCATAGGATCCCTCTCGGCTTGTATACCAATGGTGAAGTGGGCCAGGGGACATCTGCGGGCCTTCCAGCAAGGTTTTCTAGCGCAGTGGAGGAAGAAACATCTCGGACAAATGATAATTATCACTCTTACAATGAAATCCAGTCTCTGGTGGTGGACAAGACCCCCCAACCTTCTAGCTTCTTGCCCTCTCGACCCTATCTCATGGACCGTTCTCACATCAGACGCAAGTCAGCTGGGATGGGGGGCACACTACCAAAACCAGCTACTGCAGAGGAAATGGCGCTTCAATGCAGTAGGGATGATATCCAACATTCTGGAACTAAGAGCAGCATGGATGGCAATCCTGCACCTAGCCCCTCTCCTCAAGGGCAAGTCTGTACTGCTCCAAATGGACAACAGGGCGGCAGTGGCCTATGTCCAAAACCAAGGAGGGACACACAGCCGGTCACTAGCCGGCGAAGTGGCCCCAATCATAGCATGGGCCGAGAAGAATTTGCTGGATCTTCGGGCTACCTACATTCCGGCCCCCGAGAATCAACTAGCCAATCGCCTCTCAAGATCTTTCACATCCAACAACGAGTGGTCACTAGATCCCTGGGTTTTCGGCTGGATATGCCAACAGTGGGGGACTCCCCAGATAGATCTCTTTGCTTCCCCGCTCAATGCGAAAACGCCTCTCTTCTTCACGAGGTCTCCATCTCCGATGTCAGCAGGGGTAGATGCCCTAGTCCAACCATGGGATTTCCAGATGGGATATGCTTTCCCTCCGATACCCCTGATACTGAGGTTCCTACAGCGTCTGACCTTCGAGAAGGTCACTATCCTGACGATTGTTCCATACTGGCCAAGGAGGCCATGGTTCCCGCTCCTAGTCAAGATGGCCCTTTGCAGCCCACTTCCTCTCCCACACACGAACAACCTGCTATCCCAAGGCGACTTCCTCCACCCGCATCCAGAGATTCTAGACTTGAGGGCCTGGAAGTTGAGCGGAAAAGGTTGGGCGACTTAGGGTGCTCTTGTGACATTGTTCAAACATTGCTGCAAGCAAGAAAGTCATCTACTAACGCCACTTACTGCAGGATATGGAAGAAGTTTACGACTCTGGCGGAGGCTAACCACTTCAATCCTCTGAGTCCTGGAGTCCAGGATATCCTGCTCTTCTTACAGAATGGTCTGGACCTAGGCTTAGGTCTCAGCACGCTAAAAGTCCAGATTTCAGCCCTGTCAGCCCTTACAGACACACGCTGGGCACTAAACCCCCTGGTAGATCATTTTCTGAAGGCAGTCCTAAGATTACGCCCTCCCAGGAAAACACTATACCCTAAATGGTGGTTCTTAATGTCCTATCAAATTCTCCCTTTTCACCCACGGAAGAGTGCTCCTTGGAAGATATCACTGGGAAAACAGCCTTCCTGATCGCCATCACCTCAGGTCGAAGAGTATCAGAAATTCAAGCCCTGGGGGCAGAGGAACCCTACGTCACCTTTTTTCCGGACAGGGTAGTTCTGCAGCCTATCCATCAGTTCGTCCCTAAAGTACCTTCGGTCTACCATTCCAACCAGGAATGGGTACTTCCGGCATTCGGAGAAGACCCAACCTCCTCAAAATTACACGAACTAGATGTAGCCAAGTCTCTAAAACGCTATTTGGAACTGACGCAACAGTTCAGAAAGGACCAGCGTCTCTTCGTTATTCCCAAAGGCACCAAAAGAGGAATGGCGGCCTCCAAGACGACATTGGCCAGCTGGATCGTGAAACGAACCCAAAGAACATACCGGGCTAGTAGTCTGCCAGTACCAAATGCGGTGAATGCACACTCAAGGCAGGGAATTGCCTCATCTTGGGCAGCTCTGGCTAGGGTCTCCCCTGAGACAATTTGTAGAGCAGCTAGTTGGTCATCCTTCAACACCTTTATGTCACACTATAGCCTAGATCCGGCGGTCCTTACCTCCCGAGATTTTGGGAAAAGGACTTTAGAACTATCAGTCTTGTGAAATCATTAAAATTATTATTGCAGTACCCTCCCTGTGAGCGAGTTAATTACCATTGGTATGCTGCCATGGAGGCACCAGGAAAACGGAAAATTGAATACTCACCTTTCTGTAATTTTCCTTTCCTGGTGCCGACCCATGGCAGCATACACCCTCCCTCCAATAATCCTTTAAGGTTTTGAAGACTAGTTACAAGAATGCCTGAGGGGGGGAGTAACTCTTTCTTTTATAGAGTTACGTGGTCCTGGGGGTTGATCAGGGGCGGAGCCATCAACCATTGGTATGGTGCCATGGGTCGGCACCAGGAAAGGAAAATTACAGAAAGGTGAGTATTCAATTTTCCGTTATAAAAGCAGTATATACTAACGATCAGAAAAGGGAACGATCGTTCAGAATACCGATATTTTCATCCAATTTTCTAATAATTTACACAATTAAATTGTGTGAATTGTAATTCAAGCTTAAGAATTTACACAAGCCAATTATTTTATTTTTTCTCTGCATGAGTCACAGTGTAACCTCAAAAGGGAAACATAGCTACCCTAAGTACTTTGAGCTTTACCATTCTGCTTTTTTACATACAAATCACACTGAGATATCTTTTCAAATCAGCAGACCTTGTTAGTTACTAGTGATGAGCCGAACACCCCCGGGTTCGGTTCGCACCAGAACCCGCGATCGGACCGAAAGTTCGCACGAACGTTAGAACCCTATTAAATACAATGGATGCGAACGTTCGAAATCTAAAGTGCTAATTATAACGACTAATATGCAGGTTATTGTCCTAAAAAGGGTTTGGGAACCCGGGTTCTGCACCAGGGGACATGTATCAATGCAAAAAGAAGTTTTAAAAACGGACGTTTTTCGGGAGCAGTCATTTTAATTATGCATAAAGTGAAAAAAAAAAAGTCAAATATTCCTTTAAATATCGTACCTGGGGGGTGTCTAAAGTATGCCTGTGAAGTGCCACGTGTTTCCCGTGTTTAGAACTGTCCCTGCACAAAATGACATTTCTAAAGGAAAAAAAAAACATTTAAAACTGCTTGCGCTTTAATGTAATGTCTGGTCCCGGTAATATGGATGAAAATCTTTGAGAAAAATGGCATAGCTACCCCATCAAACCCCTGCCCATTACCAGCCCCTTTGGGTCTTGTATGGATATTAAGGGGAACCCCGCATACAAAATATATACTCTGAACAGCCGTATACAGGCGGTGCATACAAGACAGGGACTGTAGGTTTGTTCTTATGTAGAATCTGTTTGTAATTTTGAACAGGTACATTGTTTAAGTGTAGCTCCAGCCAAAAAATCTACTTTTAAGCTTTTTGGAAAACATAGGGAAGGGTTATCACCCCTGTAACATTTGTTTTGCTGTCTGTGCAGTGTGCACCTGTTCAGAACAGTTCACCTCACTTTCCGTCCTAATGACAAATGTTTTTTGAAAATTTGGGGGTTTTATTGAAACATGAATTGGTGATAAATCATCAGTGGAGAGGAGACACTTTTTTTCCCATATTAACTCTTACAGGAGAGAATTTGCCTTCCTAGGGGTAGATTTCCTCTCACTTCCTGTTGTATCCTTCCGTTTGCAAGGAGGAGTCGTTTGTAAGTTGGATGTTTGAAAGTAGGGGCCTGCCGTATATACTCTGCTGAAATTTGCCCCTTACATGTTGGTGTTGCTACAACACTGTGAGCCCTCACAGTTACTCTTGGTGGGCGCATGAATGGGCCCTGCTGTGAATTATTAGATCAAGAATTGTAATTGCATGCCCCTGTTGAACAGGGGCTGAAAAATTGGGCCTTTGGTGGTGGTGGTGGTGGTGTTGACACAACACTGTAAGGCCTCACAGTTACTCTTGGTGGGCGCAGGAATGGGCCCTGCTGTGAATTATTAGATCAAGAATTGTAATTACATGCCCCTGTTAAACAGGGGCAGAAAAATTGGGCCTTAGGCACTGGTGCCACAACACTGCAACCCCTCACAGATACTGTACTTGGAGCACAGCAATGAGCCCTGGTGCTGGTGCCACAACACTGCAACCTCTCCCAGATACTCTAGTTGGAGTGCAGGAATGAGCCCTGCTGCAAAGCATTGCATAAAAAATTGTAATAACATGCCCCTGTTAAACAGGGGCTGAAAAATTGGGCCCTAGCCACTGGTGCTGGTGCCACGACACTGCAACCTCTCCCAGATACTCTAGTTGGAGTGCAGGAATGAGCCCTGCTGCAAAGCATTGCATAAAAAATTGTAATCACATGCCCCTGTTAAACAGGGGCTGAAAAATTGGGCCTTAGCCACTGGTGGCAGCACCCAGAAACAAAAATGTTCTTCCAAGCTATCATCATCAATCGGATCATTGAGGAGGAGGAGGATAGTCAGTCAACATAACAGGACCGTCTCTCAGCATCAGCATCAGTCTTGAAGGGATGTGACATTTGAAAATAAATTAGTCTGTTATATCAGCTTCAGGTGTTTGGTAGCTGGTGGTGATCCAAGACTGGTTCATCTTTATGAAGGTCAGTCGATCAACCGAGTCGGTGGACAGGCGCACCCTGTGATCCGTGAAAAAAACCTCCAGCAGCACTGAATGTGCGTTCTGAAAGAACGCTGGATGCAGGACAGGCCAGTAGCTCAATTGCATACTGTGAAAGCTCTGGCCAGTGATCCATCCTCAAGACCCAGTAAGCCAGAGGATTTTCGGTGGGGAAGGTGTCCAAGTCTGACCTTGCCCCTAGGTATTCCTGCACCATGTATATCAGACGCTGGCGATGGTTGCTGGAACCGATCATACCTTGGGGTTGCGGACTAAAGAATTGTCTGAACGCATCGGTCAGACGGCCACCTTCCCCACCGCTCCTTCTTTGACTGACCGAAGCCTCAGCAACTCATTGTCCAGGACCAGGAGTTTGTAACCTCCCAGTCTCTGGGAACCCGTTGCACAGACCTTTCTGCAAGGCCTCCCGGAGTTGTCAAATCCTCTGCTCCCTCTGCGACGGTAAGATAAGGTCCGCAACATTACCCTTGTACCGTGGATCAAGGAGAGTGGCCAGCCATTAATGGTCCCTCTCCTTGATCCGAAGAATACGAGGATCCTTCCGCAGACTTTGCAGTATCAGGGAGGCCATGCAGCGTAGGTTAGCTGAGGCATTCGGTCCGGAGTCCTCTGGGTCACTAAGGACGACATGATCCACAGCCACCTCCTCCCAGCCACGTACAAGTCCACGGGTTTCTTGGGACTGTAAATCATCCCTAAAAGACTGCTGCTGATGATGCTGAGTGCCAGGCTCCACCTCCATGCTGACACAATCCTCCTCCTCCTCCTCCTCTTCCTGTGCGATGGGTGGGACAGAAGGAACACTGTCTGGGTAAAGGGGGCCTTGAGAGGCAAGGAAGTCCTCCTCTTCCTGCCTCTGTTCTGCCTCAAGTGCCCTGTCCATTATTCCATGCAGCGTATGTTCCAACAGGTGGACAAGAGGTACAGTGTCACTGATGCATGCACTGTCACTGCTCACCATCCTCGTGGCCTCCTCAAATGGTGCCAGGACAGTGCATGCATCCCTGATCATGCCCCACTGGCGTGGTGAAAAAAACCCGAGCTCCCCTGACCCTGTCCTGGTGCCGTAGTCGCACAGGTACTCATTGTTGGCCCTCTGCTGCGTATGCAGCCACTGCAGCATGGCCAACGTTGAGTTCCACCTGGTGGGCATGTCACATATAAGGCGGTTCTTGGGCAGGTTCAACTCCTTTTGCAGCTCAGCCAGGCGAGCACTGGCATTATAAGATCTGCAGAAATGCACACAGACTTTCCTGGCCTGCCTCAGGACATCCTGTAAGCCCGGGTACCTGCCCAAGAACCGCTGCACCACCAGGTTAAGGACGTAAGCCACACAGGGCACATGGGTCAGTTGTCCCTGTCGGAGGGCAGAGAGGAGGTTGGTGCCATTGTCGCAAACCACCATTCCTGGCTTAAGCTGGCGTGGCGTCAACCACCTCTCGGCCTGCCCCTGCAGAGCAGACAGAACCTCTGCCCCAGTGTGGCTCCTGTCCCCCAAACACACCAGCGCAAGCACGGCATGGCATCTTTTTGCCTGCGTACTTGCGTAGCCCCTTGAACGCCTACGGAGCACCGCTGGTTCCGAGGACAAATCAGCACAGGAAGAGGCCATGGAGGAAGAAGAAGAGGAGGGGGTGGAGGAGAGAGGTGTGTCACAACCAGTAGTAGCATTTTGGAGGCGTGGCGGCGGAACAACCTCCAACACTACTGCACCTTGTCCTGCATCCTTCCCAGCTGCCAAAAGAGTGACCCAATGGGCCGTGAAAGAAAGGTAACGTCCCTGTCCATGCCTGCTGGACCATGAGTCAGCAGTAATATGCACCTTACCGCTGACCGCCCTGTCCAGCGAAGCCAAGACATTGCCTTCCACATGCCGGTAGAGAGCCGGAATCGCCTTCCGTGAGAAAAAGTGGCGTTTGGGAACCTGTCACTGAGGAACTGCACATTGCACAAACTCACGGAAGGGGGCCGAGTCTACCAACTGAAAAGGCAGCAGTTGAAGGGCTAGCAATTTAGCCAAGCTAGCATTCAACCGCTGGGCATGTGGATGGCTGGGAGTGAACTTCTTTTGACGGTCCAGCAGCTGGGGCAGGGAAATTTGCCTGCTAGAATCGGACGTCGGTGTACTGCTAGCAGAGTGCCCGCAAGTACTTGGCTGTGACACACCTAATTCTACACCTTCATTCCTCTCAGTGCAGGTTTCAGAGAGGACTGAAGGTATAGTGGGGTTGGAGATCCCAGCTGATGTGGTGCAAGGAGAGGTCCGCTTTGTTCTTTGGTTTGGGTCTTTAAGGCAGGCTTGCCAACGAGCTGCATGGCAGGTCAACATATGTCTGGTCAAGCATGTGGTGCCCAAGCGGCTGATGTTTTGGCCACGCGATATACGCTTGAGACATATGTTGCAAACAGCAGCTGTGCGATCTGATGCACTCGACTCAAAAAAGGCCCACACCAAAGAACTTTTTGAATAACGGGCAGAGGCAGCGCCCTGCACAGGCGGAGCTCTGCGGTGTGATTCCGTCGGTGTGCTGCCCTTACGCTAGCCCCCCGAGGGCATCCTGCCTCATTGGAGATGTGCCTCCTCCTCATCCTCCTCCTCCTCTCTCCTATTAGGCACCCACGTGGAGTCAGTGACCTCATCATCCCCTCCCTCCTCATCACTGGAGCCAATCTGGCAGTATGCTGCAGCTGCTGGAACATGACTGCCAGATTGGTGTCCTTCTTGAGCATCCCCTCTCTCTGCTCTCACACTACTGCCTTCCTCTAGCTGGGTATCATCATCAGACCCTTCGAAACGCTGGGCATCTTCCTGGAGCATGTACCCAACACTGTGCTCAAACAGTTCGGGGGACTCCTCAGGAGGACATGGTGGGTCTAGGGAAGGAGTGACTGATGATGACATTGATACCAGGGAAGAGGACGCTTTGGCAGATGCTTTGCCAGTACCCTAAGCCTGGGTGAGAGAGGATGAGGAGGATGAGGAGGGCTTGGTCATCCACTCTACCAAGTCTTCGGCATGATGTGGCTCAACACGTCCAGCTGCCGAAAAGAAGGACAAGCGTGTCCCATGGCCACGTGCTGATGGCGATGCACCGCGTTCACGACCAGCACTGTTGTCTCTTTTATTGGCTCCTGACTGTCTGCCTCTCCTTGTTTGCCTTCCAGACATTCTAATGGCCTGCAGGGAGATGGGAAAACCAGCAATAAGGCCTAGCTTCAGGAGTATATTTTGCAGGAATCACACTACGCCTGCTGTAAGTGCTGCAAATGCCTGTTGGTGTAACACACTAGGAAAACACAGCAATAAGGCCTAGCTTCAGGAGTATATTTTGCAGGAATCACACTACGCCTGCTGTAAGTGCTGCAAATGCCTGTTGGTGTAACACACCAGGAAAACACAACAATACGGGCTAGCTTCAGGTGTATAATGTGCAGGAGGCACACTCCGCCTGCTGTAAGTGCTGCAAATGCCTGTTGGTGTAACACACCAGGAAAACACAGCAATACGGGCTAACTTCAGGTGTATAATGTGCAGGAGGCACACTCCGCCCGCTGTAAGTGCTGCAAATGCCTGTTGGTGTAACACACTAGGAAAACACAGCAATAAGGCCTAGCTTCAGTAGTATATTTTGCAGGAATCACACTACGCCTGCTGTAAGTGCTGCAAATGCCTGTTGGTGTAACACACCAGGAAAACACAGCAATACGGGCTAGCTTCAGGTGTATAATGTGCAGAAGGCACACTCCGCCTGCTGTAACTGCTGCAAATGCCTGTTAGTGTAACACACCAGGAAAACACAGCAATACGGGCTAACTTCAGGTGTATAATGTGCAGGAGGCACACTCCGCCCGCTGTAAGTGCTGCAAATGCCTGTTGGTGTAACACACCAGGAAAACACAGCAATACGGGCTAACTTCAGGTGTATAATGTGCAGGAGGCACACTCCGCCCGCTGTAAGTGCTGCAAATGCCTGTTGGTGTAACACACCAGGAAAACACAGCAATAAGGGCTAGCTTCAGGTGTATACTGTGCAGGAGGCTTAGCAACAATGACACTGACACTGTCCCCTGCCTATCCTTCTCTCTCCCTGCACACAAGGTTTATCAAAGAATATGACACTAACACTCTCCCTGCCTATTCCTTCTCTCTCCCTGCACACAAGGTTTAGTAAAGAATATGACACTGACACTGTCCCCTGCCTATTCTTCTCTCTCCCTGCACACAAGGTTTATCAAAGAATATGACACTGACACTGTCCCCTGCCTATCCTTCTCTCTCCCTGCACACGAGGTTTAGCAAAGAATATGAAACTGACACTGTCCCCTGCCTATCCTTCTCTCTCCCTGCACACAAGGTTTAGCAAAGAATATGACACTGACACTCTCCCTGCCTATCCTTCTCTCTCCCTGCACACAAGGTTTAGCAAAGAATATGACACTGACACTCTCCCTGCCTATCCTTCTCTCTCCCTGCACACAAGGTTTAGCAAAGAATATGACACTGACACTGTCCCCTGCCTATCCTTCTCTCTCCCTGCACACAATGTTTAGCAAAGAATATGACACTGACACTCTCCCTGCCTATCCTTCTCTCTCCCTGCACACAAGAATAGCACAAAGAATATCAACACTGTCCCTGCCTATCCTTCTCTTTCCCTGCGCCGGAACACACTACACAAGGCCGCCGCGCTGGCAGCCTTTTATAGTGTGGGGCGTGTGCTAAACCCCCTGAGCTATAATTGGCCACAGGCAACCTGCCTGTGGCCAATTATGGCTCTCCTAGCTGCCGGCGCTGTGATTGGCCAAGCATGCGGGGTCACAGTGCATGCTTGGCCAATCACAGCACCGGGATTGCACTGCGATGGCGCAGTGTATTGTGGGCCGTTCGCGTCACTCGAATTTGGCGCGAATGGCCCAAATCGTTCGATGTTCGTCGAACAGTCGATGTTCGACTCGAACACCGAGCTCATCCCTATTAGTTACTATACATTTTGGGAAAATACCCAGAGCTGTGTAAACTATGTAAAAAATGTGTGCTGGGAAAAAATAACTGGAATTTTTTTGGAAAATTTTCCATTTTTTTAATTTTTTTATATTTTATTCTACTTTAACCTTGGCAAATAAAATATTTACATATAAGCCTGCTATCAAGCTAGAATCCTATCTGGTTGACTTCATTATAAAAAAGTTAAAAGATGCAAAAATTAGACATCTCTAAAAAAGAAAATATGAGCTGGGACTCAAAGGGAGAGAAAAGAAAAGGCTGAAACCCAAGAAAGTAAATAAAAAAATAAAAAAATAAAACGTTATAGATAATTTCTGCATCCACAAAAAAAACGAATTTTGTTTATTTATATTGGCTTACTAGTAGAGTTGAGCGGACACCTGGATGTTCGGGTTCGATGGGTTCGGCCGAACTTCGGAAAAAAGTTTGGGTTCGGGACCGAACTTTAACCCGAACCCGAACCCGAACCCCATTGAAGTCAATGGGGACCCGGACTTCTAAGGACTAAAAAGGCTCTAAAAAAGTAATGGAAAGGGCTAGAGGGCTGCAAATGGCAGCAAAATGTTGTTAAGAGCATGGCAAGTGCTCTGCAAACAAATGTGGATAGGGAAATAACTTAAAATAACATAAAAAAAAAAAAATATGCTGGAGGCCCCCTTTTCAGCAGAAGAGGTACGGGAAGTCATTAAGAACCTCAGAAACTCAACGGCACGATGCCACACATATGGTGGGAATGCCCCAGAATATGCCCTTTCTGGAATAAATTATTCAATTTAATGGATAAGCTAGTGGGAAAATAAAATATTTTGAAAAAAAAATGTAGCGGGGTGCTAAACTTAAGGGAAGTGTTTGAGTGGTAAATATGCTCAAACACCCTAATTCTGTAGGATTCATGGACCATTTTGTCCTCGGGGGACAGTATTGGTGTGCAGTTCCCTGCGGCCTACAGGTGGCGCTGCCATGGTAGGCTAGGGTTGAACCGCCGATACAGTGCTGTGCCTTTTGTGTCCCCTCTTGGCAGTAGTACAGCGGGGCGGGGAACCTGCTGTGCATGCCATTAGAGCATATAAAAGGGGCAGACCTTTGGCCTGGGGGCTGATGTCCAGTGGGGTCCACGCCCAGGTGCCTTCGGCCTGGGTGCATGTGTTCCTGTTCCATCTCCGGTACCTTTAGCCCGGGGTGAGGTACTATCCTGGAGTTCCTGCTGCCCTGGGTATGGAGGCCTAGGTGCGGGAGTAAAGCCTGGAGTCCAGAGCCTTCGTCTGGAGTCCGCTAAGGGTCGAGGAGTCTTAGGGTGCCGCCTCGTGTAGGGGACCATGTTCCAGGGAAGGGAGGATCATTCTGATGGACCGATGCGGGAGTCACGGTGAAGGAAGGGTCTGTCGACTCCCTGGAGAGATGTCTTCCCCTTGATATGGGCTAGGTTCGTAGAAGGAGAAGCTCAAGGTCATCTTGACTGTATCAGAGGCCTTATTCACCCGGCCGTGGCAGGGGCCTTATACGCCCTGGTCTGTGGCAGAGACCAAAGTTCTCCAGGTCCGTGGCAGGGGCCTTGTACACCCTGTCTGTGGCAGAGACCAACCTCAAGGTCTGTGGCAGAGACCGTGCACCTAAAACTGTTTGAGAAACCTAAGCAGTGAAGTGAATGTGCTACGTTTGTGCCTGGACCTCCTCCACACCTTAAGCTGTCCTGTTTCTTTGCTCTAACCTTTTCTATCCGAGTAGAGTTTATTTTGCCATGAGAGAATAAGAGTTGTAATTTCAGCTGGTGTGGACATTGACTTTACTGGGAATTAAAGGACTTGCCTCTACCTACAGTAGAGGTGAGAATCATCCTCTGGAGGAGTTTTGACTCCGGCTGTGGACACGGCCCGTCAAGTACACCGCTCAACCTCTTTATATAGGAGGGTACGGGCTGGTAGTGCGGTGTGCCTTTCTCACTCCTGCGAGGAGCCAACAACATAAAGGCAGGTAAGGGGGAAAGGATCTGTGCGCTACAAAAAAATAAAATAAAAATTATAATCTTGACCTAGGAGGACGAGGTCCATATGGAGTAGGAGGTTGAGGTGGCGGTGGATGTGGCTGTGTAGGTGGAAGCGGCGGTGGAGGAGGACGAGGTAGCCAACACTGGTTCAAAAATACAACAATGGCTGGGTAAGGCCGGTGATGTGTCGAATTCTGTCCCCCGTCAAATAGTGTCCACCCTGTACTGCGCTTGCTCAGTATGTAAGACAAGGGGATTTCGAAAATCTCCCAAGACGAACGGCGCCTGCATGGTGAGTTCAGGTGAAGGCCACACCATCCGTGGTTCAAGCCGAGCCAAGTGAGGCCATGCCCGAAGCGTGGCGATCGAACCGAGCCCATGAGGGGCCCTGTTACTATGTGCTACCGTATGTCCACTTGGATGGTGGGGCTTGAACCTGCACTCACGGCGCAGGCGCCGTTCATCTTCGGAGATTTTGTGAATCTCCTTGTCCTCTGTACTGCGCAAGCGCTGCGCCTTCGCAGTATGGGCCGGACACAATCCGATGGCCGGACAATTTTTGTCACAACACCGGTATACATGTCTATTCTGCAGAAGGTACGGACAAGTCCTGTGGGATCCATGCCTGGTTCATTTTAATGAACGTGAGCTTGTCCACATTGGCTCTGGACAGGCGGCTGCGCTTGTCTGTGATAACGCCCCCTGCCGTGCTAAATACACGTTCAGATAATACACTGGCTGCAGGGCAGGCCAGCACCTCCAAGGCATAAAGGGCAAGCTCAGGCCATGTGCCCAATTTGGAGACCCAGAAGTTAAAGGGGGCAGACCCATCATCCAGTACGTGTAGGCCTGTGGACACATACTGCTCAACCATGTTGTTTTTTTAGTATAGCACAGTAGAAGAAAACTATATAGAGATTGTTTATTTCACACACCTCCACATATGTATAACACACTGCAAAATATTTTTGTGGCCCTAAATGGCGTTTTTTGGAAGACCACAACACACCCACAGTACGTAACCGCTGAATCGCACAGCTACAGAACTGCAGAAAATGCTATTCAAAAAAATGTTGTTTTTTAGTATAGCACAGTAGAAGAAAACTATATAGAAATTGTTTATTTCACACACCTCCACATATGTATAACACACTGCAAAATATTTTTTGTGGCCCTAAATGGCGTTTTTTGGAAGACCACAACACACCCACAGTACGTAACTGCTGAATCGCACAGCTACAGAACTGCAGAAAATGCTATTCAAAAAAAATGTTTTTTTTTTAGTATAGCACAGTAGAAGAAAACTATATAGAAATTGTTTATTTCACACACCTCCACATATGTATAACACACTGGAAAATATTTTTTGTGGCCCTAAATGGCATTTTTTGGAAGAACACAACACACCCACAGTACGTAACCGCTGAATCGCACAGCTACAGAACTGCAGAAAATGCTATTCAAAAAAAATGTTGTTTTTTTAGTATAGCACAGTAGAAGAAAACTATATAGAAATTGTTTATTTCACACACCTCCACATATGTATAACACACTGCAAAATATTTTTTGTGGCCCTAAATGGCGTTTTTTGGAAGACCACAACACACCCACAGTACGTAACCGCTGAATCGCACTGCTACAGAACTGCAGAAAATGCTATTCAAAAAAAATGTTGTTTTTTTAGTATAGCACAGTAGAAGACAAATATATAGAAATTGTTTATTTCACACGCCTCCACATATGTATAACACACTGCAAAATATTTTTTGTGGCCCTAAATGGGTCTTTTTGCAAGCGTACATTAAAGTGCAATTTTTTTTTTTTTTCCCTAAACTGGTCTTTTTTTGCACGAGCAAAATAAAATGCAATTTTTTTATTTTTTTTGCCCTTAATGGGTCTTTTGGAAAAGAGCACAATAAAGTGCCTTTTTTTTTTGCCCTAAATGGATCTTTTTCCAAGAGCAGAATACACCCACAGTATGGAAACGGTGTATCTCTCAACGTAATATATGCAGTGCTGGTGCACTGAGCTTGCAGATAAAAGGTAGATTTTCTCTGACACTGGGCTCATGGCAGTGTAAAAAGACTGCACTGCAACACAAACAGGTAAACCTATGCAGATCGCTGAGTTATATCTCTGAATCTGGACTCCTATATAATATATCTCTCTCCCTGAAAGCACCAACAGGAACCTGGCCCTACACTACACTGTCTCTCTATCTTTTCCCTCAGATTGCAGAATCAGGACTAACTCATGTATTTTTCAATCTCTCCCTAAAAGCAGCAGCAGCAGACAAGATCCTCTCCCTATCTATTCTGAAGCAGAGTGACGTGTGTGCTGTGTGCCTCTAGCTTATATAGAAGCTGGGTCACATGTTGCACTGACCAATCACAGCCATGCCATTAGTAGGCATGGCTATGATGGCTTCTAAGGGCACACCAGCTAATCAAAAGGTGATTGGCTGGCCCCTGAAGCATTTCTAACTGCGCCATTAGATTGCCGAACCCGAACCCGGACTTTCGCGCAAAGTCCGGGTTCGGGTTCGGGAAAAAGCTAAAGTTCGGTACGGACCCGAACTTTACAGTTCGCTCAACCCTTCTTACTACTCCTTGGATGTGGTGGATGATTTTGTTCTCACTTTTCTGGCAAAGTACATTTTGAACAAGAACAAAAAATACCTCTTGGATCTTGCCAGAAAAGTGTCAGCTGAACTGAAAATATAATGTTCTGTTCTCGCTGTAAACAGGTACTTATATATTACAGGTTCTTATATAGTGCATACGTAGTACGTAATGGAGATGAAGAGAGGAAGTCCAGCCTGGGTGATAACCATAGCTCCCTCCATAGATACAGTGGAGGAGTGAGTGTAGCTGCCCTAAGACAGGAAGTGTGTTTTATTCACAGGATCATCAGTTGAAAATAAAAGAAAAAAAATGTCTGAATAAAGAAAACAAATGCAGTCACTACATCTAAGGACTGATAAGCGGCAATATATGCATTTTTTTTGGGGGGGGGGTTTAATTATACTGTAAAGGAAACATGTGACCTCTTACCCCCTCTCTCAATTCCTGTTTAAGCCACTAACTCGCAATGCTGATCGTAGCATTTTACCCCCAACATTTCTGCTGATTCTGGGTCACAGGGCTTCACTGGGTCCTTTAATTTACCTAGTCTATGGCCCTCAAGTTGCATGAAAGTGGGACCAAAGTAGTGCATGAACTACTTTGAAGTTGCTGCAACTTTAAGTTGCATATATATGAATGGTTATCATTGGAAAACATGAGGAATGACTTGTCATGAAAGTTTGATGTCCAAAGTAGTGCATGACAAGTCGCACACGTGTGAATGGAGCCTAAGGCCCCTTTCACACTTGTGCGACCTAAAAGTCATGTGATTTTGCAGCAATTTTACCACGATTTTGATGCGCCATTAAGCAATGCCTGTGTAATCTTGAGGTCTATGGACCTCAAATCGCATCAAAATTGGACCAAAGTAGTGCAGGGACTACTTTGAAGTCGCTGCGTCTTGAAGTCGCACAGATATGAATGGTACTCATTGGAAATCATGAGGTACGACTTGTCATGCGACTTTGCAGTCCCAAGTCACAGGAAAAGTCGCACAAATGCGAAAGGGGCCTAAATTGAACAAGAAGAAGTTACAAGCTGATTGGCTACCATGCACAGCTGCACCTGATGTTGTACTATCTATTTCTAGTAAATCAACTCCATGAATAGATGGGTGAGTTGCTTTGAATATTAAAAATGAATAAAATAGCGTTTTCAGTTTGTGGTGCTCAGATACAGTTTACTTTTCATTTAAAAATGTCTGTATGTTTCCTATGTTACCAAATCTTCACTTTTTGAGTTCTACTTTAATAAATATCTGGGTCAATATAAACACAATCTACTAATAACTTGTGAGTCTTTGTTGCCCTCTATTGTCCTATTTTCTAAACTACAGCAAAGAAAATACTAGTAAGGATTCTAGTAAGGATCTGCGAGAAAAAATTTACATTATTTAAAGAATTTCTAATAACATTTACTGTTAAGTTCATATTTAGTGACACTTTATTTTATTTGTATTAAATATAGTGGTAAAGCCAATTGCAGCAAATAGTTATTTCGTTACAAGCTATTTTAAAACAAAGGAGACCAAATAGCACACATGAATGCACCCTAGCGCGGAGTTCCACCCACTTTTACAACTTGTTCTTAAAGGAATGACCACCCCTCTACCACTTGTTTTTGGATAACAAATTTTATTTTTATTGTTTTTCCTTTCTTGCCTTAAATTAAGTACCTTGTGTACTTTGATCCCAGCCTCGCCGCGGCCCAGGGCGCTATATCCTGCTGCTCCCCCGCTGCCTTCTGGGACCTGTGTGTGTACCAGATGACGACGGGGCCATTCAGAAAGCGCCACGCGATTCACGCATGCGCAGTAGGAAACCGGCGGTGAAGCCTGAATGCTCCACTGCTGGTTTCCCTTAGTTAGAATGGCGGCGCCTGCAGCCGGTGGAGGAGGGACAGGAGAAAGGAAGCCGCTCAGGTGTGGAAGTCCCTGGAATTACCTCCTCCCAGCAACCGAGGGTGCAGGCAAATGCAAATGCAATTGAAGAAAGAAAGAAAGGTCTTCTGGACGCAGCACTCCGGTTAAAAAGCCTTTATTCCAAAAAAAGGTTCAGGAAACCAAAAACACTCTGCACAACACAACAAACTGGTCACGTCTGACTGACGCGTTTCACACTATTAAAAGTGCTTACTCATAGCCGGTGGAGGAGGGGCGACATCGCGGGCTCCCTGGACAGGTTAGTGTCCTAATATTAGATTTTAGTGATTGAGCTGACATATACTTTCAACGCATTTAAAGTGGTGTTCCAGCCGCAATTTGTTTGTAGCTGCTGACTTAAAAAAAAATAATTGCAGCTGGAACACCACTTTAAATGTGTTGAAAGTATATGTCAGCTCAATAACTAAAATCTAATATTGGCTTTAACATGTTAATTTAATGTCAAAAGTTATTTTCAATATTTTTAAATGTGCAGCTTTTATTATAATAATAATAATAATAATAATAATAAGCAGTGCTCTTACAAGGGAACACACCCTGGATAAAGTGGTGGAATCCTTACATGGGTGCTCAGGCTCCTTTATCAACTGGGATACAATACAAAATTGTACCACCTTGTACCAATACTACCACCTTCAGCAGAAATGACTTCTTTTAGGCATTTTGTATACCTGCCCACACATCTCTGTCATGGACTCTGTGAAAGTTTTTAACACAGCATGAACTGCCGACTTCAACCCCCCCCCCCACAACATTTCCATGGGATTTAAATCAGGGCTTTAACTAGGGCACTCCATAACCTTCGATTTCTTCTTTTTGATTCATTATTTGGTGGATGTGCTAGTGTGGTTTAGATCATTAATGTGTTGAAAGATCCTGTAACGACACCCCAAGTATGAAAGGGGTTAAAGTCGTTTAGGATATTCCATTCCCGAACACTAAGGCAGCTAACAGACACTCCAACCAGCCGAATAAGATCCCATACAAGTAATTCTCCCCCAAATACGAGACAACGCTCTGTATGAGGTTCAAGCAGGAATCACAACCTTTATTGAGAGACCACAGGCTTATATACAGTAAGAGAGGAGGTGCATACATATCCTGCTCATATTACTCTGAAAATACACCTGTGACCAGACCTAATTAACATGAGCTAATTAACTAATCCCTTACAGCAGCTGATGACTTAGAGACATGACCTTTAGGCTAGACTTGCTGTCTCCAAAACTACAATACACATTATCACAGGACTCCTTCATATAATACAGGGTCAATTAGCACAAGCCACAATGAAAAAATCCTTAGAAGTTAGCCTGGACTCATTTACATTACAACAGATAGACAGGTGGCTTGAGTTGACATCATCAGCCTCGTTAACCAATAGACGGTCAGTTTGTTACATTGACATCCTGGAATGCCCATATTAGGAGTTATACTTTCTGGGCATAGACCTCACAGCACACAGGGGATAACATCTTCATATTTCTTAAGAGATATTGTTAATGAATATTAATGTCCCATTTGAAGTAGTCCAAGGTATATTTTCTCAGTCACCCTATGCCCCTAATGGACATAGGGTGATTTAGACATAAAAGGTGCATGGGGGGCTGAAGCAAGGGTATCTCATACTTTCTAAGGGATTCCGGGTTCCACAGGCCCAGTTTACTTCAAGTTTTAGATGGCCCCACGAACACATCAAACACATTTTGATGTGATGCAGAAATCATAGTTAACTTAATGACTGCATGTTCAGAAGCAGCAAAGCAACACTAAACCATAATATTTCCACCAACATGCTTCACAGTTGGTTTGAGGTTCTTCTCTTGAAATACTGTCTTTGGTTCACACCAGACATGTCTACTGCTATGGTGGCCAAAGTACTCTATCTTTGATTTTCCACTCCTCAGCACATTGTCCCAGAAGGCCTATTCTTTGCCTATATGCTTCTTTGATCTCGTTATGATGGCACCACACACGTAAATGGCAAAGGGAACACCAGACCCTAGACTTTTGAGGTTTGCATAAGGCAAGTTCCACCTGCATGCTCCTTAAGAAGGTTGTAAACGTACATAAAATTGAACACCGGATTATAATTTCATGAATTTGAAGTTGTGATAAATGTAGAGGAGCACTTGCTTTTTTCTTGCAATAACCTCTCTGGTGGTATTGCTGGCATTTTCAGTTGCCAGTGTCCCTGCTCCTGCCAGCAGAAAAGCCTAGAGGTGGCAGGGATGTTTATGAATTGCCCTCCACCCCATTCTCTTTGCTCCTGCATAGATCCTCTTCTTCTCGCTCTTCCCTGGCAGCTGGTGATTGTGCAAGGCACAGCTTATGTGACTCAGAATAGAAATTCCACCTTGATAAAATTTCTGCCATTGCAATTGGTTAATTTTGGAAAGTTCTCATGCAGACCTGCTGGTAAAACCAGCAGAACTGGAAGTGCCATTTCTGGTGTCCCAGTAAGCGGTAAATCCAAACAGGGATTCTAACTTTTCCCCATGCTATCCAAAACTAAAATGAAAAGTCTTAGCTGAACATACACTTTTTAACTACTTCTGACCCGGGCCATGTACAAAAGACGGCCACAAGGTGGCTCTAGAAATCCGGGAGGCTGTCTTTTTACGACCTCCGCTCCTCCGGCCACTGGGGGGCGCGCGCGCGTGCCCGGCGTGTCACTGACATGCCGATGCGCGTGCCTGGCGGCCGCGATGTAAACACAGAGATCCATGTCCTGTCAGGGAGAGGAGACCGATGCTGTGTCCCTTGTACATAGGGACACAGATCGGTCACCTCCCACAGTAGTAATCACTAATAGGGCACACATTTAACCCCTTCCTCGCCCCCTAGTGTTAACCCCTTCCCTGCCAGTCACATTTATACAGTAATCAGTGCATTTTTATAGCACTGTTCGCTGTATAAATGTGAATGGTCCCAAAATAGTGTCAAAAGTGTCCGATTTGTCCGCCATAATGTCGCAGTAACGAAAAAAATCACTAATCGCCGCCATTACTAGTAAAAAAAAAATAATAATAAAAATGCCATAAAACTACCCCCTATTTTGTAAACACTATAACTTTTGCGCAAACCAATTTTACCAAAAATATGTAGAAGAATACGTATCGAACTAAACTGAGGAAAAAAATATATATAAAAAAAAAAATTGGGATATTTATTATAGCAAGAATCAAAAAATATTGTGTTTTTTTTCAAAATTGGCGCTCTTTTTGGTTTATAGCACAAAAGATAAAAACCGCAGAGATGTTCAAATACCACCAAAAGAAAGCTCTATTTGTGGGAAAAAAAGGACGTTAATTTTGTTTGGGAGCTACGTCGCACGACCGCGCAATTTTCATTCAAAGCGTGACAGTGCCGAAAGCTATAATTTCGCCTGGGCAGGAAGGGGGTTTATGTGCCCAGTAAGCAAGTGGTTAATACAACACTTTTGCTGAGTGCAATTGAACATTGCTAAACAGTTGGCCTGTGAATTATATTTCTGGTAGGCTGCGTTCCTGTTGTGATTTAGTCTTGGCTTTTAATGTAATATAAAAATTATTACTTATCATGTAGCACTACAACCTCTAGTCACCAGACTTCAGATCTCTTCAATCTGGTCACCTGTACATACAAGCATTCCATTGCCCCCTTCCTGAGTGCGGAAGTCATTTCATCACTCTACAAGGAGTCTCAGTTCATGCTTTTAAATGCAGCAGGTGCTACATAAAGGATATATTTCGGGTTTCTAAGATCTGAGGTCTGCCAGTAGGGAAATTATTATATACACTTGAAAAACCACTGAACCACCAATGTACAAAATTAACCAATGCTTCTTTCCAGCACATACCACTGTAGAGACAGGAAGCGATAAACACAAGGGGTACTACAAGTTCACACTTGTGGTTCCCTTATCCAAAGCCTGTAGCTTTTATTTTGCAGCGTGTTTATATTTGGAAATAGAATGCATTTGTGTTGGAAGAATAAAAAAATAAGGTACTTGCCCAAAAATATGTTAACATGGTCCTGAGGTACTTGCCCACCAATGTGTTAAAATGGTCTCCCTTACCAGTAATCACAGCAAGTGGTTGTGTACATTTTCAAGAGGTGCCAACCAGTTCTCAGACTCAAGAACAGTTTCCAAGTGCTCACAACACACAGTAAAGGGACCCTAGGAGTAAAATCCAGGCAAAGCAGCACTAATAAGAGCTTGAGTTACAATTCCACACCTTTAGCCTGGCAATGTAAAGATCTACAGCAATGCAAATGGTCCAGAAGAATGAAGTAAGAGAGGGCAAACTACTGTGTTTAGCAAAGATAAATGGATGGCGCTGGAGAGTATAGGTGGTACCCAATAGGCTTTAGGGACCAAGTCCATGTGTTAAAAGTCCATAAGCAGGGCAGCCATCAGAAATGTTTGGGCCCCTTACACAGCTTTAGGCCTGCCCCCCCCCCCCCCAGCCTGACCACCAACGTTCCCCAGGGCTTGCCCACGGGCCATCCTACCGAATCTGGATACCGGCCACCTCACCTGTACGCACTCAGCCCCCCTCATTCCTGTATATATGTCAGCCACCTCACACCTGTATATATGTCAGCACCCCCCACACACCTCTATTTATGTCAGCCCCCCCACACACCTGTATTTATGTCAGCCCCCCCCCCACACACACCTGTATATATGTCAGTGCCCCCTCACACCTGTATATATGTCAGCCCCCACACACCTGTATATATGTCAGCCCCCTCACACACCTGTATATATGTCAGCGCCCCCCCACGTGTAAATATCAGCCGCCTCACACCTGTATATATGTCAGCCCCCCCACACACCTGTGTATATGCCAGCCCCCCCCACACACACACCTGTACATATCAGCCCCCCTCACACCTGTATATATGTCTGCCCCCCACACCTGTATATATGCCAGCCCCTCCACACACAAAAACCTGTATATATCACCACTCCTCACACCTGTATATATGTCAGCCCCCCCACACACCTGTATATATGTCAGCCCCCCCACACACCTGTATATATGTCAGCTCCCCTACCTGTATATATGCCCCCCCACACCCGTATATATGTCAGCCCCCCTCACACCTGTATATATGCCAGCCCCACACCTGTATATATATATGGTAGCCCCTCACATACACAAACCTCTAAACACACAAGCCTCTGGCCCCTCCCTGTACACAAACAGCCCCCCTCCCTTTCCCTCACAGCCCCTACTTGTAAAGGAAGTCTTCCTACCTAGTCCCAGCTAGTTTTCACAAAACTGACATGTTGCTGAGAAGCATAGTACAGATCACACGAGGGGTGCACATGCACATAGTAGCCAGAGGTGGCAGTAAAGAGCTTGATGTCTGAGCTCAATGACATGAGAACAGCAGAAGCTGTGAAATCATTTCTGTAATGCAGAGCATGGCTCCCCTTCACCCGTCTTGCCTTCTTCTGGTCTGGGCGGGCCCCTCGACCCCTTACAGTTGTGACGGCTGTACCCCTGATGGCATCCCTGTCCATAAGTAGATGAGCCATAAAGTCCATATAAAAGTCCATATCAAATTAACTATTCAGCATCAGTGGCAGCACCCCCTAGAGTGGAGCAGTGACTCTGTAAGAATACAAAAAAGAAACACAAGGGGGTGCCAGACTAAGTGCAGTATTATGGAGAAACAAACAGATTTATTTAGGCCAAATGGCAAGTTGGCAACTCACATGTCTAAAAGAATAAGCAGGCATTTTAAGTGGTTGTATGAGATCCAATGGGCACCTTCACCTATGATCTAATATTTATAACATATTGGACATGTGCAATTCGTTTAGTTCCAAATTACTGTATTTTTCTGACTATAAGACGCACTTTTTCCCCCCAGAAATATGGGGGAAAATGTCCCTGCGTCTTATAGTCTTGGCCACTGTGCTGCAGCTTAGTTTTATGGTCTTGCAGCCTAGACCTATTATTATGTAGAGCAAGAATTATTTTTTTCAGATCCTCAGAGAGTACTTTGCCACGAGGCATACCTCTCAACATTTTGAGATGGGAATGAGGGACACCTACTAACAAATGTATGTAGGCATAGGTCACACCCCCTGACACACCCGCTTAAAGGAGAATTAACCAAAAAAAAAGGTTAATTAAATTCACAAGGACTTTTTTTACCACTGCTTTTCCTTTTATATTGGCTTTTAAAATGTACAAATGCAGCAACTTAGAAAATGGATGAAAGGTTTAGCACTGGGAAACACTTTTTGAAAGATAAAAAGTGCATTTTATATACAACTATATGGATCAGATCAAAATGAGGGACAAATGAGGAGGAAAACATTCCAGCGATGAAAGTGTCCCACGGTGATCCGATGTCCGGTGCTGTCCACACGAAATGTCATTGGCTGAGCCTGAGCGGACCTGATGGGGAACTTCCTTCGCAATGTAATAAATAAATAGACCCTCCCCTTCTAAAGTTCCCCATCAGGTCCGCTCAGCCAATGACGTAGGTGTAAGGCTGAGGACATAGGCGTGCGCACAGGGTGTGCCAGGTGTGCCCAGGCACACCCTAATCACCCTGTGCAGCACAGATTCCCCCTACTGCTCTGGCTCCCCCCTCATTCCCACACATCGCTTCCGGCTTCCCTACTCTCATCTCCCTCAATCTGTTGCTGCGGGGATGTTTTAGGATGAATGGGGGAAGGAACCGGTAAATATGTAACTTACCGGCCCCTTCCCTTTCATTGTGAATGATCAGTACTATGTGTTTGATCTTTGGGGTGCACACCCTAATGCAATAGGCTGTGCACACCTATGGCTGAGGACCTGATGCGGAGCTTGAGAAGGGGCGGGTCTATTCATTTATTATACTGCGGAGGAAGTTCCCCATCAGGTCCTCTGATCCAATGACGTAGGCGGGGTCTGACATACGAGGGGGCGGACCTGATGGGGAACTTCCTCCACAGTTTAATACATGAATAGACACGCCCCTTCTCACGTTCCGCATCAGGTCCTCAGCCTTACACCACGTCACTGGCTGAGCGGACCTGATGGGGAACTTTAGAAGGGGCGGGTCTATTCATTTATTACTATTTGATGTATCCAAGTATACCACGTCCACAGCCACCCCTCTGTCCAAGGTCTTACTTACCTCTTCATAAAAAGAAATCAGGTTTGTCTGACAACTTCTGTCTTTCATGAATCCATGCTGTCTGTTGCTTAAAATATTTTTTTCCAGCAAGAACTCATCTATGTGGTCTTTTATTAATCTCTCCAGTATCTTCCCGACTATAGAAGTTAAACTAACAGGTCTATAGTTACTTGGTAAAGACTTTGTTCCCTTTTTAAATATAGGCACCACACTGGCCCTGCGCCAATCCAGTGGTACAATTCCAGTCATTAAGGAGCCCCTAAAAATTAGATACAATGGCTTTGAAATTACAGAGCTCAATTCTTTAAGGAGCCGTGGGTGTATGCCATCTGGTCCAGGTGCTTTATCCACCTTTATTCTGTCTAAATATTTCTGGACCATATCACTTTTGAGCCATTGTGGATCATTTGGGGCTGTGTCACTACCACCCCCATTATGGACATGAGCTCCCCCATGCTCCATTGTATACACAGAGCTGAAGAAAGTATTTAATAAATTAGCCTTTTCTTTGTCCCCAGTCACCCACTCTAGATTATTTTGTAAAGGACCTACATACTCAGACCTGACCTTTTTACTATTAATATATTTGAAGATTTTTTTGGGGTTTGTCCTACTATCTTTTGCAATCTGTCGTTCGTTTTGAATTTTTGCATCCTTGATTTCCTTTTTACATATTCTGTTAAATTCTTTGTAACATTTAAACAACACTAGTGTTCCTTAATTTTTATATTTTTTAAAAGCTCTTTTCTTATTGTTTATAACTTTTTTAACTTTGACCGTGAGCCACATAGGTTTTGTTTTTAGCCTTTTAAATTAATTGCCCATGGGAATATTCTTTGCAGTGAGGTCCCAAACAGTATTTTTGAAGAATTCCCATTTCTGTTCTGTGTTTATCGATGCCAATATTCCCTCCCCGTCTAAGTCCTGGAGAGCAGCCCTCATCCTTGGAAAATTTGCTCTCTTGAAGTTACGGTAAGTGTATTTATCTTTCCTGTATGTATTTCTGGCTTACAGCTAACATCAAATGAAATCATGTTATGATCACTGCTACCCAGGTGTTCCTTTATCTGAACATTAGTAATAAGCTCTGCATGGTTTGAGATTACCAGGTCCAACAGAGCATCATTCCTAGTAGGGGCCTCAATAAACTGGACCATAAAATTGTCCTGTAATAGGTTTGTAAATTTTTGCCCTTTAACTGTCCCAGCAGTGCCATTACTCCAGTCAATTTCTGGGTAATTAAAATCCCCCATTATTATCACCGTCCCAGCCCTTGCAGCCCTTTCCATCTGTGCAAGGAGGTGAGTCTCCACCTCCTCGTTAACATTGGGTGGTCTATAACAAACTCCAATGATTAACTTTGAACTACGCACATCTATATGCAGTTCCACCCATAATGCTTCAGACTCATCACACTCTCCATCAACCAGGTCCTCTTTCACGCTTGCTTTGAGATCGCTTCTTACATAGAGACAGACCCCGCCACCTTTCCTTTTTACCCTGTCTCTCCGAAAGAGTGCATAGCCATGAATATTAATAGCCCAGTCATGTGAGGATTGAAGCCAAGTTTCAGCAATACCGATTACATCATAGCTCTCCTGTCAAGGTCACCTGTGGCCAGGTGACAGATGCACACCGTAGGGGGACAGGAGTGCACCGCAAGGTAGTGAACCCTATGGCTGGCTTCTGCGGATAGGAAACTGGGTGGCTGTGGAAAGCGGGACCAGAGGAGCACAACCGGGATCCTAACGGAAGCTAGAGCCAAGATTCCCCAGGGCGCGGAGTTTAAGACCCAGCAGGTCTTCTCCAGGGCCTCTAGTGGTGAGGATGTTATGCTGCAGGCTGGGACCAGGTCGCGGCCCCTGGAGTTTCCTAGCTCACGCCCCGTAGGATAAGGGGAAAAGAGGGGAAGCAGCAGCACAAGATATGAGAGAACCGAATAACAAGCTGAAGGTCAGGGGCCACAAGCAGACAAGGATAATGAAAGAACGAGCCGAAGGTCAAGGGTCACAAGCAGACAGGGATAGTCGGGGACAAGCCAATAACGTAACAGCGAGACAGACGTAGCACACGGCAGGCAGGAACCCAAACACACAATGCCTAACAAACACGTTGATCAGCAAAGCAGGCTTGCAGTGCACAGGTTAATATAGTGTTCTGTGATAGGGCCTGGGGTGGAGTCAGGCTGGGAGGAGATTATAAAGGAAGCCAGGTGAAAGGGTTCTGGCCTCTAAGATGAACACATGGGAAGGAAGGTAAGCTGACAGACAAACACTACTGCATATCCATGACAGTACCCTCCCTCTTATGGGCCCTCCCCCGCCTGGGCCCAGGCTTAAAGGGAAATCTCTGATGAAACCTCCTCAACAGATGAGGTGCAGCGACCTCAGATGCAGCGATCCAAGACGCCTCCTCAGGACCAAAACCTCTCCAATGCACAAGGTACTGAAGAATGTCTCTGCAGAGCCGAGAATCCAGAACTTGTCTAACCTCGTACTTAAGATTATCCTCAGAGACCAAAAACGAGGTAGGGAGATGACAAGAAGATCTATTGAGGACCAAAGGCTCTCTAGGAATAAGCAAGGGCATGAGAGGATCAACAGAAATCTGAGGAGGGTCCCCTAGACCCTTAAAGGGGAACTGGTCATCTAGCACAGTACCATCAGACTGGACAGATGTCAGTGGAACCCTGAAGTCAGGTTGGTTAGAAGGTGACATGTCACAGGAGTCAATCTGAATAGCTGAAGGACAAGCAGAATGTCCTGAACAAGAAAAAGTAGGAGGCTCACTGGGCATGGGCTGGACTGGCATAACTAGTACAGAGGCAGAGTGAATAGCTGAGTCAGGTGTAGCGACTACCTGAATCGCATCGCAAGACGTAGCGACTGCAGGACTTGTAGACAAGGTAGCCTGGCTGTGCGTCCAAGGGTGGTTAGGGACAGAGAAATGTAAATAGTTATGCAACCTGGAATGAATGACCGGCTCAGGTTCACAGGGGGCAACCTTGGGTAGGCAGGACGAGGAACAGGAGGGACCCCAAGCCAGGATCTGTCCAGTAGTCCAGTCCACATGAGGAGAATGGAGCTGTAACCATGGGAGACCCAAAATTATAGGCGTTGAGGCCTTGGGTAAGATAAGGAAGGATATCCACTCCTGGTGGAGTGTCTCTACCGACATCTTAACAGGGAGGGTCTGGAAGCGGATAGGTCCCCCTGGGAGAACAGTACCATCAATCGCCAAGACCACCAATGGCGTGGTGAGGGGCAAAAGAGTAAGTCTCATGGACGATGCGATTTCCCAGTCCATGAAGTTACCAGCGGCTCCGGAATCCAGATATGCTGAGACCGAATGAGAAGAAGCACCAACATGAAGGAACACAGAAAGCAGAAGACGAGAAGGGGAAGGTGATATTTCTGGGTCCAATACTCCACTTTCCAGATGAAGTGGACCCGAACGTTTTTCTGGACAAAGAGAGCAAGTGTCACGAAAATGACCTTTGCCCCCACAGTAAAGACACAGACCAAGAGTTCTGCGCCTAGCACGTTCCTCGGGGGATAGCCTGGTCCGACCCAGCTGCATGGGTTCCTCAGCTGGTAGGAGATGCTCTACGGGTCGAAGAGAGGGGAGCTCAGGCTGACTAAGAACCAAGGAGTGCTGGCGTTGCTTTTCTAAGGTCCTCTCCTGAAAGCGAATATCGATCTGGTTACACAAGGAGATAACGCCGGCCAGATCAGTGGGGATGGTTCTTCCTGCTAATTCATCCTTCACTCTATCAGACAGGCCATGCAAAAAGGTTGCGACTAAGGCCTCATTGTTCCAGCTCAACTCAGCCGACAGTATGCGGAAATGAAGGGCATACTGTCCCACAGAAGCAGACTCTTGGCGGAGACGTAAAAGGGCGCTGGCCGCTGAAGAGACACGAGCCGGTTCTTCGAAGATATTCCGAAAAAGTTTCAAGAAGCCAGACAGGCTAGAAACCACTAGATCATTCAGTTCCCACAGAGGGGCTGCCCAGGCTAAAGCTTCACCAGAGAGGAGGGAAATGATATAGGCTACCTTAGCCCGATCAGACAGGAAGTTTTGGGGCTGGAGCTCAAAATGAATCGTGCATTGGCTAAGGAACCCCCTGCAAGCCTTGGAGTCCCCAGAGAAACGGGACAGAGCTGGCAGTTGTAGTGAGTGTGTGGCTGCGACTGGTGCAATAGGTGCAGCCGCTGGTTGTATTTGAGGTTGCGGATTCGGGGTTCCCAAGGAGGCCTGAAGCTGCTCAAAGCGAGAAGCCAGATCCTGGAGGAATCGCATCACCTGAGTCTGATTAGATTCCTGGGTTTCAAGTCTGCAAACTATGCCCTGCAATGGATCATCCACGGGAAGCGGGATGTCAGCCGGGTTCATGGCTGATCAAACTGTCAAGGTCACCTGTGGCCAGGTGACAGATGCACACCGTAGGGGGACAGGAGTGTACCGCAAGGTAGTGAACCCTATGGCTGGCTTCTGCGGATAGGAAACTGGGTGGTTGTGGAAAGCGGGACCAGAGGAGCACAACCGGGATCCTAACGGAAGCTAGAGCCAAGATTCCCCAGGGCGCAGAGTTTAAGACCCAGCAGGTCTTCTCCAGGGCCTCTAGTGGTGAGGATTTTATGCTGCAGGCTGGGACCAGGTCGCGGCCCCTGGAGTTTCCTAGCTCACGCCCCGTAGGATAAGGGGAAAAGAGGGGAAGCAGCAGCACAAGATATGAGAGAACCGAATAACAAGCTGAAGGTCAGGGGCCACAAGCAGACAAGGATAACGAAAGAACGAGCCGAAGGTCAAGGGTCACGAGCAGACAGGGATAGTCGGGGACAAGCCAATAACGTAACAGCGAGACAGACGTAGCACACGGCAGGCAGGAACCCAAACACACAATGCCTAACAAACACGTTGATCAGCAAAGCAGGCTTGCAGTGCACAGGTTAATATAGTGTTCTGTGATAGGGCCTGGGGTGGAGTCAGGCTGGGAGGAGATTATAAAGGAAGCCAGGTGAAAGGGTTCTGGCCTCTAAGATGAACACATGGGAAGGAAGGTAAGCTGACAGACAAACACTACTGCATATCCATGACATCTCCTGATGCACCAGAGCTTCCAACTCACCTATTTTGCTTGGCAGACTTCTGGCATTGGTGAACAAACATTTTAATGTATTATTAAATTTTGCTCTGGTGTTTTTCATATCATTTTTAGTAGTACAAATGGCACTATAGTTTCCAATGGCTGTTTGCAACATGGGAACTTTCTTGTCACCTGCCATAACCCTCCCCCCGTCTATCCCCATTCCACCCTCCATTAACGTCTGACCCCTAACTGACCTGTCTACCCAATGTAATTCCAGTTCACCCACCCCCCTCAGTCCTAGTTTATGGCTGTCTTCCCCTGCTGTGGATTGAAGCGGCCAGCCATACCCCCGGGCGGACTCTGCTTCACTGGTTGTTTGGTGTCTCTGCTGGTCTTTGGGTCCCTGCATGTACCTGTGCCCCTCGCTTTTGGGTCTGGCAACACTGGATTATGTATGTGTATGATAGTATAATGGTACTGGTATATTCACTTGCTGTCCTCATAAAGCTATTATTCCACAGCAAAGTGGCACTCCTGTGCCGGATCACATACCTAGTACGTGATCTGGCACTTCCGGGAAGGGGATTACACAGTGTATAAGCGATAAGTAGGTGTTGGCCAATGAATGACCACTGGCACCCACTGATCGGCGAGGAGAACGACAGAACAGAGCTCTGCCTATGTAAACAGTGTCAGTGGGAATGTGCTGGATTTTGTTGCCCTGCAAAGCAGGAAATGAAATCCAGCACATCCCTTAGTAAAATCATCACATAGTTAAAACAAAAACACTGGTTAGGCACACGCTTAACCCTTTGATCGCCCTAGATGTTTAACCCCTTCCCAGACAGTGTGATTAGTACAATGACTGTGTATATTTTTAGCACTGATCACTGTATTAGTGTCCGTTAGTGTCAGATTTGCGCTGCAATTACGTAGTCCCGCTATAAGTCACTGATCGCCGCCATTAATAATATAAATATATATATATATATATATATATATATATAAAAATTCCAGCATAAGTACCATAGTTTGAAGATGCTATAACTTTTGCGAAACCAATCAATATACGTTTATTGGAATTTTGTTTTTACCAAAAATAGGTAGCAGAAGACATATTGACCTAAATTTATGAAGAAAATAGATTTTTTTTACTTTTTGATTGGATATGCTTTTATAGCAGAAAGTAAAACTATTGTTTTCTTTTTTTTCAAAATTGTCGGTCTTTTTTTGTTTATAGCGCAAAAAATAAAAAACCCAGTAGTGATCAAATACCTATTAAAAAAGCTTTATTTTTGGCTAAAAATTACATAAATGTAATTTATGTACAGCATTGCATGTTAAAGTAACGCAGTGCAAAAAATGGAGTATATCTTCCAGAGGTCAAGTGGATATGTTCAGCCCATGGCCCCTTTCACACGGGCTGTCCGATCAGGTCCGCATGTCAGTTTTCAGGTGGACCTGATCAGACCATCCATTCACCTCTATGGAGCGGCAGATGTCAGCACTGACATGTCCGCTGACACCTGCTGCTATCCAATCCAATCCTGTCCGTCAAATCCAGACGGATGGTGGTCCTATTTTCCATTTGTCTGGCGGATCGCTCACTGCTGAGTCCATTAAACAGATCCGCCCCGTGTGAAAGGGGCCTATGTTTTTTTTTATTTTATTTTAACATTGTTGCAATAAAATAATTTTTTAATCTCAGGGTTGTATTTTAGGTTGGTGTCTTTAAAGTCCCATACACCTATAACACATTTGTTATTTATGACTATCACTGGGTTGTCAGCACCATTTTCAGTTTCAAGTCACAACTAAGTCATTATATATAATGCTTAAGTATATATAGCATCTCAAGAGGTCCACACATACAGTATACTGTATATGGTCCACTGGCCTTGAGGGACAGGGCCGCCATCAGGAATTTTGGGGCCCCTTACACAGCTTCAGGCATGGGCCCCCTGGAGCAGAGAACAGTGGGGGGGGGGGTGCTACCACTGCAAATTAAGAAGCGGGGGGTGGGGGGTTGCCATCTGGGGACCTCTGGGCCCCTTACAAAACAAAAAAAACAAAAAACAAAACAAAAAAAAAACAAAAAACAATTTTGTTTTTATAAAAAAATAAAAAAAGGGGGGTTGCCATCCGGGGCCCTGGGGACCTCAGGGCCCCTTACAAAAAAAATTGGGGGTTGCCATCCGGGCCCCTGGGGACATCCGGGCTTCTGGGCCCCTTACAAAAAAATAAAAAATAAAAAATAAATAAAAAAATAATTAAAAAAAAAGAAAGAAAATTTAAAATATATATTAAAAAAAAGGGGGGTTGCCATCCGGGGCCTCTGGGGACCTCTGGGCCCTTTACAAAAAATAAAAGAATAAAGTAAAAAAATAAATAAAAAAAGAATTACATTTTTTTTTTTTTTTATAAAAAAAAAATAAAAAAAAGGGGGGTTGCCATCCGGGGCCCTGGGGACTTCCGGGCCCCTTACAAAAAAATATACATATTTTTTAAATTAATAAATATAAAAAAAAAGGGGGGTTGCCACCCGGGCCCCTGGGGACCTCCGGGCTCCTTACAGGTGTACTGCCTGTACCCCCCTGATTGCGGCCCTGTTGAGGGACACCATCCTACATGCTTGATTTGTATTGGTGCTATTATTTTTTGGACAGGGGCATAATTTTATTTTGCTCCCAAACTACTTTAATAAAAAAACAGAAGATTTTCTTAGCAACATAATAGAAATATGCATGAAACTTGGATGGCTGCAAAACAATGGCGTCCCTAGGGGGGGGACCAGAGGGGGCCCTGGCCCCCCCAACATTATGCTGTGCCCCACCATGTGCCCCCCCAAAAAAAAAAATTATTTTTATTTTTTTCGCTCTGGCTTCTGCTGGGGTAACATAGTCTCTCCTGAGAGGGAGAGCGTCCCCAGTCAGCTCCTGAGGGGGATTCCTCCCCCTCCCTCTGCTCGCTGACACTGCATAATGCGAGCGCTCACACAACCACAGCCGCTCAATCTGCTCCTTTCCCTGCATCCTCATTGGCATGGAGAAGAGCGAGTTGCAGGAAGGACTCCACAAGCACTGTGGGAGGGGGGGAGGGGGGCCCAAGCCTTCATCTCAGTTACTGAAAAAACAGACTGATTTCTCCCGTCCTTAGGACAGGAGAACCAGCCTATAAATTCCGAGAGTGGTGACTGCAAGCTGAGCCGAGTGTCAGTCTATGACACTCTTTCACAGCCCAGCGAGTCCAGCCACCCCCAACTCACTCTCCTCACATACGAGCAGGGAGGAATACAGCTCCTCCTCCTCCTTCCAGTCCCGCCCCACACTATCCCGGTGTGCTGTATCTGAAGAGAGGGGATGTGTGGGCGGGAAATATGAAAATCAGCAGCATTCCAGGCTGTGTGTGAATGATGCCTGAGATTCTAGCGTAGACCATGGGTAAGTGTGTGCACTGCAGACTGCAGTACACTGTAATCACTGAACTGCATTATCTCCATCCCTTCTCTCCCCCATCTGTCTCCCTCCCCCTCTCCTTTTCTTTCAAGACATTCACAATTTACTTTCGCTTTCAGTTAGGCAGGGAATATACGCATCCACAGATTGCAGGAAAGAAACTTGCATGATTCCCCCATCAACACAGACAGTGCTGACAGGGGAATATCCCTCCTGCCCAGCAATTGTATTCCCCCGACAAACAGTGATTATCACTAGTGACTATAGCAACCACTAGTGATAATCATAAGAGAATCTGCTCATTAATGGTTCAAATCTCAGCCAGTTCCTGCTGAACCAGCTGAGATTTAAACTGTCTATGGCTGGTCTTAGCTCTTAGGCAGCCCATACATTGATCACTTTTTTTCATTCAACTATTAGGTTGAATGAAAAAAAAAGCTTAATTATCCAATTCCCCCATCTACACATTATAGGTGGATGGGGGAATGTTCCCAGTGTGGACCAGTGCTGGAACAACCAGAGTTGCTGTCCTGTCCCGGCTATTCACAGCGCTGGTCTCTGTATTCCATGGCAGCGGCGGCAGCACATTGGAACCCAGTGCTGGTTACTTTATGGGGCTGATGTACAGGAGGGCCAGCTCAATTTGTTGTTAGAGATGGGCTGGGCATGTTCAAAATTCCACATGCCAGAGCCTGCCAGGAAGCCCACACTGCACAGCGCTAATCACAGGCAGTGAGACATTTCCCGCTCCGCAGCTCCACAGATCAGGAAATGTCTCACTGTCTGTGATTAGCACTGTGGAGTGTCGGCTTCCTTGTGGGAGATCGGGCATGTGGGATTTTAAACACACCCGAGCCCATCTCTATTGGTTGTAGACAGTTGAGCTCCCTGCAGGTTGCTTAGCAGCAGTGGCGCCTTCTCTGACATGCTGATCGGGATGCAATCCAGGTGATGCTCCTAGTCAAATCCTAGTGTTAAATATCAGTGATTTTATTGATCAAAGCCCACACTTTACAGGCATAGAGCCCACATGGCCGCTGAACATACAGTTTATATATATATATATATATATATATGTGGTTGTACTCTTGATGCTAATAAATACTGTGTTTATTAGATCTGACTGGGAGCATCACTAGGATCACATCCCGATCAGCATGTCAACAGAGAAGGTTATACAGCATTACTGCTGCTAGGTGACCAGCTGGGGGCTCGGCTCTCTATAACCAATAGTGCCAGCCTTCCCCTGCATGCACCCATAATGTCACCAGCACAAAGTCCTAATAGACTGCCGCCGGTGCCAAGGAGACAGATGCCAGACCAGCGCTGTCAATAACAGGGACAGGTCAGCTGGGGAACCCCACAGTGGCAGAACACCAGGGCCCGGTGGCAAGACAACCTTTGCAACCCTGATAGTTCTCCCACTGCTTTGGACCCTTATATTTTCTTGGAGTGCTGGTGACATATATCTCTTGTTTTCTGCCACCCTGGTGGGGCCCCAGTATAGTAGGAAGGGAGCTCACTACAGAACATGTGAAAGGGCCCGTTGTGGGACCGTAGTAAAGGGCCCGAGGATATATATATATATTTGCATTTTATAGTTGGCCCCCCTACTTTTGTCCCTGTCCCCCCATGTGCCCCCCCTAAATATGAAAGCTGGAGACGCCACTGCTGCAAAACTTAAACTTCAAGTATGAAGACGATCTTTTTATTATAAAGTAAACTGGCTTGCAGTTTCCTAATTTTTCACTAGAGGGTAATGTAGGATCAGATAAGGTTTGCTCTCTTGTTTTTGGTTTAAAATAAAGGCCACTCATATTTATCATTGAGTGCTACTGTACATTAAGCATGGACTATCAGCATACTTATTGAAACCTGAAAAACATAGCATGAAAATAGTCTAGATATAAATGTATATGTTTTAGGTATTAAACATTTTAATACTTTATGAATCTTTGGATAATATGAGTTACATTATTAACTTTAACCAAAAATATAAACATAGTTCTGGATGAGTAAGACTGTGATCTAAAGATTGCTTGCCTTCCCTTCAAGGGTGTAACTATAAACATGTACCTTTAACCACTTGCCGACCAGCCGCCGTCGTTATACGGCAGCAGGTCAGCGCGATCCCGCGAACCGTCGTAGCTGTACGTCGGTCCCTTTAAGCGGGATAGCAGGCGCGCGTGCGCCCGCTGCATCGCGGGGGGGCAGATGCTCGTGACCGGCGGTCGCGTTGACCGCCGACCGCGAGCGGTCGCGGGCACGAGAGGCAGAACAGGGACGTGTGTGTGTGAACACATACATCCCTGTTCTGTTCTGTGAGGAAAGACAGATCATGAGTTCCTAATAGCTAGGAACCACGATCTGTAACTTCCTCTAGGTCAGTCCCATCCCTCTACAGTTAGAAACACATTAGGGAACACAATTAACCCCTTGATCGCCCCCTAGCGTTAACCCCTTCCCAGCATCTGGCTACAGGATAATCAGAGGGTATTACAGGAAAGTCTATACTTAGTAGGGTTGCCACTTTTTCTTCAAGCCAAACTAGAACACTTTAGCGGCGCACAACAAAATTTTATTTTTAAGCATACCCTATAGGATTGTAACAGACCTGGGACACCTTTGGGAGCTCCAAAGAGAATAGTAATGTGGCGTGCATAGTGCCTCCTCACCCTCCTATCAGGCCCAGTTCTGAGCCACATTCCTATCTGAATATTGTTTCCGGGTTTCAGGCGGACTGAAACCCGGACACATGATTCAAAACCCGAACTGTCCGGGTGAATCCCGGACAGGTGGCAACCCTAATACTCAGCGACCCCTACGGGGGCAGTGGCAGCGCTACAACTGCATAGGCATTTACCTGGAAAACTTGAACCTAGCCTTTGAATGTAGATGTAACTTTGCCATGGAGATTTCTCTCCACTGTTTGGAGGTAGTTATAGCTGCTCATGTTTATTTAAATGCTGAAGTTTCTTTCAGAAAATCTGATTTCTTGTTTGTTTTTCTGCAAGGTCCCTGGAAGGTTGCTCTGGCATCTAGTTCCACCATTTCTTGGTGGATTTCCAAATTGTTTGGCTTGTGATTTGAAAGATAAGGTTCGCCCTATCTCTCTGAGTGTTCACTCCACTAGCGCTGTGTGTAGCTCTTGGGCCTTTCGTCATCAGACCTCTGTCTTCTGTTCACAAAATGTTGACAGATTGATGTTTCAGACACTGCAAATGTTGTTTTGACCGCAGAATTTTGCAAGGCGCCTTTATGCTCTGTTTTGTCTTTTTGTTTGTTGTCTGTTGCTAGCCCCTCTTTTGTGAATGTCCTATGGATCCTGAATGGAATCCTGTGCCCTTCAACGCATAATAGAAAAAAAACAGGATTTTTGTGCTCACTGTAAAAAACCCTTCCTCAGAGTCAATTGAGGGGCACAGGTCCCCTTCCTCTTGGTTGACATTTTTGATACTATTTGCTATAACTGAGACATGCATGGCACGGGACGGGGTTATAGGGCTCAGTCCTTTTGTGCCCATCCTCCTGTAGATGGCAGTATAGCCCATAATTCCTGAATAGCATTCATTCCATGGCTTTACAGTGGCTTTACAGTGAGTACAAAAATTCTGTTATTTCCTTTAGAGTCTTTTATCTTTTTGTTATCTACTGACGATAGACCTAGTATGTTTTTCTATAAAAAAATAAATGTAAATTACATAATAATCTGCATACACTTTATTTTTTTCACAAACAGTTTATTTGTATCTTACGAAAGGGAATCATCCTATATTATTCCAGGGTAACACAAGAAAGTTTTCATGCATGAGTTGATGGGACACTTTTAAACATTTTACATTGACTGAAAGGGTAATAAGGGGATTTCATTAAATTGAACCAGTCATCCATTTCAAAAGTTAAGGTCCTGCCTAAGCCCCTCCCATAGAGGTTTGTCTCATTTATCTTTGCCTTGTCTAGCGAGACCACCCATGTGGTCACTAAGGGCACTCATTAGAAAAGTGAATGTGGCAAACACATAGTAACAAAGTAAAACCGGGATTTTTGGGCAGGGGGAGAGCGGTGGATCAAAGAAGAGGCTCCTCTGGCTAACAAGTTTAAAGTAGGCATTCATCCCTAGCTGAACTATTATACAACTTTCTTGGCGATGAGGAAATCTTTTAGGCGTTTGATCTGCCAGATGCCAACAGAGGTGAGGATGATGGTTTGCACAATAGCCCACCATAAAACATTGCTGTTCATGTCTTCACTCTTCTGTCTGTAATATTCTTCTCGCTCCTGAAAAGGGAACAAGTAATACTGTAATCAGAAAACAACATTGTAGACTTTGTTACAAGCAGTAGCAGGGCAGACTGGTACAGCGGCCAGGGCTCGGATGGATAACTGCACCTAGTCTCCCACTCCTAATGCATGGTGTAAAATGGGTTTACTGCCCTGCATTCATTCTCTGCACACTTTGCCTCAGCTGGCATGGAGTGTGCACTGCACATGCATGGCCAATTGCTTGCTTCCTAGCAATTAGAAGGTAGTTTCAGAAGCGCAGTGTTTTTTTTTTTTTTCTTTTGTGGGCAGAGAGTTGGAGCATAGTGTGAAGGCATAGCTGCCAGAGCAGCCTTGTGGTAACTAGCCACTGATCTGGAGTTTGGGCGCATTAAGGGGGCACCCCACCTACAGCTGGGCCCTGGTCATCTTCCCCTCCTGCCCACTCCTTGTCCTGGCCCTGGTCACGAAGAACATTTTTTTGGGGGCAGTTATTTAGCTGTCCATTCATTCAGTACTTTACTTCTGACAGCCAACAATGTCCAATCAGAAACCAGAGAATGATACCCAAGTACCAAAGCAGGCATTTCATTTTTTTTTTAATTATAGGTGTTTATATAGTGCCAACATATTTCACAGTCCTTTACACACTGTACATTCGCAACAGTTCCTGCCGTCACGAAGCTCACAATCTGAGATCCCTATCTCACATGCATACTAGGGCCATTTTGGAAAGGAGCCCATTAACCTCAAGCACAGGGAGAACATAAAAACGTCTTTATAAATGGTGTCCTGACCAGGATTTGAACCAGTGCTCCGAGAAAGAAGAGCTAACTAACCACCAAGCCACTGTTCAGACCACAGAAAATCTCTCCAAATGAATGAATACATTTCTGTGGTGTCCCAGAACCACTTCAATCAATGGGCAGATTTAAAATCCAATGGGGCACAGATGGTATTATCCACAAGCCGTTGATGTCCCAAATATTGGATGTACTGGCATTAATGTTTAAAGCACTATTAACCACTTAAGCCCCGGAACATTTTGCTGGTCAAACACCGGGCCACTTATTGTGATTCGGCACTGCGTCGCTTTAACTGACAATTGCGCGGTCGTGCGACATGGCTCCCAAACAAAATTTACATCCTTTTTTTCCCACAAATAGCTTTCTTTTGGTGGTATTTGACCTCTGCTGTTTTTATTTTTTGCGCTATAAACAAAAATAGAGCGACAATTTTGAAAAAAATTCAATATTTTTTACTTTTTGCTATAATAAATATCCCCAAAAAATCTATAAAAAAATATTTTTTTTCCTCAGTTTATACCAATACGTATTCTTCTACATATTTTTGCTAAAAAAAAACTCAATAACGCAGTTTATTGATCGGTTTGCGCAAAAGTTATAGCGTCTACAAAATAGGGGATAGTTTTATAGCATTTTTATTAATATTTTTTTTTACTAGTAATGGCGGCGATAAGCGATTTTTATAACGACTGCGACATTATGGCGGACACATCGGACACCTTTGACACATTTTTGGGACCATCGTCATTTTTACAGCGATCAGTACTATAAAAATGCACTGATTACTGTGAAAATGACACTGGCAGTGAAGGGGTTAACCAGTAGGTGGCGCTGTAGGTTAAGTGTGCCCTAGGGAGTGATTCTTACTGTAGGGGGGGTGGGCTGTGTGTGACAAGACAGTGATCACTGCTTCCGATTACAGGAAGCGGTGATTAGTGTCATTGTCACTAGGCAGAGCGGGGAGATGCTTGTTTACATCAGCATCTCCCCGTTCTTCCTCACCGTGAGACGATCGCGGGTATCCCCGCGGCGATCAAGTCCGCGGGACCCATGGTCGGGCTCACGGAGCTCGCGGCAGGCGTTTCGCCGGCGGCGCGCACGTCCACAATGCTGCTTCCTTAAAGGGGACATACAGGTACGTCCTTTTGCCCAAGAGTGCCATTCTGTCGACGTATAAGTGCGTGCGGCGGTCGGCAAGTGGTTAAACCCAAAGCCAACATTTACTATACTGTAGTTTACCAATTATTAGATGTGATCGCTGCATTTATTTTAGGTTTTCTTTCCTTTATTTTCACCAGGTGATCCAGCCAGTTTTTTTCAACAGAACAAGCTATCCTGTAGATGTAGCAGTTAGAGGGTTAGAGACAAACCCATTAACACTAACAGGGGTTCTTACAATAATTAGTTCTTATTTATTTATGTAAAATCTTTTTGCTGTAACTATAGTGTAAAAAGAATACTTATGTGCTACTCTGTGTATAAATTACAAAAAGTAACAAAAAATAAAGTGCAATAGTGGATATATACCTGCTGGACTCCTATAGTGTCATCAGCACCAAAGGTAAATAGAATGTATAAGATGGAGCAGCGCTATATGCTTACACTTACGGTATGTTATACAATCTGTGCAATATTGCAATAAATAATCAACAAAGATGCAATAAATAATATCAATATATATATATAGTGGTAGTCTCCTCTCCTCTCCTCTTGGTTTGGAAATGACACGGCTGTGGCTGTAGAAACTGGAGGCTCCTCTCTTCTATGGTTCCCGTCCTAACAGATCTCTCTTTAACTTTACAGGTGAGAGGCTGGGCACACTGAATTTCTTGGCACTGGGTCACTTTATGCACTTTTTTTGCACGTTTTTGTATATTTGAAGAGACTATTTTCACTATACCTTTTTGCACTGGACATTTTTTATGTACTGTTTATTCATTTTTGCACTTTGATGCTTATTTGCACATTTTTGAGAATTTGCACATATATTTATTGATATTATTTATTGCATCTTTGTTTATTATTTATTGCAATATTGCACAGATTGTATAACATAAGTGTAATCATATAGCGCTGCTTCATCCTTTACATTCTGTTTGCTGTAACTGCTTATAAAATGTAAGGTGGAGTTTGGCTTTAATTAGTTAGTGCATCTAAATCTGCTAGTCCATCTAACACTCCCCTCCCCCCCTGACTGACAATGCTGCTGTCCAAAGGTGCCCCCTGTTCTCCTTCATCCAGAGTGGGCACGCACACAATTACGTGAGTGGCTCCACCCCACCCCCACCACCCTTTGGGGACAAATGGAATCCTCCCTTATCATCAGCTCCAACCTACAAACATGGCTCCTTGGAGTTCCAATAAGGGCGTACACTCCCTCCACCATATCCCCTATTATGCTAGCCTCAGCCCTAATGTGGAAGCACCTAGTTACTACAACAGCACCTCCTTACCATATCCATAGCAAATCCCCACCCATACCTCTCGTGACTTTGAATTACCGCATACCTGACTTACCGACAAAACACTGGTCCAGACTGGGCATAACAATCAATGGTACATGACCTCTATTCCGAGAAGGGCATCAAATCCTTTCTTAGTTTGCTTCAAGAGTACAAGCTCGGCCTCTGAATACTTTGCTTATCATCGTATAAGACACTGATTAATGCAATTGCCTACTCCTCTATACTCTCTCATCTAAATCATGGTTGTTCCTTACCCTGCCTCAATATGCACAGAAAGGCACCTCACTTTTCTACAACATTTTTCAACAAAAGCGTACATTTTTAAATTCTGGGAATCGGACCTAGGGACCTAGGGACATCATATTCGGAGCAGCAATGGCTGAGGGCCTTCAAATTGATGTATACAGATCTACCTGCTGTTCCTCGCTATGGGAAATGACCCAAACACTGTCACTTATACCTAACACCTACCAAAATGTCCACACTCAGGTCTCTACCCTCCAATTCCAGCTGGAGAAATTGTGTCTCTCAGGGGGATATGCTCCACATATTTTGGAGCTGCCCACCCTTGACGTCCTTTTGGGAACGCATTTTCAAGATCATAGCAGATGTCTCAGGGACCCAAGTCCTCTCATCCCCTGCTTTAGCTCTTTTGAATCTAACAATCAATAGAATCCACATCCCTTACTGACATGTCACAACTCACATTCTATTAGCGGCCAGACTAAACGTAACAAATCTATGGAAGTTGGTGTATCCGCCACACATCAAAGCTACTCTAGAGTTAGTTCACACCCACTGTTCTTAAGAATTTATGACAGCATCCAGCAATAGAATCTATGCTAAAAATCCTCCTCCTCTGGCAACTATAGCTACAATGGCACAGAGCAGCGCTATACATTCCAACATTGATACTAATAATGGATCTCACTAGTGTTAAGTTGTGTGTAGCACCCTGAAGTTTAGGTAGGGTTGCTCCTAAATTTACCTGCCAGGTTTAGTTGCCTTGGCCAATTGTTAGGGATCAATTGATTTCACCCTAAGTCTGGAATTGCTGCACTTCTCTCTTCTGTCACTGGGTGCGCTGGGTACCTGGAGACATTAGATAAGATAAGGGCGATGCAAGGACAGATTAGGAGTATATGGGGTGTCTCAGCCAATTGCCAGGGGTTTTCTTGGGCCCCTTAGCCTGCTGGGAGAATCTATATATTTGGGTGGAGTCAGGTGATCAGTGTTCTGTGCCACCTGGACGGCTGTCTGGGTGGATGTGTGTTTTTCTGCCCCAGGCTGCTAGGCCAGAGCCTGAGGCCTATCCCAGGGACATCTGGCTGCTAGGCTGTCTAAGGGTCTATCCAGTAGCAAGAGATCAGCTTAGAGTTGGGACTGCGGCTTGCAGTCCAACCAGAAGTGACGGTTCTGCCGGCCAGAGAACCTGTTAGTGGTCTGAGGTAGAAGGGAAGCTGTCGCCACTAAGGGACCAACCACCTTATTACCAGGGACCACAGTGAGTAGCTGAAGCAAGTACCGGAGCAGTATTCTCACCAACTGGGGACGGTGAAGAATTTGAAAACTTTAGCATGTGTCAAGCCAGGGACCCAGCCAGTGGAGGTGACGCTTGCAGAGCAGTCTTATGTACCAAGCTAGAGACCCAGTAGGGAAGCGGGGTGACGCTTGAGGAAAGTACTCAGTGAGAAGGTTGGAAGAGCTTCGGAGATCCAGTGGCAGTGGATCAGCAAGTCTAGTGAGAGAGACTGGGAGCTCAGTGGAGTGAAGATCTACAAGAAGTGATTGTAGAGGAAGTACAGAAGTTCGTTACAACTTGTGTTAACAGTTATAAGACTGTGCCATAGGAGACAGCATTCCTACACATGCAGATGTGGTGTCTGGCTGGATGCCTTTCCCTGCATGGCTGTCTACCTATAGAAGTCTTGGAGTCTGCTAATTGACATTGCAACTACTAAAGGGTGTTCTGGCCCTAAACCCTCTCTCCCACAGTTCTGTTCAAGAGATAATAAATCTCTTTGTATTCAAGAAGTGTCTGGCGCCCATGAATCTACCTTGCACTACACCCACCATGCCTTGTAACACACTCTACATAGAGGGATGTCAGCTGTCCCTAACTCTGGAGGTTCTCTTTATACCAAAGGGGACCCGGGATCTTGCTACACGTGATAAGCTTTGCCTGCCATAGTCTTAACCCTACCTACCCAACCTAACTTGCACAAAATATTTGTAAACCTTTTTAACCTTAGCCATTACCGCTCTTGTATACTCGATTTAATGTTTTATTCTTGTTTGAATATTGCTCTTAAACCCATGCATGTAAGTTTACTGATGGAAAGCTAATGAAACTTTACCCTGTACTTAATATTACTGTAATTACTGTAAAACTTTCAATAAAAACTATTGAAACACAGAGTGGGGGCACTCTAATACAGGAGGTGTGTTACTGGCCAGATCACCAGTTAAAAAACAGAGCGGAAAAAAGCATAAAATAGGAAATGAATCCAGAAAACACATCTAATGATTGGTAAGCTGCAATATAGTAAAGTAAATATTTGGTTTTGGGTTTGGCTTTGGGTTTATTACCACTTTGACCACTTAGTGATACTGCAGCAGGGCGGCAGCTCTGTGCCAGATCATGTACCTAGTTTGTGATCTGACACTTACGGGTCTGGGGTGCGCGCTCAGCCGGCGACCTGCTCTTGCTGTGATTGGACACAGCAGGAGCCAATCAGCGAGTCTAGTGGGGTCCACCGATCGTTCTGGAGAAAGGCAGAACAGCGGTCTGCCTATGTAAACAAGGCAGATTGCCGTTCTGTGAGACGGGAATGTGCTGATCCTGTGTTCCTGCTAAACACGGATCTTTATGATCCCCCAGTCAAAGCACACCCCCCCCCCCCCCACAGTAAGCAATCACTCCCAGGGAACACATTTAACCCTTTGATCACCCCTGATGTTAACCCCATCACTGCCAGTGTTATTAGTACAGTGACAGTACATATTTTTAGCACTGATGACTGTATTAGTGTCGCTGGTCCCCAAAAAGAGTTAAAAGTGTCAGTTAGTTCCTTTTTTTTCCCCCCTTTTTTTCCCCCCTTATTCCCCCCCCCCTTTTTTTGTTTTGTTTTTTTCCTTTCCTTTTTTTTTTTTTTTTTATATAGAGAGAGAGGGGGTTAGAAGGGGAGAGGATAAAGGGGAGGGGGAGGGAAGAAAAAAGAAAAAAAAGAGAAAAAGGGAGAAAGATATATCATAGAGGCCATGTAAGTTAATTAAAAGGGAATGAAGAGAGGGGAGAAGAGTAAATGATGTTAAAGGATGGACCCATTTTTGTTGTAAGTGTATGTTTTGTATATTTTTCTTTTGTAATGTATATGTGCTGATTGGCAAGGATATAAAAGATATATGTATGTATGTATGTATAATTTTTTTTTTTAATAAAAATATATTTAAACACAAAAGTGTCAGTTAGGTGTTCGATTTGTCCGACGCAATATCGCAGTCCTGCTATAAGTCGCTGATCGCCACTCATACTAGTAAAAATAAAATAAAATAAATCCCATAGTTTGTAGATGCTATAACTTTTGCACAAACCAATCAATTTACACGTATTGGGATTTTTCTTACCAAAAAAATGTAGCAGAATACATATTGGCCTAATTTGATGAAGAAATGCGATTTAAAAAAAAAAATTACTGGAAATATTTTATAGCAGCAAGTAAGAAATACATATATTTTTTTCAAAATTGTTGGTCTTTTTTTTTGTATATAGCGCAAAAAATAAAAACCGCAGAGGTGATCAAATACCACCAAAAGAAAGCTCTATTTGTGGGGAAAAAAGGACAAAAATAGTATTTGGGTACAGTGCCGCAATTGTCAGTTTAGTAACGCAGTGCCATATCGCAAAAAATGGTCATGAAGGGGGGTAAACCTTCCGGAGCTGAAGTGGTTAGTTACTTGTAAAGCTGTATATTTGAAGTGAAAAGTTATTTTAGAAATTGCATGTATAAACATACCCGCTGATATTCCTGTTCTTTCATGATATGGTTCATTTCCCCTTGAAGGTTTTCTAATATGTTGGAAACTTCCTTCACTTTGTCCTTTGCGTCCACAGCTGAGTAATCAAGAGGGTGTTCACCAACCTGAATGTCCAAGTGTATGCGCTGAAAAGTATGATGATGATGCTGTCATTACTGCCACAGTTTTATTTTAAATTAAGGAACAGCAGAGAGGAGACGGGACTATAGCGGTGCCTTTTAAATTGAAAATCAAACACAATGGAAGACCCATGCATCCTTTAGTAAAAAATATACAAAGATTTTATTAATTAGTTATACAAAAGTCAATAAAATGAGAGCATTGTCACTGAATCAATTTGCAGCAGGGTGATTCCAAGATGGTGGTTGCATCAAATGAGGGCTGAGAAATTCATACAGCATGACAATTCTCTTATTTTATTGACTTTTGTATAACTAAATAATAAAATCTTTGTATATTGTAGCGGGGTCCTCAATTTAGTGGGATACACCTGGGGGTAGTGTGACCCAAGTGTGTAATTATGTTAGGGTTCAGACCCCTTTTTGTTATTCGTGGAGGATTGGGTGGTGCGATATTCTCCTTGACCAGTGGGTGTCAGTGTACCTACTGGCTCAGGGTAGAATCACTACCACAGTGCTACCCTTTTTGTCCCTTTGCGGAGATGGTACGGCTGGGGCGGGGAACCCGCCGTGGTGTCGATGTGAGGAGATAAAAGGGGGAGATGCCCTCGCCACGAGGTTATTTTCTTCGGGGATCATCTCTTCACGCACCCAGGCACCTTAGGCCTGGGTGCGGGCGGTTCAAGGTTCCGGCCTAGGCGCCCTAGGCCTGGCCGGAATGAAGATGGAGTCCATCCCAGGCACCTTCAGCCTGGGATGAGGTACTATTGAGGAGGCCTGGGACCCGGTGACTCCGACTGGGTCCCGCGAGGGTGAAGTTGCTCCAGGGCGCCCTTTGCGAGGGGACCCACATCTGAGGTGAGGAGGCTGGGGAGGTCACCCGTCCGAAGACCCGGTGCAGTGTCAACCCGGTGACGGATGGGCCTTCGGTAACTCCCTTGGAGGACATCTTCCCCTGATAGGGGCTACAGCGCAGCGGAGGAGCTCTAATCAAGACTCCTGCAACCCCTGGTCATAGCACAGGGAGTGTAGGGACTAGGAACCTGTACAGTGCCTCGACCTGCTCCCCCATCGTATCATGCCGTTGCATTTGACTGTATGTGGAGATACGCAATAAACCTGAGTTTGGACTTTGATGGGTGTATGGACTCTGTTAATGGGAGCAAAGGGAGATTCTGGCACGGAAGGACTGACCCTCATAACCAGCACACATTTGGCCCGAGGAAAAGATTGGTACTGGCCTTCACCTCACCCACAGCCATGGGGAGGACATGGGCCGTAGCGCACCCCACTCTGTCGCGTGACATACCCCTAGCTAAAGAGGACGGGGTGAGGCCGCTACACGTGGGGGTGAGTCCGGGATGAAATGTGTGTTGACCCTGAGGTTTGGAACGGCTGTGTTTGAACTTTGCTGCCCGGAGGAGGTCCGAGCAGGTCGGCCATATGATTGGCCAAAGTGCGTCCCTGTGCTCGAAGTCGTGGAAATTTCTCTGAAAAACCGGGAGAGGCCCATGCAGAAAGAGCGGGAAGAGGGAGGAGTCCAGCCGTGTGACGAACTACATGTGGGGACTTTTGCTGCACTGCGCCACGAGGCACCCCGTGACTGTACAATTCGTGGGCGGAGGCTGGCGGAAGCCCGCGAAAGTGTGCAGGTCGTGGGAGGAGTCTGGCCACGTGTGGAGATACATGTGGAGACTCCGGCGCGTGGTCAGCGCGTGATGGAGCAGCAAGTGGTCGGAGTGAACTCAGGCTCCCAGTGGATGTCGGTACCTTATCCTTTCAAGATGACTGCATTTGCTGCTCCCCTGACAGACACGGGAATAAGACTTAGGCCCCGAGGACAGTTGGCTCTGTATTCATGCAGAGACACGGAGGCCCTCGGTGTGATCTGTCCCGGATGCTCGGGACTGGTGGTCCAACTAAAGCCATTCGGGCGATGCGAAGCATGCAAGGAGTTCCTTTTTGAGGTTGAACCACACATGGAAAGGCCCCGGGCCTTACGCCTCAACTGCATCACAGGAACCGCCACTCCGGAGGGAGAGATCAAAGCCTCTGCGGAGGTTCCCGTATGCGCTGACCAGGGCGAAGTGACTGCCCAACCAGAGACTGAGAGAGAAAAATCCGAGGACACTGCTTCGGTCACCACAGACTCCCTGCTGCCACCCCCGAAGAGGAAGATAGGCCTGGTGCAGGCCTCCTGTGGTCGTGGTCGAGCTTCGCCCTGCTGCTTGCCGGACCTGGATGGATCCGGTCGGAAGAATCCTGGACATCCCAGTGCTGAAAAAGGTCCAGGTGAGCCAGGGGCTGGGACTGTGTGTGTGGTTGGAGGTGTCGGGAGTTCACATCTGGTGGAGCCCGCAGGGGAGGGTAGTTCTCCGTCCACTAGGGACTACCTTCCCGCCGAGATGTATGACACCTCCGATCTAGAGTCGCTGTCGGACTGTGGGGATGACGGAGAAATAGACGAGCTGTTTCACCGGAAGGGCTGGGACAGACGCCCGCTACCCGTGCAGAGTAAGCCACAGGACTCCCCCATGTCCATAGATGACAGTACGCTCCGGGTGCAAGCCCCGGAGTTATTGAGGAAGCCTAGTCCTCCAGATAACCTTCCACATTCAACCACATCACCCGCTCTGATAGTGGGGATGCAGCGTGCTTCATTGCGGGCACCAAGAGCAAAGCCGCCTGAGATGGTGAAGGTACCTCGGCACCCGGAGGCCATCGTACAGCCAGGAGAAGGTGAGCGAGATGTGATGCCGCCTCTAGCTCGATTGCAGAGACTTTTCTCCCAGAGAGTCGCCCGTGAATATGGGTGGGAGTACCCCTACTTGCCTCGGGACTTATTGTATGAAGTCGAGGTCTTGCGACCACGGTGGTATGACGAGTTTGTGTGGGAAAAACTCAAAGTGCCCCATGCCCGGCGATACCTGTCATGTTCGCCGCCGGTGTCTAAAAAGTTTAAAGACTGTAAAGCTGATTGGAGACTGGGACGCCATATCCATGCTGATAAGGTGCTCATCTGCAGGAAAGAAGGAGAAGACGTCGAATATTCGGTGGAAGTATTTGACAAACACCTGAAGCCCTTGTTTTTGCCGGATCCAAGATTTTACTTGTAGGAGAAGTGAACTCCTATTTTGTTGCTGTTGAAACTTTCTGGAAGAGACATTCCCAGACGCCTAGAACTGTGCCCTACTTTTGTTTTGATTTGGGCTTTTCTTTCACTCACTGGAGACTTGGGAGCTGTTGTTTTTTTTTTTGTTCTCCCTTTTCTTCATGTGCCAAAAGGCAGAGACATTTGGGGATAGAGTTAGAGTAGGAAAGCAGGAAGAATGAAGACTTCGGCAAGTGTTGTGACCGCGGCGCTGTCACCAGGTGGCAGTGTTGTGCAACGATTGTTTGAAAATGTTACACATACATCACTTTACTTATTGGAGTGAATGGGTTTCTCGGCTGACAGACCCATTCATGCCAAATGACACAGATTGTTAGGATGTTGTTTCTTTTGTTTCCCTTCTGCAGGAGATTCATCGATCAAGACTAGGGATGAGCTTCGTGTTCGACTCGAACATCGGCTGTTCGATCGTTCGACGAAGATCGAACGATTTGGGCCGTTCGCGCCAAATTCGAGTGACGCGAACGGCCCACAATGCACTACGCCATCGCAGTGTCATCCAGGCGCTGTGATTGGCCAAGCATGCACTGTGACCCCGCATGCTTGGCCAATCACAGCGCCGGCAGCGAGGAGAGCAATGATTGGCCACAGGCAGGATGCCTGTGGCCAATTATTGCTGAGGGTGTTTAGTACACGCCCCACACTATAAAAGGCCGCCAGCACGGCGGCCTAGTGTAGTGTGTTCCGGAGCAGGGAAAGACAAGCATAGGCAGGGACAGTGACATTTATTTATTTCTTGCTTAACCTGGATTCCTTTAGTTTAGGGAAAGAGAAGGATAGGTAGGGAGAGTGTCAGTGTGTTTTACTGTGCGAGTCCTTGTTTCTAGGGACAAAGAAGGAAAGTGAGGGGAATTCTCCTTGTGCTATAGTGTGCTTTAAAAAAACATTTTTTCTAGGGACAGAAAACTCTAGGTAGGGAGAGTGTCAGTTTCTTTCACTGTGCGAGTCCTTGTTTCTAGGGACAAAGAAGGAAAGTGAGGGGAATTCTCCTTGTGCTATAGTGTGCTTTAAAAAAACATTTTTTCTAGGGACAGAAAACTCTAGGTAGGGAGAGTGTCAGTTTATTTCACTGTGCGAGTCCTTGTTTCTAGGGACAAAGAAGGAAAGTGAGGGGAATTCTCCTTGTGCTATAGTGTGCTTTAAAAAAACATTTTTTCTAGGGACAGAAAACTCTAGGTAGGGAGAGTGTCAGTTTCTTTCACTGTGCGAGTCCTTGTTTCTAGGGACAAAGAAGGAAAGTGAGGGGAATTCTCCTTGTGCTATAGTGTGCTTTAAAAAAACATTTTTTCTAGGGACAGAAAACTCTAGGTAGGGAGAGTGTCAGTTTCTTTCACTGTGCGAGTCCTTGTTTCTAGGGACAAAGAAGGAAAGTGAGGGGAATTCTCCTTGTGCTATAGTGTGCTTTAAAAAAACATTTTTTCTAGGGACAGAAAACTCTAGGTAGGGAGAGTGTCAGTTTCTTTCACTGTGCGAGTCCTTGTTTCTAGGGACAAAGAAGGAAAGTGAGGGGAATTCTCCTTGTGCTATAGTGTGCTTTAAAAAAACATTTTTTCTAGGGACAGAAAACTCTAGGTAGGGAGAGTGTCAGTTTCTTTCACTGTGCGAGTCCTTGTTTCTAGGGACAAAGAAGGAAAGTGAGGGGAATTCTCCTTGTGCTATAGTGTGCTTTAAAAAAACATTTTTTCTAGGGACAGAAAACTCTAGGTAGGGAGAGTGTCAGTTTATTTCACTGTGCGAGTCCTTGTTTCTAGGGACAAAGAAGGAAAGTGAGGGGAATTCTCCTTGTGCTATAGTGTGCTTTAAAAAAACATTTTTTCTAGGGACAGAAAACTCTAGGTAGGGAGAGTGTCAGTTTCTTTCACTGTGCGAGTCCTTGTTTCTAGGGACAAAGAAGGAAAGTGAGGGGAATTCTCGTTGTGCTATAGTGTGCTTTAAAAAAACATTTTTTCTAGGGACAGAAAACTCTAGGTAGGGAGAGTGTCAGTTTCTTTCACTGTGCGAGTCCTTGTTTCTAGGGACAAAGAAGGAAAGTGAGGGGAATTCTCCTTGTGCTATAGTGTGCTTTAAAAAAACATTTTTTCTAGGGACAGAAAACTCTAGGTAGGGAGAGTGTCAGTTTATTTCACTGTGCGAGTCCTTGTTTCTAGGGACAAAGAAGGAAAGTGATGGGAATTCTCCTTGTGCTATAGTGTGCTTTAAAAAAACATTTTTTCTAGGGACAGAAAACTCTAGGTAGGGAGAGTGTCAGTTTCTTTCACTGTGCGAGTCCTTGTTTCTAGGGACAAAGAAGGAAAGTGAGGGGAATTCTCCTTGTGCTATAGTGTGCTTTAAAAAAACATTTTTTCTAGGGACAGAAAACTCTAGGTAGGGAGAGTGTCAGTTTCTTTCACTGTGCGAGTCCTTGTTTCTAGGGACAAAGAAGGAAAGTGAGGGGAATTCTCCTTGTGCTATAGTGTGCTTTAAAAAAACATTTTTTCTAGGGACAGAAAACTCTAGGTAGGGAGAGTGTCAGTTTCTTTCACTGTGCGAGTCCTTGTTTCTAGGGACAAAGAAGGAAAGTGAGGGGAATTCTCCTTGTGCTATAGTGTGCTTTAAAAAAACATTTTTTCTAGGGACAGAAAACTCTAGGTAGGGAGAGTGTCAGTTTCTTTCACTGTGCGAGTCCTTGTTTCTAGGGACAAAGAAGGAAAGTGAGGGGAATTCTCCTTGTGCTATAGTGTGCTTTAAAAAAACATTTTTTCTAGGGACAGAAAACTCTAGGTAGGGAGAGTGTCAGTGTGTTTTACTGTGCGAGTCCTTGTTTCTAGGGACAAAGAAGGAAAGTGAGGGGAATTCTCCTTGTGCTATAGTGTGCTTTAAAAAAACATTTTTTCTAGGGACAGAAAACTCTAGGTAGGGAGAGTGTCAGTTTCTTTCACTGTGCGAGTCCTTGTTTCTAGGGACAAAGAAGGAAAGTGAGGGGAATTCTCCTTGTGCTATAGTGTGCTTTAAAAAAACATTTTTTCTAGGGACAGAAAACTCTAGGTAGGGAGAGTGTCAGTTTATTTCACTGTGCGAGTCCTTGTTTCTAGGGACAAAGAAGGAAAGTGAGGGGAATTCTCCTTGTGCTATAGTGTGCTTTAAAAAAACATTTTTTCTAGGGACAGAAAACTCTAGGTAGGGAGAGTGTCAGTTTCTTTCACTGTGCGAGTCCTTGTTTCTAGGGACAAAGAAGGAAAGTGAGGGGAATTCTCCTTGTGCTATAGTGTGCTTTAAAAAAACATTTTTTCTAGGGACAGAAAACTCTAGGTAGGGAGAGTGTCAGTTTCTTTCACTGTGCGAGTCCTTGTTTCTAGGGACAAAGAAGGAAAGTGAGGGGAATTCTCCTTGTGCTATAGTGTGCTTTAAAAAAACATTTTTTCTAGGGACAGAAAACTCTAGGTAGGGAGAGTGTCAGTTTCTTTCACTGTGCGAGTCCTTGTTTCTAGGGACAAAGAAGGAAAGTGAGGGGAATTCTCCTTGTGCTATAGTGTGCTTTAAAAAAACATTTTTTCTAGGGACAGAAAACTCTAGGTAGGGAGAGTGTCAGTTTCTTTCACTGTGCGAGTCCTTGTTTCTAGGGACAAAGAAGGAAAGTGAGGGGAATTCTCCTTGTGCTATAGTGTGCTTTAAAAAAACATTTTTTCTAGGGACAGAAAACTCTAGGTAGGGAGAGTGTCAGTTTATTTCACTGTGCGAGTCCTTGTTTCTAGGGACAAAGAAGGAAAGTGAGGGGAATTCTCCTTGTGCTATAGTGTGCTTTAAAAAAACATTTTTTCTAGGGACAGAAAACTCTAGGTAGGGAGAGTGTCAGTTTCTTTCACTGTGCGAGTCCTTGTTTCTAGGGACAAAGAAGGAAAGTGAGGGGAATTCTCGTTGTGCTATAGTGTGCTTTAAAAAAACATTTTTTCTAGGGACAGAAAACTCTAGGTAGGGAGAGTGTCAGTTTCTTTCACTGTGCGAGTCCTTGTTTCTAGGGACAAAGAAGGAAAGTGAGGGGAATTCTCCTTGTGCTATAGTGTGCTTTAAAAAAACATTTTTTCTAGGGACAGAAAACTCTAGGTAGGGAGAGTGTCAGTTTATTTCACTGTGCGAGTCCTTGTTTCTAGGGACAAAGAAGGAAAGTGATGGGAATTCTCCTTGTGCTATAGTGTGCTTTAAAAAAACATTTTTTCTAGGGACAGAAAACTCTAGGTAGGGAGAGTGTCAGTTTCTTTCACTGTGCGAGTCCTTGTTTCTAGGGACAAAGAAGGAAAGTGAGGGGAATTCTCCTTGTGCTATAGTGTGCTTTAAAAAAACATTTTTTCTAGGGACAGAAAACTCTAGGTAGGGAGAGTGTCAGTTTCTTTCACTGTGCGAGTCCTTGTTTCTAGGGACAAAGAAGGAAAGTGAGGGGAATTCTCCTTGTGCTATAGTGTGCTTTAAAAAAACATTTTTTCTAGGGATAGAAAATTCTAGGTAGGGAGAGTGTCAGTTTCTTTCACTGTGCGAGTCCTTGTTTCTAGGGACAAAGAAGGAAAGTGAGGGGAATTCTCCTTGTGCTATAGTGTGCTTTAAAAAAACATTTTTTCTAGGGACAGAAAACTCTAGGTAGGGAGAGTGTCAGTTTCTTTCACTGTGCGAGTCCTTGTTTCTAGGGACAAAGAAGGAAAGTGAGGGGAATTCTCCTTGTGCTATAGTGTGCTTTAAAAAAACATTTTTTCTAGGGACAGAAAACTCTAGGTAGGGAGAGTGTCAGTTTCTTTCACTGTGCGAGTCCTTGTTTCTAGGGACAAAGAAGGAAAGTGAGGGGAATTCTCCTTGTGCTATAGTGTGCTTTAAAAAAACATTTTTTCTAGGGACAGAAAACTCTAGGTAGGGAGAGTGTCAGTTTCTTTCACTGTGCGAGTCCTTGTTTCTAGGGACAAAGAAGGAAAGTGAGGGGAATTCTCCTTGTGCTATAGTGTGCTTTAAAAAAACATTTTTTCTAGGGACAGAAAACTCTAGGTAGGGAGAGTGTCAGTTTATTTCACTGTGCGAGTCCTTGTTTCTAGGGACAAAGAAGGAAAGTGAGGGGAATTCTCCTTGTGCTATAGTGTGCTTTAAAAAAACATTTTTTCTAGGGACAGAAAACTCTAGGTAGGGAGAGTGTCAGTTTCTTTCACTGTGCGAGTCCTTGTTTCTAGGGACAAAGAAGGAAAGTGAGGGGAATTCTCCTTGTGCTATAGTGTGCTTTAAAAAAACATTTTTTCTAGGGACAGAAAACTCTAGGTAGGGAGAGTGTCAGTTTCTTTCACTGTGCGAGTCCTTGTTTCTAGGGACAAAGAAGGAAAGTGAGGGGAATTCTCCTTGTGCTATAGTGTGCTTTAAAAAAACATTTTTTCTAGGGACAGAAAACTCTAGGTAGGGAGAGTGTCAGTTTCTTTCACTGTGCGAGTCCTTGTTTCTAGGGACAAAGAAGGAAAGTGAGGGGAATTCTCCTTGTGCTATAGTGTGCTTTAAAAAAACATTTTTTCTAGGGACAGAAAACTCTAGGTAGGGAGAGTGTCAGTTTCTTTCACTGTGCGAGTCCTTGTTTCTAGGGACAAAGAAGGAAAGTGAGGGGAATTCTCCTTGTGCTATAGTGTGCTTTAAAAAAACATTTTTTCTAGGGACAGAAAACTCTAGGTAGGGAGAGTGTCAGTTTCTTTCACTGTGCGAGTCCTTGTTTCTAGGGACAAAGAAGGAAAGTGAGGGGAATTCTCCTTGTGCTATAGTGTGCTTTAAAAAAACATTTTTTCTAGGGACAGAAAACTCTAGGTAGGGAGAGTGTCAGTTTCTTTCACTGTGCGAGTCCTTGTTTCTAGGGACAAAGAAGGAAAGTGAGGGGAATTCTCCTTGTGCTATAGTGTGCTTTAAAAAAACATTTTTTCTAGGGACAGAAAACTCTAGGTAGGGAGAGTGTCAGTTTATTTCACTGTGCGAGTCCTTGTTTCTAGGGACAAAGAAGGAAAGTGAGGGGAATTCTCCTTGTGCTATAGTGTGCTTTAAAAAAACATTTTTTCTAGGGACAGAAAACTCTAGGTAGGGAGAGTGTCAGTTTCTTTCACTGTGCGAGTCCTTGTTTCTAGGGACAAAGAAGGAAAGTGAGGGGAATTCTCCTTGTGCTATAGTGTGCTTTAAAAAAACATTTTTTCTAGGGACAGAAAACTCTAGGTAGGGAGAGTGTCAGTTTCTTTCACTGTGCGAGTCCTTGTTTCTAGGGACAAAGAAGGAAAGTGAGGGGAATTCTCCTTGTGCTATAGTGTGCTTTAAAAAAACATTTTTTCTAGGGACAGAAAACTCTAGGTAGGGAGAGTGTCAGTTTCTTTCACTGTGCGAGTCCTTGTTTCTAGGGACAAAGAAGGAAAGTGAGGGGAATTCTCCTTGTGCTATAGTGTGCTTTAAAAAAACATTTTTTCTAGGGACAGAAAACTCTAGGTAGGGAGAGTGTCAGTTTCTTTCACTGTGCGAGTCCTTGTTTCTAGGGACAAAGAAGGAAAGTGAGGGGAATTCTCCTTGTGCTATAGTGTGCTTTAAAAAAAAACATTTTTCTAGGGACAGAAAACTCTAGGTAGGGAGAGTGTCAGTTTCTTTCACTGTGCGAGTCCTTGTTTCTAGGGACAAAGAAGGAAAGTGATGGGAATTCTCCTTGTGCTATAGTGTGCTTTAAAAAAACATTTTTTCTAGGGACAGAAAACTCTAGGTAGGGAGAGTGTCAGTTTCTTTCACTGTGCGAGTCCTTGTTTCTAGGGACAAAGAAGGAAAGTGAGGGGAATTCTCCTTGTGCTATAGTGTGCTTTAAAAAAACATTTTTTCTAGGGACAGAAAACTCTAGGTAGGGAGAGTGTCAGTTTATTTCACTGTGCGAGTCCTTGTTTCTAGGGACAAAGAAGGAAAGTGAGGGGAATTCTCCTTGTGCTATAGTGTGCTTTAAAAAAACATTTTTTCTAGGGACAGAAAACTCTAGGTAGGGAGAGTGTCAGTTTCTTTCACTGTGCGAGTCCTTGTTTCTAGGGACAAAGAAGGAAAGTGAGGGGAATTCTCCTTGTGCTATAGTGTGCTTTAAAAAAACATTTTTTCTAGGGACAGAAAACTCTAGGTAGGGAGAGTGTCAGTTTCTTTCACTGTGCGAGTCCTTGTTTCTAGGGACAAAGAAGGAAAGTGAGGGGAATTCTCCTTGTGCTATAGTGTGCTTTAAAAAAACATTTTTTCTAGGGACAGAAAACTCTAGGTAGGGAGAGTGTCAGTTTCTTTCACTGTGCGAGTCCTTGTTTCTAGGGACAAAGAAGGAAAGTGAGGGGAATTCTCCTTGTGCTATAGTGTGCTTTAAAAAAACATTTTTTCTAGGGACAGAAAACTCTAGGTAGGGAGAGTGTCAGTTTCTTTCACTGTGCGAGTCCTTGTTTCTAGGGACAAAGAAGGAAAGTGAGGGGAATTCTCCTTGTGCTATAGTGTGCTTTAAAAAATCATTTTTTCTAGGGACAGAAAACTCTAGGTAGGGAGAGTGTCAGTTTCTTTCACTGTGCGAGTCCTTGTTTCTAGGGACAAAGAAGGAAAGTGAGGGGAATTCTCCTTGTGCTATAGTGTGCTTTAAAAAAACATTTTTTCTAGGGACAGAAAACTCTAGGTAGGGAGAGTGTCAGTTTCTTTCACTGTGCGAGTCCTTGTTTCTAGGGACAAAGAAGGAAAGTGAGGGGAATTCTCCTTGTGCTATAGTGTGCTTTAAAAAAACATTTTTTCTAGGGACAGAAAACTCTAGGTAGGGAGAGTGTCAGTTTATTTCACTGTGCGAGTCCTTGTTTCTAGGGACAAAGAAGGAAAGTGAGGGGAATTCTCCTTGTGCTATAGTGTGCTTTAAAAAAACATTTTTTCTAGGGACAGAAAACTCTAGGTAGGGAGAGTGTCAGTTTCTTTCACTGTGCGAGTCCTTGTTTCTAGGGACAAAGAAGGAAAGTGAGGGGAATTCTCCTTGTGCTATAGTGTGCTTTAAAAAAACATTTTTTCTAGGGACAGAAAACTCTAGGTAGGGAGAGTGTCAGTTTCTTTCACTGTGCGAGTCCTTGTTTCTAGGGACAAAGAAGGAAAGTGAGGGGAATTCTCCTTGTGCTATAGTGTGCTTTAAAAAAAAAAAAATTCTAGGGACAGAAAACTCTAGGTAGGGAGAGTGTCAGTTTCTTTCACTGTGCGAGTCCTTGTTTCTAGGGACAAAGAAGGAAAGTGAGGGGAATTCTCCTTGTGCTATAGTGTGCTTTAAAAAAACATTTTTTCTAGGGACAAAAAACTCTAGGTAGGGAGAGTGTCAGTTTCTTTCACTGTGCGAGTCCTTGTTTCTAGGGACAAAGAAGGAAAGTGAGGGGAATTCTCCTTGTGCTATAGTGTGCTAAAGCATTCCTCATCAACCATCTTTGAAATCCTTGTTTTTTGGACAGTCAGGGAAATTGTCGTTGTGCTATTCTGTGCAAAAGCAATCATCCTCAATAGGGATGAGCTTCGAGTTCGAGTCGAACTCATGTTCGACTCGAACATTGCCTGTTCGCCCGTTCGCCGAACAGCGAACAAATTGGGGTGTTCGCGGCAAATTCGAAAAATCTATGGGAGAAATCTAAAGTGCTAATTATAAAGGCTTATATGCAAGTTATTGTCCTAAAAAGTGTTTGGGGACCCGGGTCCTGCCCCAGGGGACATGTATCAATGCAAAAAGAAGTTTTAAAAACGGCCGTTTTTTCGGGAGCAGTGATTTTAATAATGCTTAAAATGAAAAAATAAAAGTGAAATATTCCTTTAAATTTCGTACCTGGGGGGTGTGTATGATATGCATGTAAAGTGGCGCATGTTTCCCGTGCTTAGAACTGTCCCTGCAAAAAGTGTCATTTTTGAAAGAAAAAAATGCATTTAAAACTGACTCGCGGCTATTAATGAATTGTCGGCTCCCGGCAATACATACAAAAGTCATTGATAAAAAAAAAAAAAAAAGCGTGGGGGTTCCCCAGAATTCAATTACCAGGCCCTTCAGGTCTGGAATGGATATTAAGGGGAACCCCGCCGCAAATAAAAAAAAAATTGACGTGGGGTTCCCCCAAATATCCATTCCAGGCCCTTCAGATCTGGCATTAATTTTAAGGGGAACTCCACCCCAAATTTAAAAAAAAATGGCGTGGAGTCCCCCTAAAAATCCATACCAGACCCCTTATCCGAGCATGCAACCTGGCCGGCCGCAGGGGAAAAGGGGGGGACGAGAGAGCGGCCCCCCCTCCCTCCTGAACCGTACCAAGCCACATGCCCTCAACATGGGGAGGATGTCCCCATGTTGATGGGGACAAGGGCCTCATCCCCACAACCCTTGCCCGGTGGTTGTGGGGGTCTGCGGGCGGGGGGCTTATCGGAATCTGGAAGACCCCTTTAACAAAGAGGACCCCCAGATCCCGCCCCCCCCCATGTGAATTGGTAAGGGGTACATTGTACCCCTACCATTTCACGAAGAAAGCGTAAAAAAATGTTTAAAAAAACACACAAACACGTTGAAAAAGTCCTTTATTAAAAAAAAAAAAAAAAAACCCATTCCAGCGGTGAAATCCAGTGTCCCGCGGCGATCCCGATGTCCAGCGCTGTCCGTCATTGGTTGTGCCTGAGCGGACCTGATGGGGAACTCCCTCTCAGTATTTTAAATGTATAGACCCGCCCCTTCTAAAGTTCCCCATCAGGTCCGCTCAGCGGACCAGATGCGGAACATGAGAAGGGGCGGGTCTATACATGTATTACCAAAGTGAGAGCAGTTCCCCATCAGGTCCGCCCCCTCGGTATGTCGGACCCGCCTACGTCATTGGCTTGAGCGGGGAACTTCCTTCACTGTGTAATTTAAATTTACATAGTGAAGGAAGTTCCCTGCTCAAGCCAATGACGTAGGCGGGTCTGACATACCGAGGGGGCGGACCTGATGGGGAACTGCTCTCACTTTGGTAATACATGTATAGACCCGCCCCTTCTCATGTTCTGCATCTCGTCCGCTGAGCGGACCTGATGGGGAACATTAGAAGGGGCGGGTCTATACATTTAAAATACTGAGAGGGAGTTCCCCATCAGGTCCGCTCAGGCACAACCAATGAAGGACAGCGCTGGACATCGGGATCGCCGCGGGACACTGGATTTCACCGCTGGAATGTTTATTTATTTATTTTTTTAAATAAAGGACTTTTTCAAGGTGTTTGTGTGTTTTTTTAAACATTTTTTTTACGCTTTCTTCGTGAAATGGTAGGGGTACAATGTACCCGTTACCAATTCACATAGGGGGGGGGGCGGGATCTGGGGGTCCCCTTTGTTAAAGGGGTCTTCCAGATTCCGATAAGCCCCCCGCCCGCAGACCCCCACAACCACCGGGCAAGGGTTGTGGGGATGAGGCCCTTGTCCCCATCAACATGGGGACATCCTCCCCATGTTGAGGGCATGTGGCTTGGTACGGTTCAGGAGGGAGGGGGGGCCGCTCTCTCGTCCCCCCCTTTTCCCCTGCGGCCGGCCAGGTTGCGTGCTCGGATAAGGGGTCTGGTATGGATTTTTAGGGGGACTCCACGCCATTTTTTTTTTAAACTTGGGGTGGAGTTCCCCTTAAAATCCATGCCAGATCTGAAGGGCCTGGTAATTGAATTCTGGGGAACCCCCACGCTTTTTTTTTTTTTTTTTCTCAATGACTTTTGTATGTATTGCCGGGAGCCGACAATTCATTAACAGCCGCGAGTCAGTTTTAAATGCATTTTTTTTCTTTCAAAAATGACATTTTTTGCAGGGACAGTTCTAAGCACGGGAAACATGCGCCACTTCACATGCATATCATACACACCCCCCAGGTACGAAATTTAAAGGAATATTTCACTTTTATTTTTTCATTTTAAGCATTATTAAAATCACTGCTCCCGAAAAAACGGCCGTTTTTAAAACTTCTTTTTGCATTGATACATGTCCCCTGGGGCAGGACCCAGGTCCCCAAACACTTTTTAGGACAATAACTTGCATATTAGCCTTTATAATTAACACTTTAGATTTCGAACGTTCGAGTCCATTGTATTTAATAGGGTTCTAAAGTTTACACGAACATTTTGTCTGTTCGCAGGTTCTGATGCGAACCGAACAGGGGGGTGTTCGGCTCATCCCTGATCCTCAACCATATTTAGAAATCCTTAAGTAAAGGGACAGAGAAGGACACCTGAAGGTAGCCCTTATTGCTTTTTTCCCATCTCCCTGCAGGCCATCTATTAGAATGTCTGGAAGGCAAACAAGGAGAGGCAGACAGTCAGGAGGCAATAAAAGAGGGCAAGCAGGCTCTGTGTCTGGGGGCAACAGTGCTGGTCGTGGACGCGGTGCATTGTCATCAGCACATGGCCATGGGACACGCTTGTCCTTCTTTTCGGCAGCTGGACATGTTGAGCCACATCATGCCGAAGACTTGGTAGAGTGGATGACCAAGCCCTCCTCCTCCTCCTCATCCTCTCTCACCCAGGCTCAGGGTACTGGCAAAGCAGCTGCCAAAGCGTCCTCTTCCCTGGTATCAATGTCAGACTCATCATCAGTCACTCCTTCCCTAGACCCACCATGTCCTCCTCCTGAGGAGTCCCCCGAACTGTTTGAGCACAGTGTTGGGTACATGCTCCAGGAGGATGCCCAGCGTTTCGAAGGGTCTGATGATGAAACCCAGCTACAGGAAGGCAGTAGCGTGAGAGCAGACAGAGGGGATGCTCAAGAAGGACACCAATCTGGCAGTCATGTTCCAGCAGCTGCAGCATACTGCCAGATTGGCTCCAGTGATGAGGAGGGAGGGGATGATGAGGTCACTGACTCCACGTGGGTGCCTAATAGGAGAGAGGAGGAGGAGGAGGATGAGGAGGAGGCACATCTCCAACGAGGCAGGATGCCCTTTGGTGGCCAGCGTAAGGGCAGTACACCGACGGAATCACACCGCAGAGCTCCGCCTGTGCAGGGCGCTGCCTCTGCCCGTCATTCAAAAAGTTCCTTGGTGTGGGCCTTTTTTGAGGCTAGTGCATCAGATCGCACAGCTGCTGTTTGCAACATATGTCTCAAGCGTATATCGCGTGGCCAAAACATCAGCCGCTTGGGTACCACATGCCTGACCAGACATATGTTGACCTGCCATGCAGCTCGTTGGCAAGCCTACCTCAAAGACCCACACCAAAGAACAAAGCGGACCTCTCCTTGCACCGCATCAGCTGGGATCTCCAACCCCACTATAACTTCAGTCCTCTCTGAAACATGCACTGAGAGGAATGAAGGTGTAGAATTAGGTGTGTCACAGCCAAGTACTTGCGGGCACTCTGCTAGCAGTACACCGACGTCCGATACTAGCAGGCAAATTTCCCTGCCCCAGCTGCTGGACCGTCGAAAGAAGTTCACTCCCAGCCATCCACATGCCCAGCGGTTGAATGCTAGCTTGGCTAAATTGCTAGCGCTTCAACTGCTGCCTTTTCAGTTGGTAGACTCGGCCCCCTTCCGTGAGTTTGTGCAATGTGCGGTTCCTCAGTGGCAGGTTCCCAAACGCCACTTTTTCTCACGGAAGGCTATTCCGGCTCTCTACCGGCATGTGGAAGGCAATGTCTTGGCCTCGCTGGACAGGGCGGTCAGCGGTAAGGTGCATATTACCGCTGACTCATGGTCCAGCAGGCATGGACAGGGACGTTACCTTTCTTTCACGGCCCATTGGGTCACTCTTTTGGCAGCTGGGAAGGATGCAGGACAAGGTGCAGTAGTGTTGGAGGTTGTTCCACCGCCACGCCTCCAAAATGCTACTACTGGTTGTGACACACCTCTCTCCTCCACCCCCTCCTCTTCTTCTTCCTCCATGGCCTCTTCCTGTGGTTTGTCCTATGAACCAGCGGTGCTCCGTAGCCGTTCACGGGGCTACGCAAGTACGCAGGCAAAAAGATGCCATGCCGTGCTTGCGCTGGTGTGTTTGGGGGACAGAAGCCACACTGGGGCAGAGGTCCTGTCTGCTCTGCAGGGCCAGGCCGAGAGGTGGTTGACGCCACGCCAGCTTAAGCCAGGAATGGTGGTTTGCGACAATGGCACCAACCTCCTCTCCGCCCTCCGACAGGGACAACTGACCCATGTGCCCTGTGTGGCTCACGTCCTTAACCTGGTGGTGCAGCGGTTCTTGGGCAGGTACCCGGGCTTACAGGATGTCCTGAGGTAGGCCAGGAAAGTCTGTGTGCATTTCCGCAGATCTTATAATGCCAGTGCTCGCCTGGCTGAGCTGCAAAAGGAGTTGAACCTGCCCAAGAACCGCCTTATATGTGACATGCCCACCAGGTGGAACTCAACGTTGGCCATGCTGCAGCGGCTGCACACGCAGCAGAGGGCCATCAATGAGTACCTGTGCGACTACGGCACCAGGACAGGGTCAGGGGAGCTTGGTTTTTTTTCTCCACGCCAGTGGGGCATGATCAGGGATGCATGCACTGTCCTGGCACCATTTGAGGAGGCCACGAGGATGGTGAGCAGTGACAGTGCATGCATCAGTGACACTGTACCTCTTGTCCACCTGTTGGAGCACACGCTGCGTGGAATAATGGACAGGGCACTTGAGGCAGAACAGAGGCAGGAAGAGGAGGACTTCCTTGCCTCTCAAGGCCCCCTTTACCCAGACAGTGTTCCTTCTGTCCCACCCATCGCACAGGAAGAGGAGGAGGAGGAGGAGGATTGTGTCAGCATGGAGGTGGAGGCTGGCACTCAGCATCATCAGCAGCAGTCTTTTAGGGATGATTTACAGTCCCAAGAAACCAGTGGACTTGTACGTGGCTGGGAGGAGGTGGCTGCGGATCATGTCGTCCTTAGTGACCCAGAGGACTCCGGAGCGAATGCCTCAGCAAACCTACGCTGCATGGCCTCCCTGATCCTGCAAAGTCTGCGGAAGGATCCTCGTATTCTTCGGATCAAGGAGAGGGACCATTACTGGCTGGCCACTCTCCTTGATCCACGGTACAAGGGTAAGGTTGCGGACCTTATGTTACCGTCGCAGAGGGAGCAGAGGATGAGACAACTCCGGGAGGCCTTGCAGAAAGGTCTGTGCAATGCGTTCCCAGAGACTGGGAGGTTACAAACTCCTGGTCCTGGACAACGAGTTGCTGAGGCTTCGGCCAGTCAAAGAAGGAGCGGTGGGGAAGGTGGCCGTCTGACCGATGCGTTCAGACAATTCTTTAGTCCGCAGCCCCAAAGTATGATTGGTTCCAGCAACCATCGCCAGCGTCTGATAAACATGGTGCAGGAATATCTAGGGGCAAGGTCAGACTTGGACACCTTCCCCACCGAAAATCCTCTGGCTTACTGGGTCTTGAGGATGGATCACTGGCCAGAGCTTGCACAGTATGCAATTGAGCTACTGGCCTGTCCTGCATCCAGCGTTCTTTCGGAACGCACATTCAGTGCTTCTGGAGGATTTGTCACGGATCACAGGGTGCGCCTGTCCACCGACTCGGTTGATCGACTGACTTTCATCAAGATGAACCAGTCTTGGATCACCACCAGCTACCACACACCTGATGCTGATATAACAGACTAATTGATTTTAACATGTCACATCCCTTCAAGACTGATGCTGATGCTGAGTGCCTGTGCTGTTATGTTGACTGGCTATCCTCCTCCTCCGAGTCCTCAATGATACGATTGATGATGATAGCTTGGAAGATCATTTTTGTTTATGGGTGCCGCCACCAGTGGCTAAGGCCCAATTTTTCAGCCCCTGTTTTACAGGGGCGTGTAATTACAATTTTTTTAGCAATAATTTGCCATAGGGCTCATTGCTGTGCTCCAAGTACAGTATCTGTGAGGGGTTGGAGTGTTGTGGCACCAGTGCCTAAGGCCCAATTTTTCAGCCCCTGTTTAAAAGGGGCGTGTCATTACAATTTTTGAAGCAATACTTTGCAACAGGGCTCATTGCTGTGCTCCAAGTACAGTATCTGTGAGGGGTTGTAGTGTTGTGCCACCAGTGCCTAAGGCCCAATTTTTCAGCCCCTGTTTAACAGGGGCGTGTCATTACAATTTTTGAAGCAATACTTTGCAACAGGGCTCATTGCTGTGCTCCAAGTACAGTATCTGTGAGGGGTTGTAGTGTTGTGCCACCAGTGCCTAAGGCCCAATTTTTCAGCCCCTGTTTAACAGGGGCGTGTCATTACAATTTTTGAAGCAATACTTTGCAACAGGGCTCATTGCTGTGCTCCAAGTACAGTATCTGTGAGGGGTTGTAGTGTTGTGCCACCAGTGCCTAAGGCCCAATTTTTCAGCCCCTGTTCAACAGGGGCATGCAATTACAATTCTTGATCTAATAATTCACAGCAGGGCCCATTGCTGCACCCACCAAGAGTAACTGTCAGGGCTTACAGTGTTGTGGCACCAGCACCACCATCAAAGGCCCAATTTTTACTACCACTGTTCAACAATTATATGTAATTAAAATTCCTGATATAATAGTTGACAGCAGGGCGTTCCAGCACCAACCAAGTGTAACTGTGAGTGCTTACAGTGTTGTGCCAACACCAACAACTAAGGGGCCTATTTCTGCAGAGTATATACGGCAGGTCCCTACTTTCAAACATCCAACTTACAAACGACTCCTACTTGCAAACGCAAGAAGACAACAGGAAGTGAGAGGAAATCTACCACTAGGAAGGAAAATTCTCTCCTATAAGAATAAATATGGGAGAAAGGTGTCTCCTCTGTACTGATGCTTTATCAGCAATCCTTGTTTCAAGAAAAACACCACATTTCAAAAACAGTTGTCATTGGGACGGAAAGTGAGGTGAAATGTTCTGAACAGGGGCACAGACAGCAAAACAAATGTTACAGGGGTGATAACCCTTACCTATGTTTTCCAAAAAGTTTAAAAATAGATTTTTGGGCTGGAGCTACACTTCAACAATGTACCTGTTCAAAATTACAAACACATTCTACATAAGAACAAACCTACAGTCCCTGTCTTGTATGCACCGCCTGTATACGGCTGTTCAGAGTATATAGGGCCTTTTTTATTTTATGTGCGGGGTTCCCCTTAATATCCATACAAGACCCAAAGGGGCTGGTAATGGGCTGGGGTAGGGGGGGGGGGGGGGTCATGGGGTAGCTATGCCATTTTTCTTAAAGATTTTCATCCATATTACCGGGACCAGACATTACATTAAAGCCGCAAGCAGTTTTAAATGGCTTTTTTTTCCTTTAGAAGTGTCATTTTGTGCAGGGACAGTTCTAAACACGGGAAACACGTGGCACTTCACAGGCATACTTTAGACACCCCCCAGGTACGATATTTAAAGGAATATTTGACTTTTTTTTTTTCACTTTATGCATCATTAAAATGACTGCTCCCGAAAAACGACCGTTTTTAAAACTTCTTTTTGCATTGATACATGTCCCCTGGTGCAGAACCCGGGTTCCCAAACCCTTTTTAGGACAATAACATGCATAATAGTTGTTATAATTAGCACTTTAGAATTTGAACGTTCGCATCCATTGTATTTAATAGGGTTCTAATGTTCGTACGAACTTTCGGTCCGTTCGCGGGTTCTGGTGCGAACCGAACCCGGGGGTGTTCGGCTCATCACTAATCAAGACTGCTGAGAGTGGGGTGGTTTTTGATTAGGAATGGGAGGGATTGTAAATGTGTACAAATCAGAAGTTTTATGTGAGAGTTTATCGTTTTATATTTCCCTTTTCCGTTGAACAGGTCTTGGCATGTACAGTATTCAAAGTTTGGGGACAGCCTCTGGGGTTCACTCCATGTCACCACGTTAATGGCAGACATGGGTGTGCACCTGACGCTGGGGACCAGCGTCAAATCACAGGGGGGAGTGTGTAGCGGGGTCCTCAATTTAGTGAGATACACCTGGGGGTAGTGTGACCCAGGTGTGTAATTATGTTAGGGTTCAGACCCCTTTTTGTTATTCGTGGAGGATTGGATGGTGCGATATTCTCCTTGACCAGTGGGTGTCAGTGTACCTACTGGCTCAGGGTAGAATCACTACCACAGTGCTACCCTTTTTGTCCCTTTGCGGAGATGGTACGGCTGGGGCGGGGAACCCGCCGTGGTGTCGATGTGAGGAGATAAAAGGGGGAGACGCCCTTGCCACGAGGTTCTTTTCGTCGGGGATCATCTCTTCACGCACCCAGGCACCTTAGGCCTGGGTGCGGGCGGTTCAAGGTTCCGGCCTAGGCGCCCTAGGCCTGGCCAGAATGAAGATGGAGTCCATCCCAGGCACCTTCAGCCTGGGATGAGGTACTATTGAGGAGGCCTGGGACCCGGTGACTCCGACTGGGTCCCGCGAGGGTGAAGTTGCTCCAGGGCGCCCCTTGCGAGGGGACCCGCATCTGAGGTGAGGAGGCTGGGGAGGTCACCCGTCCGAAGACCCGGTGCAGTGTCAACCCGGTGACGGATGGGCCTTCGGTAACTCCCTTGGAGGACATCTTCCCCTGATAGGGGCTACAGCGCAGCGGAGGAGCTCTAATCAAGACTCCTGCAACCCCTGGTCATAGCACAGGGAGTGTAGGGACTAGGAACCTGTACAGTGCCTTGACCTGCTCCCCCATCGTATCATGCCGTTGCATTTGACTGTATGTGGAGATACGCAATAAACCTGAGTTTGGACTTTGATGGGTGTATGGACTCTGTTAATGGGAGCAAAGGGAGATTCTGGCACGGAAGGACTGACCCTCATACCCAGCACACATTTGGCCCGAGGAAAAGATTGGTACTGGCCTTCACCTCACCCACAGCCATGGGGAGGACATGGGCCGTAGCGCACCCCACTCTGTCACGTGACATACCCATAGCTAAAGAGGACGGGGTGAGGCCGCTACAATATTTTTTACTAAAAGATGCATGGGTCTTCAATTGTGTTTGATTTAAAGGCACCGCTATAGTCCCGTCTCCTCTCTGCTGTTCCTTAATTAAAATTTTGGGATGAGGTGTGTCATACAAGGTGTCTACCTATAGTCAGACCATTTGTTTGTAGACCATAAAAACCTTAGTTTTATTTTAAAGTGGTTGTAAAGGTAGAAGGTTTTATTGCATTCTCAGCATCAAGTTAAAAAACCTTCTACAGGTATGTGCAGCGGAAAAAAAGAATAAAAAAGGAAATCAATCAGCCAACACATCTAATGATTGGTAAGCTGCAATATAGTAGATTTTTGTTTTTTTGGTTTATTACCACTTTAACCGCTTAGCGACCGTCCACCGTAGATATACTGTGGCAGGGCGGCAGGGCGGCAGCTCTGTGCCAGATTGTGTACCTAATACATGATCTGACATGATCTGACACTTCCTGTTCTGGGGCACGTGCGCGTGCAGCCAGAAGACCCGCTCCTGCTGTGATTGGACACAGCAGGAGCCCATCAGCAGGTCTGGCGGACGCGATGTCCGCCGAGACCCGCTGATTGTTCGGGAGAAAGGCAGAACGGCGATCTGCCTATGTAAAAATGGTATGGTGATAATATCATCCAGTGCCAGGTTAGCAAATAGGCAGAGTAGGCACTGGGCTATGGGTCCCACGCCATTTAAGGGCCCCGCGACAACAGATCAAAATACTTTTGATTTGATCTTGAAAGAAAATTACAATGGAGCTTTCTTATATTGCTTACAAAAGATAGAAAAAAATGAATCAATGTGAAGAAAATAAACTTTACATTAAAAACTCCATAGAGAAAATCCTGTTTTCATGTAATGTACCCAATAACAACTTAAAGTACATAAACCATAGACCTCAGGTTCACATTACAGTTTGTCTCTTAAAAGCTCATATTCTTTCAGCTGTCAGTTTGTAAAAAAAAAAAATTGGTACAACCTACGTTAATGTAGGTAATGTACAGTAGTGATGGTCATCTCTATCCAGCGGCCGACGTGCACACTACTTAGTTAAATGTTATCCCACTAGAGCGTACGTACGAGAAACCTCCAGAAACCAGCGAGGGAGGGCCCCAAGTTTTCGACTCTGTAGGGGCCTCCACAGAGTTTACAGTAGTGATGGTGGTTATCCCCATCTAGCGGCCAACGTGCACACTACTTAGTTCAATTTTATCAATTTTTACCTCCAGCAACCGGCGAGTGGGGGAGGGGGCAAGGTTTTCAACTGTCTAGGGGCCTCCACAGAGTTTAATCTGGCACTGTTATCATCCCATGCTGCCTTGTTGCTAGGATGTTGCTAAGACACTCCCAGCCATTACTGTTCTTGTTGCTAGGATGTTGCTAAGACACTCTCAGCCATTACTCCTTACCCCAAGCAAGCTCTCAGACCCCCGCGCATGTGTGATCCACTATCTCCTTCACTGCAGAATCTTTGAGCTCAGAGCTAATGTGACAGGGAAGAGAGACAGAGGGTTTGGTTTACAAAAATTGGAAATCTGGTGCAGCTCTTCATAGAAATCAATCAGCTTCCAGTTTTTTTTTTCAAAGCTTATGTAGCACCCTTATCCTAAACAGGGCTGCTAATAAATTCAGCTGTGCTGGGTGGTAGCTAGCCTGGCTAATTTGTCATCTTTTGATCAAATGGGTTTCTCCTAGACCTGGGTTTAACTGTGGTTTCTCCATTTTGTCAATAGGTGGCACTATTACCTTTGGCATTAGTATGATGAATTACAGAGAAGGCAGGTTATGTGTATACTTCTCTCAGCCAATTAGTAGGAGTTTTTTTGGTCGCTGAGGATGCTGGGAGTAGGTATTTATTCAGAGGAGGTCAGATGATCTTGGTTTCTTTTGGGTAGGTGAGGAGCAGCTGTTGTGGTGTAGGCCTGAAGACTGAGGCCTAACCACGTGTAAGGGGGCTCTGTCGGAGGGAGCCTGGTCGATGCCGGGAGGCATGGGAGAGAAGGTTGCCAGAGGTTCAACACTAGGGATGAGCTTCGAGTTCGACTCGAACATCGGCTGTTCGATCGTTCGCCAAATTTTGAACATTATGGGCCGTTCACGCCAAATTCGGGTGGCGCGTCACGGCCCATAATTCACTGCGTCATCGCAGTGCATTGCTGACTGATGATTGGCCAAGCATGCACTATGATCCGCATGCTTTGGCCAATCACAGCGCCGTCAGCACAGAGAGCTATAATTGGCCAAAGGAAGGGTGCCTTTGGCCAATCATGGCTCAGGGGAGTAGGTACATGCCCCACACTAGCTGGCTGCGTTGAGCCGCAACATGCAGAAGAGTTGGTAGAGTGGATGACCAAGCTATCCTCATCCTTCTCATCCTCTGTCACTCAGACTACCTTGGCTGCCAATTCAGGTGCCAAAGCGGCCTATTCTATCGGCTCAAGGTCATCAGTTACTCCTTCCCTAGCCCCACCATCATGCACGGAGGAGTCCCCCGAACTGTTCGACCACAGTGTTGGGTACATGCTGCAGGAGGATGCACAGCGTTTTGAAGGCTCCAATGATGGTACCCAGCTTGAGGAAGGCAGTAACGTGAGCCCAGACAGAGGGGGTGCCCAAGAAGGACAACAAACTGGCAGTCATGTTCCCCCAGCTGCAGCATACCTGCCAGGTTTGCTCCAGTGACGAGGAGGGAGGGGATGATGAGGTCACTGACTCTACGTGGGTGCCTGATAGGAGAGAGGAGGAGGAGGAGGCACATCTCCAATGAGGCAGGATGCCCTCCAGGGGCCAGCTTAAGGGCAGCCAACCGGCTGCTGACTTTGCACATTTTTCCAAAAGTTCTTTGGTGTGGGTCTTTTTTCAGACGTGTGCAGCAGATCGCACCGTTGCTATTTGCAACATGTGTCTGAAGCGTATCAAGCGTGGCCAAAACAGCAGCCGCATGGGCACCACATGCTTGACCAGACATATGTCGACCTGCCATGCAGTCCGTTGGCAAGCGTACATAAAAGACCCACACCAAAGAACAAAGCGGACCTCTCCTTGCTCTTCATCAGCTGGGATCTCCAACCCCACTATACCTTCAGTCCTCTCAGAAACCTGCACTGAGAGGCATGAAGGTGTAGAATTAGGTGTGCCACTGCCAAGTACTTGCGGGCAATCTGCTATCGGTACACCAACGTCCGATTGTACCAGGCAAATTTCCCTGCCCCAGTTGCTACACTGGCGAAAGAAATTTGCTCCCAGCCATCCACATGCCCAGCGGTTGAATGCTAGCTTGGCTAAATTGCTAGCACTTCAACTGCTGCCTTTTCAGTTGGTAGACTCTGCCCCCTTCCGTGAGTTTGTGGAATGTGCGATTCCTCAGTGGCAAGTGTTCCCAAACGCCACTTTTTTTCACGGAAGGCAATTCCGGCTCTCTACCGGCATGTGGAAGGCAATGTTTTGGCCTCGCTGGACAGGGCGGTCAGAGGTAAGGTGCATATTATCGCTGACTCATGGTCCAGCAGGCATGGACAGGGACGTTTCCTATCTTTTACGGCGCACTGGGTGACTCTGCTGGCAGCTGGGAAGGATGCAGGACAGGGTGCAGTAGTGTTGGAGGTTGTTCCGCCACCACGCCTCCAAAATGCTACTAGTGGTGATTCTGACACACCTCTCTCCTCCACCCCCTCCTCTTCTTCTTCCTCCATGGCCTCTTCCTGTGCTGATTTGTCCTCGGAACCAGCGGTGCTCCGTAGGCGTTCAAGAAGAAGGAGAAGGTGGCCGTCTGAGATCCTACGGGGTAAAATGACCGCACCAGCCAAGCAGACACTGGCTGCAAAAAGTGCCTAGAGGCGATTCAGTTCGCATGTGAGTGCTATACAAGTCACTCATTCATTCAAAGGGCTACGCAAGTACGCAGGCAAAAAGATGCCATGCGGTGCTTGAGCTGGTGTGCTTGGGGGACAGGAGCCACACTGGGGCAAAGACTCTGTCAGCTCTGCAGGGGCAGGCTCAGAGGTGGTTGACGCCACGCCAGCTTAAGCCAGGAATGGTGGTTTGCAACAATGGCACCAACCTCCTCTCTGCCCTCCGACAGGGACAGCTGACCCATGTGCCCTGTTTGGCTCACGTCCTTAACTTGGTGGTGCAGCGGTTCTTGGGCAGGTACCCGGGCTTACAGGATGTCCTGAGGCAGGCCAGGAAAGTCTGTGTGCATTTCCGCCGGTCATACAATGCCAGTGCTCGGCTGGCTGACCTCCAAAAGGAATGCAACCTGCCCCAGAACCGCCTAATCTGTGACATCCCAACCAGGTGGAACTCAACGTTGGCAATGCTGCAGCGGCTGCACACGCAGCAGAGGGCCATCAATGAGTACCTGTGCGACTATGGCACCAGGACAGGGTCAGGGGAGCTTGTTTTTTTTTGCCACGCCAGTGGGTCATGATCAGGGATGCATGCACTGTCCTGTCACCATTTGAGGAGGCCACGAGGATGGTGAGCAGTGACAGTGCATGCATCAGTGACACTGTCCCTCTTGTCCACCTGTTGGAGCACACCCTGCGTGGAATAATGGACAGGGCACTTGAGGCAGAACAGAGGGAGGAAGAGGAGGACTTCCTTACCTCTCAAGGCCCCCTTTATCCAGACAGTGTTCCTGGGCCCGCCGATCACACAGGAAGAGGACGAGGAGGAGGAGGAGGATTGTGTCAGCATGGAGGTGGAGCCTAGCACTCAGCATCAGCAGCAGTCTTCAAGGGATCATTTACAGTCCCCAGAAACTCATGGACTTGTACGTGGCTGGGAGGAGGTGGCTGATCATGTCGTCCTTAGTGACCCAGGGGACTCCGGACCGAATGCCTCAGCAAACCTACGCTGCATGGCCTCCCTGATCCTGCAAAGCCTGCGAAAGGATCCTCGTATTCGTGGTATCAAGGAGAGGGATCATTACTGGCTGGCAACCCTCCTTGATCCACGTTACAAGGGTAAGGTTGCGGACCTTATCCAGCCGTCGCAGAGGATGAAACATCTTCGGGAGGCCTTGCAGAAAGGTTTGTGCAACGTGTTTCCAGAGCCTGGGAGGTTACAAATTCCTGGTCCTGGACAACGTGTTGCTGAGGCTTCGGTCAGTCACAGAAGGAGTGGTGGAGAAGGTGGCCGTCTGACCGATGCGTTCAGACAATTTTTTAGTCCGAAGCCACAAGGTCTGATCAGTTCCAGCAACCATCGCCAGCATCTGATTTACATGGTGCAGGAATACCTAGAGGCAAGATCAGACTTGGACACCTTTCCCACTGAAAATACTCTGGGTTACTGGGTCTTGAGGATGGATCACTGGCCAGAGCTTGCACAGTATGCAATTTAGCTACTGGCCTGTCCTGCATCCAGCGTTCTTTCGGAATGCACATTTAGTGCTGCTGGAGGCTTTGTAACCGATCACAGGGTGCGCCTGTCCACCGACTCGGTCGATCGGCTGACCTTCATAAAAATGAATCAGTCTTGGATCTCCAGCTACCAAGCACCTGATGCTGATGTAACCTAATATTTTTTTTTTTAATGTGAGATCCCTCCAAGACTGCCTATGCTGATGCTGAGTGACTATCCTGTTATGCTGAGTGACTATCATCTTCCTCCTCAATGTTCATGTTGATAGCTTGTAAGTAGAGTTGAGTGGACACCTGGATGTTCGGGTTCGACGGGTTCGGCCGAACTTTGGAAAAAAGTTTGAGTTCGGGACCGAACTTGACCCGAACTTTACCCCGAACCCAAACCCCATTGAAGTCAATGGGGACCCGAACTTCTGAGGACTAAAAAGGCTCTAAAAAGGTAATGGAAAGGGCTAGAGGGCTGCAAATGGCAGCAAAATGTTGTTAAGAGCATGGGAAGTGCTCCTCTGCAAACAAATGTGGATAGGGAAATAACTTAAAATAACATTAAAAAAATTAAAAAATATGCTGGAGGCCCCCTTTTCAGCAGAAGAGTTACAGGAAGTCATTAAGAACCTCAACGTCACGATGCCACACATATGGTGGGAATGCCCCAGAATACGCCCTTTCTGGAAAACATTATTCAATTTAATGGATAAGCTAGTGGGAAAATAAAATACTTTGAAATAAAAATGTAGCGGGGTGCTAAATTTAAGGGAAGTGTTTGAGTGGTAAATAGGCTCAAACACCCTAATTATGTAGGATTCATGGACCATTTTGTCCTCGGGGGACAGTATTGGTGTGCAGTTCCCTGCAGCCTTCAGGTGGTGCTGCCATGGTAGGCTAGGGTTGAACCGCTGATACAGTGCTGTGCCTTTTGTGTCCCCTCTTGGCAGTAGTACAGCGGGGCGGGGAACCTGCTGTGCATGCCGGGAGAGGATATGAAAGGGGCAGACGCCTTCTGATCGGGGTCCGAGCCCCAGGCACCTTTGGCCTGGGGGCTGATGTCCAGTGGGGTCCGCGCCCAGGTGCCTTCGGCCTGGGTGCACGTGATCTCGGGCACCTTTAGCCCAGGGTGAGGTACTATCCTGGAGTTCCTGCTGCCCTGGGTATGAAGGCCTTGGGGCGGGAGTAAAGCCTGGGGTCCAGAGCCTTCGTCTGGAGTCCGCTAAGGGTCGAGGAGTCTTTGGGTGCCGCCTCCTGTAGGGGACCCTGTTCCAGGGAAGGGAGGAACCTTCCGATGGCCCGGTGCTGGAGGCACGGTGAAGGAAGGGTCTGTTGACTCCCTGGAGAGATGTCTTCCCCTTGATATGGGCTAGTTCTTAGAAGGAGAAGCTCAAGGTCATCCTGACTGTATCGGAGGCCTTATTCACCCAGCCCGTGGCAGGGGCCTTATACACCCTGGTCTGTGGCAGAGACCAAAGTTCTCCAGGTCCGTGGCAGGGGCCTTGCACACCTGGTCTGTGGCATAGACCAACCTCACGGTCTGTGGCAGAGACCGTGAGCCTAAAACTGTTTGAGAAACCTAAGCAGTGAAGTAAATGTGCTACGTTTGTGCTTGGACCTCCTCCACACCTTAAGCTGTCCTGTTTCTTTGCTCTAACCTTTTCTATCCGAGTACAGTTTATTTTGCCATGAGAGAATAAACTCAGAGTTGGAGTAATATATATAAAATAAAAATATTTTTTGTGGCCCTAAATGGGTGTTTTTGGAAGAGCACAACACACCCACAGTACGTAAACGCTGTATCTAACAGCTACAGAACTGCAGAAAATGCTATTCAAATTTTTTTTATTTTTTTTTAGGAAAACACAGTAGAAGAAAAATATATAGAAATTGTTTAGTTCACACAGCTCCAGATATGCAGAAAACACTGCAAGATATTTTTTTGCCCTAAATCGGTCTTTTTGCAAGAGCACAATACACCCACAGTATGGAAACGATGTATCTCACACCTACAGCAATACAGAAAATGCTATTAAAAAAAAAGTTTTTGCCCTAATTTTTTATTTTTTTTTGGAATAGCACAATACAAGAAAAATATATAAATTTGTAAATCTCACACTTGCATATATGTAGAAAACACTGCAATTTTTTATTTTTTGCCCTAAATGGGTCTTTTTGCAAGAGTACAATACACCCACAGTATGGAAACGGAGTATCTCACACCTACAGCAATACAGAAAATGCTATTAAAAAAATAATAATTTTGCCCTAAAATTTTTTTGGGGAATAGCATAATACAAGAAAAATATATAAATTTGTAAATCTCACACTTGCATATATGCAGAAAACACTGCATTTTTTTTTTTGCCCTAAATGTTTTTTTTTTGCAAGAGCACAATACACCCACAGTATGGAAACTGTGTATCTCTCAACGTAACATATGCAGTGCTGGTGCACTGAGCTTGCAGATAAAAGTTAGATTTTCTCTGACACTGGGCTCATGGCAGTGTAAAAAAACTGTGCACTGCAACACAAACAGGTAAACCTATGCAGATCGCTGAGTTATTAGATCTCTGAATCTGGACTCCTATATAAATCTCTCTCCCTGAAAGCACCATCAGGAACCTTCCCCTACACTGTCTCTCTATCTTTTATCTCAGATTGCAGAATCAGGACTAACTCATGTATTTCAATCTCTCCCTAATAAGCAACAGCAGCCATGAACCTCTCCCTATCCTGTCTAAAGCAGAGTGACGTGCTGTGCTGTGTGCCTCTAGCTTATATAGAAGCTGGGTCACATGCTGCACTGAGCTGGGTCACATGCTGCACTGGCCAATCACAGCCATGCCATTAGTAGGCATGGCTATGATGGCTTCTAAGGGCACACCAGCTAAACAAAAGGTGATTGGCTGCCCTCTGAAGCTTTTCTAAATGCGCCATTACATCGCCGAACACCGGACCCGAACCCGAACATACACGCAATTGTTCGGGTTCGGGTCCGGTGCCCAAAAACTCTAATGTTCGGTACGGACCCGAACTTTACAGTTCGGGTTCGCTCAACCCTACTTGTAAGAACATTTTTGGTTCTGGGCACTGCCACCAGTGGTCAAGATCCAATTTTTCTGCCCCTGTTTAACAGAGGAGTGTAATTACATTTTTGCTGCAATACTTTGCAGCAGGGCTCATTCCTGTGCTCCAACTACAGTATCTGTGAGGGGTTGCAGTGTTGTGGCACCAGCACCAGTGCCTAAGGCCCAATTTTTCTGCCCCTGTTTAACAGGGGCGTGTAATTACAATTTTTGCTGTAATACTTTGCAGCAGAGCTCATTCCTGCGCTCCAACTATAGTATCTGTGAGGGGTTACAGTGTTGTAGCACCAGTGCCTAAGGCCCAATTTTTCTTCCCGTTTAACAGGGGCGTGTAGTTTCATTTTTTGCTGCAATACTTTGCAGCAGGGCTCATTCCTGCGCTCCAACTAGAATACCTGTGAGGGGTTGCAGTGTTGTGACACCAGCACCAGTGCCTAAGGCCCAATTTTTCTGCCCCTATTTAACAGGGGCGTGTAATTACAATTTTTGCTGTAATACTTTGCAGCAGGGCTCATTCCTGCGCTCCAACTATAGTATCTGTGAGGGGTTGCAGTGTTGTGGCACCAGCACCAGTGCCTAAGGCCCAGTTTTTTTGCCCCTGTTCAACAGGGGCATGTAATTACATTTCTTGATCTAATATTTCACAGCAGGGCCCATTCCTGCGCCCACCAAGAGTAACTGTGAGGGCTTACAGTGTTGTGGCAACACCACCACCACCACCAAAGGCCCAATTTTTCTGCCCCTGTTCAACAGGTGCATGATGTTACAATTTTTGATATAATATTTCACAGCAGGGCCCGTTCCAGCGCCCACCAAGAGTAACTGTGAGGGCTTACAGTGTTGTGGCAACACCAACACCTAAGGCCCAAATTTCTGCAGAGTACATAGGGCAGGCCCCTACTTTCAAACATCCGACTTTCAAACGACTCCTACTTACAAACGGAGGGAGACAACAGGAAGTGAGAGGAAATCTACCCCTATGAAGGGAAATTCTCTCCTGTAAGAGTTAATATGGGAAAAAGGTGTCTCCTCTCCACTGATGCTTTATCACAAATCCTTGTTTCCCTAAAAAAAACAAATTTTCAAAATCCAATTGTCATTGGGACAGAAAGTGAGGTGAAATCTTCTGAACAGGGGCACAGACAGCAAAACAAATGTTACAGGGGTGATAACCCTTACCTATGTTTTCCAAAAAGCTTAAAAATAGATTTTTTGGCTGGAGCTACTCTTTAGAAATGTACCAGTTCAAAATTACAAACAGATTCTACTTAAGAACAAACCTACAGTCCCTGTCTTGTTTGCACTGCCTGTATACTGCTGTTCAGAGTATATAGGGCCTGGGTGCCCCACGCCTTTCCTTTTTTTAATTTGGGTGCGGGGTTCCCCTTAATATGCATACAAGACCCTAATGGGCTGGGGGGGGGGGGGGTACCCATGCCATTTTTCTCAATGATTTTCATCCATATTGCCGGGACCACACATTACATTAAAGCCGCAAGCAGTTTTAAATTACTTTTATTCCTTTAGAAATGTCATTTTGTGCAGGGACAGTTCTAAACACGGGAAACACGCGCCACTTTACAGGCATACTATAGACACCCCCCAGGCACGATATTTAAAGGAATATTTCACTTTTATTTTTTCACTTTAAGCATCATGTTGCCGGTGGCAGGTTGAGAGGGATGGAGATCTGAAGGAGTACCAGAGGAGACTCTTCATAAGCAGGGGACTATGAAGTGGCTGGGAAAGCTTCAGGAGAGAACTCATCTGAGGAAATTCAGTGGGATACTGTGAGTTAAGTTGTTGCTACAGGAGACAGCTGTTGCTATAGAATACAGATTGCTGGGTTTAGCGTAAAGGCACTTTTTCTGTATTGATGTCTGCCTTGCCTGCATTTTTGTCTGAGGAGTGCATTTGCGTAAGGGTGTCCTGAGCCCTACCCCTCTCTCGCACATTTTCCTGTTAGGAGAAAAAAAAATTCACTTTGCTAATTTTTCAAAGGAAAAATGGCGCCCATCTTTTCACTCTGCACAACACCCACCATGCCTAGCTACCTGCACCCTGAGGAAAAATGTCCGCCCTCCCTGTCTCTGGAGGTCACCACCAGGTCTCTGGAGGTCGGGGAGAGCGCTGCACTTACTTGAACAATCTGAAGTTAGAAACTGATTGGTTTGTATGCTGAGCTACGCCAGATTTTACACTCTCCAGTTTTAGAAAATCAACTCCAATCCATGTGAGGGAATTCGAATCAGCTGGGATTGTCTTAGCAACATCCTAGCAACATGGCAGGATGGGATGATGCCATTTCTGGGAGTTTTTCAGCTAGGCTTCAGGGGGTACAGTATAACAGTATATGCAGATTAAAGAGGCGTTTCGTGTGTCCCTGTCCCCACCCAAAAAAAAATGTAATCAGCAGCTACAAATACTGTATTAAGGTAATTACCTGTCCAGGCAGCCAGCGGTGTCTTCACCCAAGCCGATTCTTGAATCAGCTCTCAGGTGTTGCTGCCGCCATCTTGGCTAAGGGAAACCGGCAGTGAAGTCTTGCGCCAGTTTCCTACTGCACATGCTGGAATCGCGCTGCGCTTTCTCAATGGGCCAGCTGCGGGGGAAGGAGGAGGGGCCAAACTTAAGGCTCACTTTGCCACGGCGAAATGAGCCAGAAGTGGGAACAGGTACCTGTCAAAACCAGGTAGACAAGTTGAACTTTCCCTTTTGGGTGGAGCTCTGCTTTAAAGACAAACAAACTGGGCCCACATGGTTTTAGTCATAGGGCCCACTGTTATTTCAACCCCTTTAAAAGAAGCACTAGCAAGTATATCAGAGCTCAGAGCTACTGTGACAGGGGAGAGAGACAACGCACGTGTGGGAATGTGCTGGGAGTGTCTTAGCAACATTCTAGCAACAAGGCAGGGTGGATGATGCCATCTCTGGAAGTTTTAGTCAGGCTTCGGGAGGTATAGTATATGCACAGATCAAAGACAAACAAACTGGGCCTGCATGGTTTTAGTCATAGGGCCCACTGTTATTTCAAACTCATCAAAAGAAGCCATGAAAAGAATATCAGAGCTCAGAGCTACTGTGACAAAGGGGAGAGACAACGCACGTGTGAAAATGTGTCGGGAGTGTCTTAGCAACATCCTAGCAACAAGGCAGGACAGGATGATGCCATCTCTGGGAGTTTTTCAGCCAGGCTTTGGGAAGTACTTAACTATAGCAAGGGCATTATTCAACTTTGCTCATAGCTGCACAGTTTATTTTTACCTACAGATGCCCCTTATCTGCATAGGCATTTTCCTGGTAAAAGCGAACAAACCCTTTAATCATACCTCCCAACTTTTTTAGATGGGAATGAGGGACAACGATCAGCAAAAGTATGCTGGCATAGGACACCCCTCTTGCCACACCCCCTTAAAGGAGAATTGTACAAAAAAAACAAGATTGGTTAAACCCACAAGTGCTTTTTTTTACCACTACTATTCCTTTATATTGTATTGGCTTTTGGAATTTACAAATGCCGCAATTTAGAAATCAGATGAAAGGTTTAGCGCTGGAAAACACTTTTTGATAGATAAAAAGGGCATTTTATATACAACTATATAGATCAGACCAAAATGAGGGACAAATGAGGAGGAATGATGGACAGAGTAACATTGTTCCAAATCAGGGACAGTCCCTCGAAATCAGGGACAGTTGGGAGCTATACTTTAATAGACCAAATGGGAGAAAATAAGAAAAGTTCCATGTTAGGGTTAATATACATTTTTTGCAATATTGTAAAAAAGTCGCTGTGGTTCCTTCTGGCCCCTGAATCTGAACGATTATCCTGTGCTCCATCTGTGAAATCCTAACAAACTATAAAGACATCCGGAGTGACAACTAAAGAGTGAGGAGGTAGCGATGATCTGTATGGAATTTCCTCCAACTGTGATGAGTATGGCTCTGCTCTCTTCTACATCTCACTGGAGCAGAATAATGGAGCAGACACTGAACTGATTTCCAGCATGTCTCTGCAATATTAGCTCCATTCTACACTCAGGAAGCCTCAGCGCCTCCGCTCTCACATATTTACACTAACTGGCTTTTGGGAAAATGGACTGTGAAATTGTCGAAGTAGATTTGTTTGCTCCACCATATCTCAGTTACAGTGAAATCTCCATCTAAATATTTTATGTTTTGTATGGTGAATGATGGCACAGATTTAGAAGCTTGGGTATATTTAGTTTGAATGTTGTGTTTTCTAAGATGTGATGGTTAGTGATTTGCCACTTTGTGTACTGGAGGCATCCAACAATGTGTGATGGCCTTTTACAAATCTCTGGTCAGCCATGAACCCCTATCAGCATTAAAAAAATGGTAAGTCATTAATGCCAAGAGCAATAAATCTTTTCCAGTTTTTTTCTTTCTAACAGCAAACTGTATTGTATAAAAGTCCTTTTTTTGCATGCAGATCTCTCTCTAAAGTAAAATAGTATCAGGTCACTGATAAGGCAGTACAGCCAGTCCTCTTGCACCGGGGCCCGGGCCCCATCAGTTAAAAAAAATGGTCGGCTGTACAGCCCTATTGATGACAATTGTGACTCGTGTGGATCCCACCTGCCGCAATGCCAGCTTCTACTCCTCTTTTTACCTCCGGCTGTGCTGCATGGGAATCGGTTCTAGGATCTCCACCCCCTTCCACCTGCTGTTGGGCCCCTTTTACCCCCCTCCCCCACAGCACTTCTGGCTTCACTCCTCTCCTCTCCTGCCAGATGCTGCGGGCACTTTCCCATTCATTCACTGTCTAGTGCAGCTTAGGCTGCAGAGAAAGGCACTGGAGAATTCATGTCACGGGCCGCCTTCTCTGTCTCAAATGTGAGATATCAGGGGTCTGTCCCTCAATTACATGCAGGGCGCCGGATGCATAGATTCCAATTTTTTTTTTTTTTTAAAAGCACATGATTAGAGGCTCTAATTGGCTTCAAAAAAGGGTGGGCTTGGGGCGCAGAACACTGCGCTCTGAGCCCACCCAGTTGTGTGATAATAGCAAATTAATATTCACTATTGTCTTCCTGATTCTCCTCCCGGCCAATCCCGGCTCAGGAAGCGGGTCCTGAGACCCTATTGTCCGAGAGAAGAAGCGATCCTATTGGCCAGCCGGGGAGGAGGAGGAGGGAGGAGACGTAGGAAAAGCCGCTCCGCCATGAACCCTACGAAGGAGGAGATGCAGGGTGAAGCCACCGTCCACAGGAAGCCCACAACCTAGATGGGGTAAGTGTGGGGATCGATTGACTGACTGGGGAGGGGGGGTGCAGGAGACCACCAGGCACCATTGGTTTACACCCCTGATATTTCATCAAAGCCCCCAAACAGCGCAGTTTAAAATAAAATAAAAATAATAATAAATTAATTAAAAATACAATGTCAAACTAAAAAAAAAAAGAAAAACTTCAGAGCGCATTTGACAGGCTTTAAAGTGGTTGTAAACCCACTTGTTGGACTTTTACCTATAGGTAAGCCTAGAATAAGAGTACATTTCAGTATTTAGGCTACAAACAAGTACAATGTGCAATTAGCAATGTGATTTAAGGTAGATATTAAGGCAAAAAAAGTATTTCTTATTCTATTTTCGATATAGTAAGTAAGAAGCACAGGGACAGGACTCTGGAGGGCTATAAATTAGAATGCGCAGGCATACACACATGAAAATTACTCTCACAGTGATACTGATAGCAGTGTGCAGCAGTACAGATGATGATGACATCTCACAGACACGACACGTCCCCTCCTGAGTCACAGTGACAGTCTCTCTCCATGCCAGGTGGTCCCTTCAGTCCACTCCAGTCCAAACAGCACTAACAGCACTAACAGTCCGGCTCCTGGCTTGCCTTGCTCCTGTCCCACAGACTCCACACTTGGCTCCACCCGCTCGGCTCCCTTTCCCCATGACATCACACAACATGCTCAGGCACTGGCTACACCAGACCTGCCCCCCGCCGGCACTGCCCGAACACACTGTAGCAGGCACTCGGCTGGTATCGGCCACCTTTAGATGCACAGTTCCAGAGGTGGCTCTAGGCTTTGTGAGGCCTTAGGCCAAACTTAGACATGAGGCCCTACTCACGCCCATAATGGGAAAAAGTATAAACATTTTAGTGCAGAGTCCTTGCATGAGGAGATTGGTCCCGCACATCCGCAGGCAGTGCCATCATTCTTCCCGATGCTGGGCTTTCCCCTTCCTCCGTCAGGCATATTAGGCGGCCACGAGACCCCTGTGAGCGCGAGGCCTTAGGCGACCGCCTAATTTGCCTAATTAAAGAGCCGCCTCTGCACAGTTCCAAACCAAGCATCAAAGCCATATTTTTTACTGGCATCCTTTTCCTGTCACTGGCATTTACTGGCAGGAGAAAAGTGACCATTTTTTACTGGCTGTCAGTAAAAATACTGACGGTTGGAAACACTGACTGTATGTATGACACTTAATGATAGACTTATTCTCCAATATAACACATACACATTCACTACTTAAAGTGGTTGTAAACCCAGAATTTATATATTTTTTTAAAATAAAAACCTGCAAGAAAAAGGCATAATGAGCTATTATGACTAGCATACTAGCTCATTATGAATTACTTACCTTAGATCGAAGCCCCCGCAGTGGGGCTCGGACACCTCCGCCACCATCTTGCCTCGATGTCCCTTCCGTGTATCGCCGCTCCGGCGCTGTGATTGGCCCCGGAGCGGCGATGACGTCACACCCATGTGCGCTCGGGCCGGCTAAATCCATTCAGAAATCCGGCTACTATGCCGGCCCGCTAGTGCGCATGTGCGTGACGTCAGCGGCGCCGGTTTTAAAAGCAAATATCTCCTTAACCATGTAGGTTTAGGATATATTTCATGCACCTACAGGTAAGCCTTAATCTAGGCTTACCTGTAGGTGCATGTTGTGTAAGTGAGTTTACAACCACTTTAACGGTCTCTGTAATCTATTGATTTTAGCCCACCGGAGAGGGTAGTATTGGGAATCTTTTTTGTAGGCAACTTTGGTTTAGGTTTTTCACATCGTTCATTCATACGCACCTATCAATACACCCATGTGAAGGGCAGTCTTTGCCTGCACAGGAGGCACAGATATTCCATGAATCTGCCTGCAGGCAGTCCCATTGTCTATTGGGTTACAGAAGCTGCACAGACACAGTCGCTGGTCCCAATGGTGTTGATTTACTAAAACTGGAGAGTACAAAATCTGGTGCAGCTCTGCATAGAACCCAATCAGCTTCCAGGTTTTATTATCAAAACCTAATTTAGCAAGCTGAAGGTAGAAGCTGATTGGCTACTTTGCACAGCTGCACCAGATTTTGCACTCTCCAGTTTTAGTAAATCTCCTCCAATTTGACATCCGCGTAGGTGTGGGTGCATGTCCCTGAACACAAACAGTGTGCAATATGGCAGGTATGATCTTTATTGCATACCTACTGTACATCAGTCCTCCTTAGACCAATGTAAGTGTACAATAAAGTAGGGATACGTGGGGGCGTGGCTTGGACATGGCTGAGTGAGGAGGCACAGCTTCAGAGCTCCTCACATCCAGCGGTTAAATTAGCCTGATTCGGCGGATTCTTACCTTCCACACGGCCCATAACGGTATGTCCCGGAACCAGAGAGCCTCCTCCAGAACTAGAGCCCTCGCACAGTACAGTACCGGCTCCATAGGCTCCTATTTCGGCGGCGGAACACAGCCGCGTGGAGGGACATCTAAAATGGCGGCCGGGAAAAGCAAGGGGACGGACGCTGCAGTGAAGACCACAGCTAAACCTCCAGCACAGCCGCAGCGCGGAGGGTCTCCCATCCAGACGCCGCAATTGATAAGGGATGCGACCCCCCCTGAATCCCCTGGCTCTTCAGCCTCACGTGGTCTGGGCTCAGACATGTCTGAACTGGTAGGGGACAAAGACTTGAGGCAGCACATTTGGTCTCTTCCTACAAGAGAGGACCTGGATCGCTTTGCCACAAGAGTAGAAAAGGCCTTTAGGCAGGACATAGAGCAGCTGAAAACTGACACTACTCAGCTTGGCAGCAGGTTGGAGACTTTGGAGCAGACTGTGGAGGAAGCACTGCCTGTTATAACCCAGCTTAGGGATAAGTGTGCAGCTCAGGATCACCACATAGAGACCCTAATCTCACAACTTGATGATTATGAGAATCGCAGTCGCAGGTCCAATATACGCATACGGGGGTTACCAGAGGCAACGTGGGCCAAAGATATCGTTCCCACTTTGCAAGGCATATTCAAGGAAGTATTAGGTCTCTCCCCCAATGAGAAAGTGGAGATTGATAGAGCGCACAGGGCTCTCAAACCCCCCTCACAGGATGCAGACAACCCGCGTGACATAATTTGTAAGCTCCACCGTTATACGGTCAAAGATCAGATCATTCATCTTATGCGCAAATGCCCCTTTTTTTACTTTGATGGAGCCCGTTTGTTCTTTTACCAGGACTTGTCACGCTGCACCTTGATGCAGCGCAGGGCGCTATACCCCCTGTTGGAATCACTACGCTCCATTCATCCAATTTTTCCATTTTTATACAGATATATCCAATCAGTATACAAGCATTATTTCCTGGCATGGTGGCTCGCGGCGAGCAATGGGTCTGCCGCCCACGACCACCCCATGCATCCTGGCTAACGTATCTCCCGCCTCTACCCCGGATGAGACATCGTACGCGGTATCACCTTCCGAGCCTTTCCCCAAACAAGGTCTCATTACACGGGCTGTTTAGCAAGGTACAATATTGTTATGTATTTTTCACCATTCCCTTTTTCCTTACTTCTGTTTCCCCGCCCCCCCCTTTTTCCTTCATCTTATTGGGTTTGTCTATGGGGACTAGTGGATCCCCAAAAACTACCACAACAAATTTTTCCATTTATCTCATTTTAGATTACTTTCATGCATCCAAACTCCTGATGAGTGGTAGGCGACCATGAAACGCGTAGAGTTTACATCCTCGGATGCTCTACAACAGTTTATATCATTATTTATCAATGTGTCAATCATGTTGTTATTACTTATATATTTATTATTCATTGAATTATTTATTATCATGTTTGTATGTCATTAATCATGTTCCCCAATTAATCATGTGTTATTAAATTAATGATGATTATAAATTGTTCCTTTGTAATTACATTTTTGTATCATAAACATATTGTGATTACTGGTTTACTTATACCGTATCATGTCAATTTAGAGGGAACTATGACATCCAAGCTATCTATTTTATTTTAATTATTTTACCTTTATACCTCAATTAAAGTCCCAACTCCACTACTTTCCTGCATTTTTACACATCCTGTCATATAGGAATGCGGACTGTGCAACACAGACACCTTCCCAGGAACATCCTGCCTTATTGTATTTTATTTAATTTTTCTTTTCTTTATCACCTCCCCTTGTTGGATTGTTTTCTATCTCCTTTGGTTACTCAAAGTAATGCTTAGACAAGGGCACATAGACAGTCTGGCTGTTCCTGGACCTCGGCCTTAATTACCACTTTACCAGGCACCCTGGTGGGTCCAGGGCCCCACCGAGATGCTGAATCCCCAGACATCAGACGCTTCTACCTTTGTGGGGAGCTGGAACCTCCTGGCTTCCCATGTCTGATCACGACTCCCACATAGGTTTACCCATTTTGGGTGTTAGCCCGGATATGGGCACTTTGCCTCGCTTATGCGGCCCCCCTCCGTTGGGGGGGAGGCATGGGACGGGCAAACAGGATTGGGTACCACCACATATGTCCTTCAAGGCATCCGTGGACCCACAATGTGTTTTTTATGTTATGCTGATGTTTTTTTGTTTTGCTACCCCTCCCCCTCCCCTCTTACTCTTCTTTTCTTTTCACCTTCTTGCTCTCCTTTTTTTTTTATTCTCACTTTTGTTCAGAAGGTGGATCTGCTCTCGCCGGTCTCGATGGAATGGAGGTGGACGCCTGGATGACTCTCCCTACCGCACCATGGCTACGATCAAGGTAGTGTCATATAATGTACGTGGTATGTGCTCCCCCAACAAGCGGAATAGGCTCTGGTTAGAACTGAAAAGACTGGGGGCCCAGGTGATTTTCCTACAGGAGACTCATTTTACTGACACCTCGTTCCCGAAATTACCCACCCATTTGTTCTCACAATGGTACCTTAGCAACTCCCCACAGCCTAAATCCAGGGGTACGGCCATCGCTATTCACAAACACTGTCAGTTTCTACCCTCAGACCACAGGGCAGACCCCCAGGGACGTTATGTGTTCTTAAAAGGCACAATAATGAGACAAAAATACACTTTTGCTACCCTATACGCCCCCAAGGCACAACAACTCACGTTTGTTGATCAGGTCCTCGCTCAGCTGGCAGACTTCCGGGAGGGCAGACTGATCCTGGGAGGGGATTTCAGTGTTAGCCCTGACCCTCTGTTGGATACCTCAGCAAACAGATCTGCCCATTCTCACGCCTTCTTGAGACACTTTAGAAAGACCCTTCAGGGCCATACATTGGTGGATTGCTGGAGAGCACTCCACGCCTCTGAGAGGGACTATAGCTACTTTTCCAGTGTGCACAAAGTGTACACTATAATTGACTTGTTGCTAGTGGACCAAGATACTCTTGACTTACTACTGGGGACGACCATAGAACAAATCACCATATCTGACCATGCCCCGGTGACACTCACTCTCTCCTTAACACAAGCTCTTGCCAAGGCGAAGACCTGGAAACTAAACGAAAATTTGCTAGATGACATAGGGGTGGTGGCAGGGGTGCAGGAGACTTTGTCGCACTACTTCGCCGAAAACGCCAACAGGGAAGTTAGCGACGGAATTCTTTGGGAAGGCCACAAAGCAGTGGTTCGTGGCACTTTTATTGCCATGGGAGCCAAGCTTAATAAGGAGAGGCAGGCGGATTTCTAGAGAGTACTGCAGGCGTTACGAACAGCTGAGCTCAGCCATAAACGGACATCAGATCCTGTTGAGCTCCGCCGTCTGGGAGAACTCAGACAGCTTTTCTCAAAATTGCTTGACCGTAAAATTAACCATAAACTACTCTACATGGCCCATACATACTATGAGCATGGCAATAAGTGTGGCCGGTTGCTGGCGCGCGCTCTCCGGAAAAAGAGACTCTTGGCCCATGTCCATAAACTACTCTCAACTTCAGGTGAGCCAGCACAGTACACCTCTAAAATTGCATCCATGTTTCGCGATTACTACAAGTTGCTATACAATCTGGATTCCGCCTCCTCCCCGGCAGATGTAACACTTAAACAGACCTGAATCACCACATACCTCTCTTCAATAGGGCTCCCTGCTCTGACCCCTGAACAGGCAACGGGCCTGGAACATCCTATCACCCCAGTAGAATTATTGGCCACTATCAAGTCTCTGCCCTCTGGCAAAAGCCCTGGGCCTGACGGCTTCACTAGGGCATATTACTTAAAATTGTATGATACGTTACAGGCCCCTTTCTGTGCCCTCCTTAACTCCTTGGCGACCTCTGGATACCTTCCTCAGGAGACCTCGTTGGCGCACATCACTGTGCTCCCAAAAGAGGGTAAGGACCCCACCCAACCACAGAGTTACCGCCCAATTTCTCTTTTAAACACAGACCTAAAGATCTTTTCTAAAATTCTGGCTAACCGCTTAAAACATCTACTCCCTGACTTAATACACGCAGATCAGACCAGGTTTATAGTGGGTCGGAGGCCAGGGACAATTCCAACAGGGCCATACAGCTTGTCCACTGGGTACGCACACACGATCGGATGCCTCCTTCCCTGATTTTGTCCACCGACGCGGAGAAGGCATTCGATCGCGTGGACTGGGATTTTCTCAACGTGGTTCTTAGGAACTCCGGCTTAGGCCCACACATGTTGCGTTGGATCTCTACACTCTACGTGTCCCCTACTGCCCAGGTTAAGGTGAATGGTGGCCTCTCTGCAGTGTTCCCTATCCGGAACGGCACGAGACAGGGATGCCCGCTTTCGCCCCTCCTGTTTGCGATGGTCTTGGAACCGTTGCTGCAGAGGGTCAGAACAAATCAAAATATCAAGGGGGTGCACGCGCGCTCCCTTGAGCATAAACTCTCTGCTTACGCAAATGACATACTTTTCCATGTTGTCGACCCCCTTGTCCCGTTGCCGAACTTGATGGGAGAACTGACTGCGTATAGCGAAGTATCCAACTTCCAGATAAATTATTCAAAGTCAGAGATATTACCGATCACTATCCCACAAACTTTAGCGTCCTCCCTGAGGGATTCCTTCCCCTTTACATGGTCCACCTCCTCTATGAAATATTTGGGGATCCAGCTTACAAATCGCCTCGAGTCACTATACACACACAACTATGTCCCCCTATTAGAGAGGATCACTCAGGACCTCCAGGCATGGGATAAGGCACTATTTACTTGGGTTGGCCGGACAAATATTTTGAAAATGACTGTACTACCCCGTATCTTATTTCTCCTGCAAACGGTACCAATACACCTACCAAAACGCTTCTTTGCGGACCTCCGCAGCCTTTTTATTTAATTTGTATGGGAGGGGTAAGAGACCTCGACTCGCCATGGCAACGCTACAAAGATCCAAGCTAAGAGGGGGTCTAGGTATACCTAACATTCTCTAATACTACCAGGCGATTGCACTACAACGTATCCTAAATTGGAAGTTCCATACGGCCTTTAAGCTGTGGGTTCCCCTGGTGAAAACAATGGCGGGGCGGGACTTGTCCTACGTGCACTGGGTCCCTGCAGGCGATAGGGGGCTCTCGGACTGGGTCTCTCCACTAACAACCCACTCCCTGCGGATGTGGGACAAAATTAATGACCGCCTAGCACTAGCGCCACGGACGTCTCCGCTGGCACCTGTGGGCGGATACCCATGGTTTTCTCCTGGCGAACTAAAAGCTTCTCTCGGAACTTGGGCAAGCGACGGAATCGTTAGTCTGGCAAGGTTTGTAGAAGGCGGCGTCCTGACGCCACTAGATACCTTATGTGATAGGTACGGCAGCTTCCCCTTTGACTTTTGGAGACACCGCCAGTTGGACACTTTCATAACTAAATGCCACAAACTAGCACGGATTAGGACCACTCTGACTGACTTTGAAAGTATGTGGGCATCTGCGGACCCACTGCCCCATATGATCTCAGCGCTATACGGGATGCTAGAATCCGCGACACCTAACCCCACGCCACATTACATTAGGGAATGGGAAAGGGACCTCCAGTCCGACTTTACTGAGGAACAACTTCACCACCTCTTCCGCTTAACCCATTCGAGCTCTGTAGATGCTAAGACCCAAGAAAACAACTACAAATTACTGACACGGTGGTACAGGGTACCTACTACTCTTGCTAGAATTTTCCCTACTGCCTCTGATAGGTGCTGGAGGGGATGTGGACAGAAGGGCACGTTCCCCCACATTTGGTGGGAGTGCCCAGTGCTCCGGCCGTTTTGGGATGTAGTCGGTAGACACATATCTGAGGGTCTGGGTATTGATATCCCAGCCCTGCCTAAACATTTCCTGCTCCATGTCCCCCCTATTCCCCTGTCGCGTTATAAACAAAGTGCTCTCCCCCACCTCCTCAACGCAGCAAAACGCCTCATACCAATTCACTGGAAAAGCTCGCATATTCCAAGCGAGCAGGACTGGTTGAGGAAGGTGGGGGAGATCATGGAGGCAGAGAGCTGGCTCGCGGACTGCAGAGACACTCGCAAAAGATTTGACCTTACTTGGGCAGCTTGGAAAGCCCACGTACATGACACAGCCACGATCTCTTCAAGTTTAGATGTTGCATTACTTACCTTAGCAGATCCCTCCTTCGGGGGACTCGTCCAGGCGCACCGTCAGTCAACCTCCACGGACTCCACTTGATAGTGGACTCATCTCTTCAGCTAACCCGGTGAGAGCTGGTCCACATGTCTTCATGCTCTTCTTCACTATTCCTTCTTTTCCCCTTTACCTTTTTTGTTTTCCACCTCACTTTCAACTTTCTTTTTTTCCCTCCTTCTCTCCTATGTTTGTGGTGTATTTGTTTTGTTCAGTTTTTTTTTAGGTGATGTTCCCTTGGGGCACCTGGATGATCTTTTTGGGCTACCAGGATGGTCTTCAGGTTTCTGACTGTCCTGGGCACCTCAAACTCACTCAGGACGCTTATCAGCAAGGGAGTTAAATTGCAACTACCATAGAACTAGAGCATGTGGCCACCCTTCCCCCCGCCAGATTGGGGGGGAGGCCTTCCCTCATGGATCGAATGTCCGGGGCAGGCAGGGGGCCTTTTTGTTCAAGTTTCACGGACAGATGTTTCTCCCTGTTAATATGGCTGCCTGTGTTCGGACCATGCTACCCAAAACCCCTGGTGTTCCTCACCCCCCCCTTTTTTTTTTCTCCCTCCCCCTAGCCTTATGTCCCCTACCTCACTCCCTATCCTCTTCCCCCTCCCCCCCTTGTTGTTTTGGCTATGTTGAAATGTCAAATTGTTCATATAAATTGAAAATGAAAATAAAGATTATTCAAAAAAAAAAAAAATAGGGATACGTGAAATGAAATATTTATTTTCCAGAGATCTGGGTGAAAATTGGGAATCAGTGGTTAATAATCACAGTAGGTGTTTGCATACTAAACTGTTTTACTAGTTAGTTGCTACTCTTTATACAAGTAGTGATCCTCAGCTATTAGGCCTATTGCAATAGTTCTATAGAGACAATGCTATGCAGTCACATACACTGCCCAGCTGGATTAAACTCTGTGGAGGCCACTAGGCAGTCGAAACCTTGAGGCCCGCCTCACTGGTTTTTGGAGGTTTCTCGTGTGATGCTCTAGTGAACATTGAACTAAGTAGTGTGCATGTCTGCCGCTAGATGGAGATGATCACCACTACTGTAAACTCTGTGGAGGCCACTAGACAGTCAAAAACCTTGCCCCCCCCCCCCCCACTGGTTTCTGGAGGTTTGTTGTACACGTGGTTAGGCCTCAGGCTTCAGGCCTACACCACAACAGCTGCTCCTCTCCTACCCAAAAGAAACCAAGATCATCTGACCTCCTCTAAATAAATACCTACTCCCAGCATCCTCAGCGACCAAAAAAACTCCTACTAATTGGCTGAGAGAAGTATACACATAGCCTGCCTTCTCTGTAATTCATCATACTAATTCCAAAGGTAATAGTGCCACCTATTGACAAAATGGAGAAACCACAGTTAAACCCAGGTTTAGGAGAAACCCATTTGATCAAAAGATGACAAATTAGCCAGGCTAGCTAACACCCAGCACAGCTGAATTTATTAGCAGCCCTGTTTAGAATAAGGGTGCTACATAAGCTTTGAAAAAAAAACTGGAAGCTGATTGGTTTCTATGAAGAGCTGCACCAGATTTCCAATTTTTGTAAACCAAACCCTCTGTCTCTCTTCCCTGTCACAGTAGCTCTGAGCTCAAAGATTCTGCAATGGAGGAGATAGTGGATCACACATGCGCGGGGGTCTGAGAGCTTGCTTGGGGTAAGCAGTAATGGCTAAGAGTGTCTTAGCAACATCCTAGCAACAAGAACAGTAATGGCTGGGAGTGTCTTAGAAACATCCTAGCAACAAGGCAGCATGGGATGATAACAGTGCCAGATTAAACTCTGTGGAGGCCCCTAGACAGTTGAAAACCTTGCCCCCCCCCCACTCTCCGGTTGCTGGAGGTCTCTTGTACAATGCTCTAGTGGGATAAAATGGAACAAAGTAGTGTGCACGTTGGCCGCTAGATGGGGATAACCATCACTACTGTAAACTCTGTGGAGGCCCCTACAGAGTCGAAAACTTGGGGCCCTCCCTCGCTGGTTTCTGGAGGTTTCTCGTACGTACGCTCTAGTTGGATAACATTGAACTAAGTAGCGTGCATGTTGGCCGCTAGTTGGAGATGACCATCACTACTGTAAACTCTGTGGAGGCCCCTAGACAGTCAAAACCTTGGAACATCCTTGCTGGTTTCTGGAGGTTTCTCATATATGCGCTCTAGTGGGATAACATTGAACTAAGTAGTGTGCACGTCGGCCGCTAGATGGAGAGGACCATCACTACTGTAAACTCTGTGGAGGCCCCTAGGCAGTCTAAACCTTGGGGCCCGCCTTGCTGTTTTCTGGAGGTTTCTCGTACATATGTTCTAGTGGGATAACATTGAACTAAGTAGAGTGCATGTCGGCCACTAGATAGAGATGACCATCACTACTGTAAACTCTGTGGAGGCCCCTAGACAGTGGAAAACTCCACCCCCCTGCTGGTTTCTGGAGATTTCTTGTACATACGCTCTAGTGGGATAACATTGAGCTAAGTAGCCCGCATGTTGGTCGCTAGGTGGGGATGACCATCACTACTGTAAACTCTATGGAGGCCCCTAGACAGTGGAATCCTTGGGGCCCCTCTCGCATTTTCTTTCAAGATCAAATCAATATTATTTTGATCTGTTGTTGCAGGGCCCTTAGACAGTGTGAGAGGGCCATAGACCGGTCCCTACCCTGTCTATTTGACAATTTGGCACTGGCCACACATTACCCTGACTGAGCCACAGACACGTTGCTGTGAAGAGTTTATGGTAGTGCAGTGTATGCATTTTCTTTGCCACCCTAACACCCCGTTCACACTTGTGCGACTTGTCACTAAAGTCCTATGATAAATCATACCCCGAACCTGTTTTGCATTATTGCAACAGTGGGTCCGACTTTGCAGAGGGACAACAAGTCACATCCAAGTTACACTATCCAAAGTTGCATCAAAGCTGCACTCCGAAGTCACGCGACTTTGGAGTCGTAAAAGTGTAAATGGAGCCTTAAAAGAAAAAATAGATAGGGATTTAGAAAACCTTATTAACTCAAAATGATTGCCGTCAATGCTTTACACATACCATGCATTGTAAGATACATACCAATCTGTTTGAAGCAAAGGCGATAAGGTTTGTAGAATTTGATTGCATGCAGATGGTATGTTCTCCAGGAGTATGTGATGTAAATGTAAACTTCCCATCCGGCCCATACAATTTAGACAGCAATATCTATAAATATACCAACATAAATTATACAAAGATGAGGGGGTTAATACAGTACATTTAAAGTGTACAGTATGTAAACCCTAACCATGTAAAACAACCCATTCTGTTTAAAAAAAAAAAAGAAAGGCAAAACATTTGTGTATAGATTATAAAGAAATATATATAAATACCGTTTTCCTCTTTTTTTTATAAGTGATCACATTTTCTCTGTTCTCAACAGCATAAGTATCTTAGAGAGCTAGGGGAGGAGAAACAGAATTACACTGAACTTCCCAGTGAATGGCTTTGCAGGGGTGGGGGGGTGTCACAAGGCCAGAATGTGAGGAGAAATCTTACCAACAAAGGCAATAAAAACATCACATGTAACACTTTGCTAGAAATTGTACATCATATATTGCATAGAGAGTATGAAATAAAGCAACATTTAAAGCACACAATAACCCAAAAAGTGTGTGGCTACCTCCCAAATATATAAGACCAGGGCTGGGACAAGGGATGGGCAGGAGGGGCGGCTCCCCTGGGCACTGTGGTATCATGGGAGGTAAGGGGGCACCACGAGGAGATTGAGGGGGGGAGAGATTTGTTTTGGGAGGAGAAATTTGGGGGGCAGCAGGAGGTAAGAGTTGATCTAGGAGGGGAAATTTGGGTGTGTGATGATTTGTGATGATTTATGCTAGGAAAGTCGATGGGGGGGGGGGGGGGGTTGTGCTAGAAGCAGTGATATGGAAGAGGGGGAGGAGGAGAATTTTTTTTTTGAGGAGTGGGAAGGGTTGTGCTAGTAGCGGTGATTTGGGGTGTTTATGCTAAGAGAGGGGATGGGGGGAATATTTGTGCTAGGAGGGGGATTTGGAGTAGGGAGGGAGAGAATGTGTACACACTAGTACACTAAGCTAAAGAGTGCTACAGCTATATCTGCTAGATAGGTGCAGTATGTTGATTTCAACAGAACCTTTGTAAAAAGATATTTTCAGTACTCTTTTCCTGTGCACAAGAAGGGGTTATGGAGATAAGCAGGGGAAGGAGATGAGGGGTGGTGTGTGTTTCAGTTTTGCAGCTGAGCTAGTCTCACCTAGTTCTTGGTTGCAATATGCAGCTATAATATCTGATATCTATGTTCAGACTGGAGGAAGCGGTATACTGACGGAAGCACTCAAGCGGAGTGTGGAATGGTTCCGTCACACTTAGCAATTCAAAATAGTTTTTTTCAGGTCAGAAAGGAAGGTAGCAGTACGATAATTCATGCCTTATTACTTTTCCCAGTTCCAACAGGTAAATTACTATTAGGTCATTTGAAACAAATACTTGCCTCAATAATGTTACATTCAGGAGCAATTTGGCAGTGGTCATGTACTGTAAAGAACAGTTAGCAATGTAACGTCTTTGGGTCTTTACCTTGCATTAAATATTTCAGACCCGTAGCATGGAAGTCTTTAACAAGTCATGTGAAATAAAAGAATCAGTGATAAAGCAACGTGAAAACTATTGTATATTATAGCATTTACCTCACTATTTGGAGCCTTGATAGTCACAACCATTCCAAGGCCGGGAGCAGATGGAAGGAAGTCATGTTGGCCTAAGTCCCACTTTTGTATCTTGTAACGACCTTATCGGGGAACAAAAACACAGTGTGGTTTAGATGTGAAGTAGTAGAGATAAAACTTGAAAGAAAAAGTAGACCAAACCTTCAGCTTTGCAGAGTGCGTAGACCTGTGGTAAAGCAGACTGGACAGGTTAGGATAGGGTGTCATGACAGTGACACATGTAATGACCTCAATGACAGTCATCCTTGTCCTCTAATGTAAGATTGGTAGTCAAAATTAGAATTTTTATTATTTTTTATTTTATAGTTCAGTGTAAAATAGATATACCTCTAAGAGATCTCAGTTTAAGTCAGTTTTTTAAATGTTAAAAAACAGTGTGTTTTCCTTTATATACAGTAAGTGGACAAACTTGTATCAAGATTCTAGTTAGGCAAAAGGTGACGGTTACGTTTAACAGTGTTATGCCTCGTACAGACGATCGGACATTCCGACAACAAATGTTCGATGGGAGCTTGTTGTTGGAAATTCCGACCGTGTGTAGGCTCCATCGGGCATTTTCTGTCGGAATTTCCGACAACAAAAATTTGAGAGCTTGTTCTCAAATTTTCGAACAACAAAATCCGTTCTCGTAAATTACGATTGTGTGTAGCCAATTCCGACGCACAAAATTCCATGCATGCTCTGAATTAAGTACGAGACGGAAGCGCTCGGTCTGGTAAAACTAGCATTCGTAATGGAGATAGCACATTCGTCACGCTGTAACGGACTGAAAAGCACGAGGCTCTTACTAAACTTCTACTAACACGACTGGTATTGAACTTCCCTTTCATAGTGCCGTCGTACGTCTTGTATGTCACAGCGTTCTTGGCGTTCCAAATTTCCGACAACATTTGTGTGACCGTGTGCATGCAAGACAAGTTTGAGCCAACATCCGTCGGAAAAAAATCCACGGTTTTGTTGTCGGAATGTCCGATAGTCTGTACGCGGCATTAGGGTTAATGAGAAGAATAAGCTGGCCATACACTAAACGTTTCTGATGAACCAGTCAAAATTCACTCTGTGGGTGGCCCTGGTGCTGGCACTCTCATGTCCAACATCCTTCAAGTGTGTTTGCCCAGTATCAGTGTTTTTGTTGAGGTTTTATGAAGGTGTTAGGGAGGGTTGTTGTGAGAATTCATATTGGGATTACAAGGAGGATTAGTGTAAAATGGCGGTCAGCAACCTGTTGATCGTAGGCAGGTAATGGGTAGATTATGTCCCTTCCTTTCCAACCCCGACTACACCTCCCACATATGCAGAGCGGCACAGGAAAGTAACAACTTAGTATGCTGAGCCATTGACAAGCAGAGTAAATGGGGAACCTGGACAGGAGAGACAACAGAGGTGGCATTTACTGGAACCGATCGCCTGTAGTCCCCCCTGCAACAGCTGAAATAAAATTGTAAAAATTATAAAAAATATATAATAAAAATAAAAAAAAACTACGGACACTGTCCACTGCCCTATTGATACCAACCTCTGCCCTACTGACACTGTCTACTGCTTTACTGATGAATTCCACTGCCCTACTGACACTTTCTACTGCTCTACTGACAAAGTCCACTGCTCCACTGACACTGTCCACTGCCCCACTGACAAAGTCCACTGCCCTACTGACACTGTCCACTGTTCTGCTGACTGTCACCGTCCACTGCTCTACTCACTGATATCATCCACTGCCCTACTGACACCAAACTCTGCCCTACTGACACTATCCACCACCCCACTGACACTGTCCACTGCTCTACTGACAGCGTCAACTGCCCTACTGACACCAATCTCTGCCCTACTGACCAAGTCAATTGCTCTACTGACACCATCCATTGACAATTTCCACTGCTCTACTGATGCCATCCTCTGCCCTACTGACAAAGTTCACTACCCTACTGACAAAGTCCACTGCCCTACTGACAAAGTCCACTGCCTTAATGACACTGTCCACTGCTCTATTGACTGACATCATCCACTGCCCTACTGACACAAACCCCTGCCCTACTGACACCGTCCACTGCTCTACTGACACTGTCCACCACCCCACTGACACTGACCACTGCTCTACTGACACGGTAAACTACCCTGCTGACACCAGGAGGGATTTGTGCTGGGAGGATTTGGTGAGAGAGATAATTTGAGCTTGGAGGGCGATCTTTAGTATTTGTGTATTGTGTGTACTTGTGTATTGTGTGTGCACTTTGGTCTGCGAGTGCACGTTGGTCTGCGAGTGCACGTGGGTCTGCAAATGCACGTGGGTCTGCGAGTGTTCGTAGGTCTGCGAGTGCACGTGGGTCTGCGAGGACCTGTGTGTTGTCTTGTTGAATACCTGTGTAATGTCTTGTTGAGTATCTGTGTATTGTCTTATTGAGTATTAGTGTTAGGAAGCAAGTAGTTAGGTAATTTGGACAGGGTATAATCCCCAATTCTCATTAAATTAGTAGGTATGATGCCCGGCTGGTGTGGAGATGTGACTCGGTGTACATCTTGCGGCATGTATGCATTCCTTGATCATCCGATCAAGGGTGAATACTGCTGTGCAAAATGTAAGCACATTGTTTCCCTGGAAGCCCAGGTTTTGAATCTGGGGAAGCAACTGTCTGCACTGAGAAGACCCTCCATACTAAAGGAACATACCCCGCAGGGGCCAGCACAGAGGTGGGTGGAGACAAAGAGGTGCAGGTACTAGAAAAGAGTAGATGGATGACAGTCAGGAAGGGTAGAGGGGGAAGTGCCAGGGAGGCCGACTCAGGGCTGGAGCATCACAATAAGTTAGCTCCATTGAGTGACATTGGTGAAACCAGTCAGGAACCAGCAATGCTGGAGCTCAGGGACTCCCCTAGCTGCCAGGGGAAGAACTCCTCCAGTGAGAGGAGGGGGAGCAAAGGAAAGACAGATTCTGGTGGTAGGAGACTCAATTCTTAGAAGGACAGAGAGGACAATCTGTGACAAAGACCTGAAGCGCCGAACTGTATGTTGTCTACCGGGCGCTCGGGTTCGGCACATCACGGAACTGGTGGACAGATTACTGGGAGGGGCTGGGGAAGACCCGGTTGTCATGGTGCACGTTGGTACCAATGACAAAGTGAGAGGCAGATGGAGTGTCCTAAAGAACGATTTTAGGGACTTGAGGAAATTGAGGAAAAGGACCTCCAAGGTAGTATTCTCAGGAATACTACCGGTAGATCGAGCCACACCAGAAAGGCAGAGGAAGATTAGGGAACTAAACAAGTGGCTGAGGAGCTTGTGTAGTAAGGAGGGGTTTTGGTTTCTGGAGGACTGGGCCAACTTCTCAGTCGGTCACCAGTACTATAGAAATGACGGACTGCACCTAAATGAGGAGGGTGCAGATCAGCTGGGAGTAAAGATGGCCAAAAAGTTAGAGGGGTTTTTAAACTAGGTGACGTGAGGGAGGGCCCAGAGGTAGAGATAGTCAGCGTGGAACATATTCCAGAGGTTAGTTTTGGGGGCATTAGTGGTAGGTTGACTAAAGCACATAAACCCAAGGTTAGTATAGTAACAAGTTCTAGTTGCAATCTCAGAACACCCAATAAGAGGATAGTATGCGACAGGTCTAAACTACGTGGCATGCCAGGAGCCTGGCGGACAAAATGGGTGAACTAGAGATAATGTTGTATGAGGAGGATTTGGATTTTGTGGGAATTTGTGGGAATTTCAGAGACCTGGTTCAACAGCTCTCGTGATTGGCTGGTATACCCTTTATCACAGGAATAGAGAGGGTAACAAAGGGGGGAGGGGTATGCCTATATATCAATAATAATGTACAAGTTAATGTGAGAGATGACATCACTAAGGGAGCTAGGGAGTAGGTGGAATCCTTATGGGTAGAGCTCCAAGGGGATGAAGCTAAGGGGAAAATAATACTGAGTGTATGCTATAGGCCCCCTAACCTAAGGGAGGAGGGGGAGACAGATCTCCTATCACAATTTGGATTAGCAGCAAGGATGGGAAGTGTTATCATAATGGGGGATTTTAATTATCCAGACATAGACTGGGCGGAGGGAACCACAAATTCATCTAAGGCTCGCCAGTTCCTAAATGTCTTGCAGGACAATTTCATGGTTCAGATGGTAGACTCGCCAACTAGAAATAAAGCGTTACTGGATCTACTGATTACCAATAATACAGACCTGATCACGGATGTGGAAATACAGGGCAATTTAGGAAACAGCGATCACAGGTTTCATACTTTTTCAAGGCACTATAGTCATAGACTTCAGTTATATCCTGGCTTAGTGCACTTTCTAAATGCAGGAGTTCTGGTGCTCTTTCAGAAAGAGCACCACAACTGCAAGATATAATAGAAGTTTATGGCAAAGCGCAGCTAACCCAGGAAAGTCACAGATGCACTGCACTGCACCCGCGGTGCTAGTAAACCCCAGCGCATCAGTGTGAGGGCAGCCTTATATGGGGCTCAGAACAATAAGGGTTAATTTACATTTGCACTTTGGGGGGTGGTAAAACCCCATAGTTAAGATGTGTTTTTACGACCTCTGCCCCAACCGCATCCTCTTTAGCTGCAGTGGCCAGGGGTGTACACATGTCTCAGCCGCAGCAGGAGTTATACACTCTATCATGGTTGGTGGGTGTAGCACCTGCCAACCATTCAAGGGAATAAGGCTGCCCTGCAACCAACAGGCAGCAGATTGGCCCCATTTAGTTGAATAGGTCGTGTTTGGCAGGCGGTAGCGCCCTTCCAAAGCATCAGGGGGTTTAATCCCTGCTGTAGCATGTGTACACCTTTGGCTGCTGCCTCAGCAACTAAAGGAGTAGTAAATCCATGAATCAACTGAAACTTTATATGTGAATGAGCCCTAAGGGTGCCGCTGCTGAATGCAGCCAAGGGCTCATTCACATGTGAAGCAGTCACCGCTGCTCCTCTGAAAAGCGATCCAAGTGTGTTTGACAGATGGTGAGGAAGCGATATGTTGCCTCCTCACCACTAGGGATGAGCTTCGTGTTCGAGTCGAACCCATGTTCAACTCGAACATCGGCTGTTCGGCTGTTCGCCGAATTGCGAACATTATGGGCCGTTCGCGCCAAATTCGAGTGGCGCGTCACGGCCCATAATTCACTGCGACATCGCAGTGCTTTGCTGGCTGATATTTGGCCAAGCATGCACTATGACCCGCATGCTTTGGCCAATCACAGCGCAAAAAAAACGGAGAGCCATAATTGGCCAAAGCCAGGGTGGCTTTGGCCAATTATGGCTCAGGGGGTTTAGTACATGCCCCACACTATATAAGGCCGCCGGCTTGGCGGCCTTGTGTAGTGTGTTGGAGTTGTTTAATGAGAGATTACAGAGACAGACAGTGTCATTTATATTGAGTTAGATAGAGCAGGCAGGCGAGTCAGTTAGCTGCAGTTACAGTGTGTAGAGGATATATATGCATCCTAGGTGTTATATATATATTTATACACTGTATTCAGTTTAGCTAGATCCGTTCCTGTTATTCTCTATACTGTGACAGGCAGGCAGGTGATTGTGCTAGCTGCAGACAGTCAGTGTTTCACTTAGTGTACTGTGTGCTTTGCATAGCGTTCACCTAAAGCTTACCTGAATACAGTTAGTGACTAATAGTGGTGTTCTCATAATTAAACCACAGGCAGAGAGCTGCAAGTATTTTCAGTTAGTGTACTGTGTTCCTCTCTGCACAGTTTTCACCTAAAACTAACTGAAGACAATTGCTGTTTTCCCCATACTAATACCACAGCAGGCAGTTAAATTTTTGATAGCTGCATTATCAGTACAGATATATATATATATATATATATATATACATCCCACCTTTGTGCAGCTACATCTCACTGCAGGCCATTAGTATGTCTGGAAGTCAAACAAGGAGAGGCAGACAGTCAAGGAGCAATAAAAGAGGGCAAGCAGGCTCTGTGTCTAGAGGCAACAGTGCTGCTGGTCGTGGACACGGTACATCCTCATCAGCACGTGGCCGTGGGACACACTTGTCCTTCTTTTCGGCAGCTGGCCATGTTGAGCCGCAACATGCTCAAGACTTGGTAGAGTGGATGACCAAACTGTCCTCATCCTCCTCGTCCTCTCACTCCCAGGCTCAGGGTACTTTGTCTGGCAAAGCAGCTACCAAAGCGGCCTCTTCCCTCAGCTCAATGGCATCAGTCACTCCTTCCCTAGCCCCACCATGTCCTCTTGAGGAGTCCCCCAAACTGTTTGAGCACAGTGTTGGGTACATGCTCCTGGAGGATGCCCAGCGTTTTGAAGGCTCCGATGATTGAACCCAGCTGGAGGAAGGCAGTAACGTGAGCCCAGAGAGAGGATGTGCCCAACAAGGACAGCTATCTGGCAGTCATGTTCCCCCAGCTGCAGCATACTGCCAGATTTTCTCCAGTGATGAGGAGGGAGGGGATGATGAGGTCACTGACTCCACGTGGGTGCCTGATAGGAGAGAGGAGGAGGAGGAGGCACATCTCCCACAAGGCAGGATGCCCTCCAGGAGCCAGCTTAAGGGCAGCACACCGACTGCATCACACCGCAGAGCTCCGCATGTGCAGGGCGCTGCTGTCTTTGCGCATTATTCCAAAAGTTCTTTGGTGTGGGCCTTTTTTCAGACGTGTGCAGCAGATCGCACCGTTGCCATTTGCAACATATGTCTAAAGCATATTTCGCGTGGCGAAAACATCAGCCGCTTGGGCACTACGTGCTTGACCAGCCATATGTCGACCTGCCATGCAGTCCATTGGCAAGCTTACCTAAAAGACCCACACCAAAGAACAAAGCGGATCTCTCCTTGCTCCTCATCAGCTGGGATCTCCAACCCCACTATACCTTCAGTCCTCTCTGAAACCTGCACTGAGAGGAATGAAGGTGTAGAATTAGGTGTGTCACAGCCAAGTACTTGCGGACAATCTCCTATCGGTACACCAATGTCCGATTGTACCAGGAAAATTTCCCTGCCCCAGCTGCTGCACCGCCGAAAGAAGTTCGCTCCCAGCCATACACATGCCCAGCGGTTGAATGCTAGCTTGGCTAAATTGCTAGCACTTCACCTGCTGACTTTTCAGTTGGTAGACTCTGCCCCCTTCCGTGAGTTTGTGGAATGTGTGGTTCCTCAGTGGCAGGTTCCCAAACGCCACTTTTTCTCACGGAAGGCGATTCCAGCTCTCTACCGGCATGTGGAAGGCAATGATTTGGCCTTGCTGGATAAGGCGGTCAGCGGTAAGGTGCATATTACCGCTGACTCATGGTCCAGCAGGCATGGACAGGGACGTTACCTATCTTTCATGGCGCATTGGGTGACTCTGCTGGCAGCTGGGAAGGATGCAGGACAAGGTGCAGTAGTATTGGAGGTTGTTCTGCCACCACCCTCCAAAATGTTACTACTGGTGATTCTGACACACCTCTCTCCTCCACCCCCTCCTCTTCTTCCTCCATGGCCTCTACCTGTGCTTTGTCCTCAGAACCAGCGGTGCTCTGTAGGCGTTCAAGGGGCTACGCAAGTACGCAGGCAAAAAGATGCCATGTGGTGCTTGAGCTGGTGTGCTTGGGGGACAGGAGCCACACTGGGGCAGAGATTCTGTCAGCTCTGCAGGGGCAGGCTCAGAGGTGGTCGACGCCACACCAGCTTAAGCCAGGAAAGGTGGTTTCCGACAATGGCACCAACCTCCTCTCCGCCCTCCGACAGGGACAGCTGACCCATGTGCCCTGTTTGGCTCACGTCCTTAACTTGGTGGTGCAGCGGTTCTTGGGCAGGTACCCGGGCTTAAAGGATGTCCTGAGGCATGCCAGGAAAGTCTGTGTGCATTTCCGCCGGTCATATAATGCCAGTGCTCGGCTGGCTGACCTCCAAAAGGAATGCAACCTGCCCAAGAACCGCCTAATCTGTGACATGCCCACCAGGTGTAACTCTACGTTGGCCATGCAACAGCAGCTGCACACGCAGCAGAGGGCCATCAATGAGTATCTGTTGCAATATGGCACCAGGACAGGGTCAGTGGACCTTGGATTTTTTCCCCACGCCAGTGGGCCATGATCAGGGATGCATGCACTGTCCTGGTACCATTTGAGGAGGCCACGAGGATGGTGAGCAGTGACAGTGCATGCATCAGTGACACTGTCACTCTTGTCCACCTGTTGGAGCACACGCTGCGTGGACATAATAATAATAATGGACAGGGCACTTGAGCTAGAACAGAAGCAGGAAGAGGAGGACTTCCTTACCTCTCAAGGCCCCCTTTATCCAGTGTTCCTGCTGGCCCGGCTATCACACAGGAAGAGGACGAGGAGGAGGAGGAGGAGGATTATTGTGTCAGCATGGAGGTGGAGCCTAGCACTCAACATCAGCAGCAGTCTTCAAGGGATCAATTACAGTCCCAAGACACCCATGGACTTGTACGTGGCTGGGAGGAGGTGGCTGTGGATCATGTCGTCCTCAGTGACCCAGAGGACTTCGCACCGAATGCCTCAGCAAACCTACGCTGAATAGCCTCCCTAATCCTGCAAAGCCTGCGGAAGGATCCTCATATTCGTGCGATCAAGGAGAGGGATCATTACTGGGTGGCAACTCTCCTTGATCCACGTTACAAGGCTAAGGTTGCAGACCTTATCTTGCCGTCGCAGAGAGAGCAGAGGATGAAGCATCTTCTTGAGGCCTTGCAGAAAGGTCTGTGCAACGCGTTCCCAGAGACTGGGAGGTTACAAATTCCTGGTCCTGGACAACGTGTTGCTGAGGCTCCGGTCAGTCAAAGAAAAAGCGGTGGAGAAGGTGGCCGTCTGACCGATGGGTTCAGACAATTTTTTAGTACGCAGCCCCAAGGTATGATCGCTTCCAGCAACAATCGCCAGCGTCTGGTTTACATGGTGCAGGAATACCTAGGGGCAAGATCAGACATGGACACCTTTCCCACCGAAAATCCTCTGGGTTACTGGGTCTTGAGGATGGATCACTGGCCAGAGCTTACACAGTATGCAATTAAGGTACTGGCCTGTCCTGCATCCAGCGTTCTTTCGGAACGCACATTCAGTGCTGCTGGAATCTTTGTAACCGATCACAGGGTGTGCCTGTCCACCGACTCAGTCGATCGACTGACCTTCATAAAAATGAATCCGTCTTGGATCACCACCAGCTACCAAGCACCTGATGCTGATGTAAGCAAATAATTTTTTTTGAAATGCCAGATCCCTTCAAGACTGCCTATGCTGATGCTGAGTGACTATCCTGTTATGCTGAGTGACTATCCTCTTCCTCCTCAATAATCATGCTGATAGCTTGAAAGAAAATTTTTGGTTCTGGGCACCGCCACCAGTGGCTAAGGCCCAATTTTTCAGCCCCTGTTTAACAGGGGCGTGTATTTACAATTTTGTTGCAATGCTTTGCAGCAGGGCTCATTGCTGTGCTCCAACTACAGTATCTGTGAGGGGTTGCAGTGTTGTGGCACCAGCACCAGTGCCTAAGGCCCAATTTTTCAGCCCCTCTTTAACAGGGGCGTGTATTTACAATTTCTGATACAATGCTTTGCAGCAGGGCTCATTGCTGCGCTCCAAGTACAGTATCTGTAAGGGGTTGCAGTGTTGTGGCACCAGCACCAGTGCCTAAGGCCCAATTTTTCTGCCCCTGTTCAACAGGGGCATGTAATTACAATTCTTCATCTAATATTTCACAGCTGGGCCCATTCCTGCGCCCACCAAGAGTAACTGTGAGGGCTTACAGTGTTATGGCAACACCACCACCACCACCAAAGGCCAGGCCTAGGCCAACAAGGCCCAGGCCTAGGGCAGCACTTTACAGCTGGGCCCATTCCTGCGCCCACCAAGAGTAACTGTGAGGACTTACAGTGTTGTGCCACCACCACCACCACCACCACCACCAAAGGCCCAATTTTTCCTACCACTGTTCAACAATGTCATGTAATTACAATTCTTGATCTAATATTTTACACAGCTGGGCCCATTCCTGCACCCACCAAGCGTAACTGTGAGGACTTACAGTGTTGTGGCACCAGCACCACCACCACTACCAAAGGCAATGCTGTATTCTGGCCTAGGCCAACAAGGCCCAGGCCTAGGGCAGCACTTTGCAGGGGGGCAGCACGGACTGGGCTAAGAGGCAAATTAGTCTAGCGCTCCCATAAAGCGGCCGCACTGCTTCCGGTATGCGGGCGGCCGGCATTCCTCAACTGTGGGGGGTTAGGGGGCAGCGGTACTTCTAATTTTTAGTCCTCTCCATAAAATTATCAGAAATTTGTGCTTAAAGTAGAACTATAGGCAACACTTTTCATTTTGGATAGAGTAAGGGAGGGTTATAGCCCCGTCAGTTTTTTTTACCATCCCTGTCCCATTGCAGAGATTTCCCTTTACTTTCTGCCCCATAGCCAGACAGGAAGGGGTGTGGCCTTGACAGGAACGGGTGGGTCATATTTAAATTAGGGGGTGCACGAGTTTTGTTAGGCCTAGGGCAGCACAAAACCTAAATACACTACTGACCAAAGGCCCAATTTTTCCTACCATTGTTCAACAATGGCATGTAATTACAATTCTTGATATAATAGTTCACAGCAGGGCGTTCCAGCGCCCACCAAGAGTAACTGTGAGGGCTTACAGTGTTGTGGCAACACCAACACCTAAGGGCCAAATTTCTGCAGAGTATATACGGCAGGCCCTTACTTTCAAACATCCAACTTACAAACAACTACTTTCAAGGAAACCCCTAGGAAGGGAAATTCTCTCCTGTAAAGCCCCGTACACACGACCGAGAATCTCGTCAGGAAAAAACACGTTGTTTTTCTTGACGAGATTCTTGGACAAGAAACTTGTCCCGGCCGAGTGTACAGACGCTCGATTCAAAGAACCCGCGGTTCTTTGAATGGAGCGAACGCGGTGACGTCATCGACTACGACGAGCGTGCGCTCGTCACATTCAATGCCATCGCCGCCATCTTGCTACACCCTAACTATGCCTAGGAAGCTACCGCACATGCGTCAAAGTCATTTCGAGCATGCGCAGGCTTCCCAGAGGACAGGTAAGTGTACACACACACACTTTTCTCGTCGAGAAACAGGCTGACGAAAATCTCAACGAGAAAATAGAGAGCAGGTTCTCTATTTTTCTCGTCGAGATTCTTGTCGGTTTTCTTGACGAGAAACCTGATTGCCGCGTAAAACACGACCGATTTACTTGGCAAGAAAGCTCTGCCAGCAAGTTTCTTGTCGTTTTTCGACGAGAAACTCGGTCGTGTGTACGAGGCTTAAGAGTTAATATGGGAAAGAGGTGTCTCCCCTCCACTGATGCTTTATCACCAATCCTTGTTTCAATAAAAACCCCAAATTTTCAAAAAACATTTATCATTGGGACGGAAAGTGAGGTGAAATGTTCTGAACAGGTGCACAGACAGCAAAACAAATGTTACAGGGGTGATAACCCTTCCCTATGTTTTCCAAAAAGCTAAAAAATAGGATTTTTTACTCACCGCAAAATCCTTTTCTCTGAGTCCATGGACCGACACAGCCTCTCTATTGACAAAGTGGGTATTATCCGTTAATTAGGAGTGACTAGGCAGAAAACTTGTAAAAAGTGTTGCATCACACCCTCTACAGTACCTCCCAGGGGGCGAACCCTCTGGGTATATCACCTCAGTCTGCATCTCGTAGATCAGTTCGTCAAAAAGCAGTACAAACTTAAAAGGAGGGGTGGGTGCTGTGTTGGTCCATGGACTCAGAGAAAAGGATTTTACGGTGAGTAAAAAATCCTATTTACTCTTTCGTCCATGGACCGACACAGCCTCTCTATTGACAAAGTGGGACGTCCCAAAGCAGTGTCAGAGAAAAAACGAGGGGTGGTAACAGCATAAAAATAAACTACACCCCAAACACAAAACAGCACTCCTCCAACGGAGGAGTTGCAACTCTAAACAGCCGCTTGAAAAACCTTGCAGCCGAAAGAGGCATCCGAAGATGCACCTACATCAACTTTGTAGAACTTTGTGAAAGTCGCCGCTTTACATAATTGGGACTGGAGTTTCTGCTGCTTCTGCGGTATTTTCCAACTTTAGCGTATCCCGCACTGCAGTAATAAGGTCAGATACCAAAGCCGTCTCGCGTACTGACCTGGACTTGGAGTCATCCTCACTGTCCGATCGGTCACGCTCTGCAGTCTCTGATGCGTCCGAATCTGGGCCATGAGCCGTAGCTGGACCTGGTTCTGCATCAGAATTATCCCCGGAAGATTGCAGGGGACGGGGGCATTTACTACCCCCTGTATTCCCGTGTGCTGCTTCCACCCTGGCAGCAAACGCCTCTAGGATTGCAGACATAGCGTTCATAGACACCTCAGGGGCACCAGCTGCTAAATCTGGTGCTTCAGGGGAGAAGACATCTGGCTCAGATGCCATGCTGACCACACGCTGACACCCACAGGGCTCCAGGCAAGATATCAATAGGCCACCCTCCTGCGCTGCAGAGATGCTGGGTTACCCAGAGGACTCACCACCCTGGACCGGTACTGCTATGCTGCCGTGTGCTGCGCCTGTGATGCTGTCCCACTGCTGCTGTGTCAGTCTGCTTCTTTTATCAGCGCTTCCTGTGTGATTTTTCGCGCCAGTGTAATGCACCCTAGAGGCCGGAGACTCTCGCAAAATGGCCGCCAAAAACGTCTGTATGGAAGATAATGTGGGCTCTAAGAAAATGGCCGCCGAGCCGAAGATAGAGGCCAAGCAGCCGTAGCCCACAAAAAGATGGCCGTCGAACGGCAATATATACATACAGAGTGGACAAACATGGCCGCCGATCAGTTGATAGAGGCCAGTGGGTGTGGACTACAAGAAAATGGCGCCGAAACCACAGGAAGATGGCCGCCGGGCAGTCACTAGAGGCCGAACCCGGCATGGACCACCACAAAATGGCCGCCGACAGCATGGAGGAGGAAGCACACACAGGTAAGCAGAAATGACATTTCTTTTAAATGTTAGTTGCAGCCAGCCCCGCTCCAGTGGAACCCCTTAGGTGACCCCCAGCACCCAGCAACCTTTAGCTTGAAGCCCAGGGAGGAGGGAAAAGGCAGGGAGAGAGGGAAGAAAGAGGCCACAACCACTTACTTGGTCTCTCTAGGAATGTCCAGCCAAATCACCCAGCCGAGGCAGGGGAGTTTACTTACCTATCCTGCATGTATTATGCTGGAAGACATTCCAAACAGATCATCGTCCGTGCACGGAAGGTGACAGATGGCCAGGCATGCTGTGATTGGACCCAAAAGGGACGATCATATGTATGCCCTGGAGCGTGACGCTCACCGGACAGGCTGCTGCGACTCGGCCGTAAGGTCAGCCGAAGCTGAGCGGTCCGATGCAAGCCTTGGAGCGTAAGCTCACCGGCCAGGCTGCTGCGACTCGGCCGTAAGGTCAGCTGAAGCTGAGTGGTCCGATGCAGGCCACCCGTGGAGCAACGGGCATGTCGTGGAAAACCCAGCGCGTAGCTAGGGTCGGCACACGCTCGATGGCCGAACTGGGGAGACTACAAGGATCGAGGATCCAGCCTGTCACCCAGTCGGCAGTTGATCGAAGATCGCAGGAAACAAAAAATGTAGCAAAAAAATATATATTTTTCCCCCGGACCAATGGGCCCGAAGGGAGCCATGTCCTACTCCTTGCTAGACAGGAAAAAAATGATCTGCGAGATGCAGACTGAGGTGATATACCCAGAGGGTCCGCCCCCTGGGCGGTACTGTAGAGGGTGTGATGCAACACTTTTTACAAGTTTTCTGCCTAGTCACTCCTAATTAACGGATAATACCCACTTTGTCAATAGAGAGGCTGTGTCGGTCCATGGACGAAAGAGTAAATAGATTTTTTGGCTGGAGCTACACTTAAAAAATGTACCTGTTCCAAATTACAAACAGATTCTACTTAAGAACAAACCTACAGTCCCTGTCTTGTTTGCACCGCCTGTATACTGCTGTTCAGAGTATATAGGGCCTTTTTTTAATTTGGGTGCGGGGTTCCCCTTAATATCCATACAAGACCCAAAGGGGCTGGTAGTGGGCTGGGGGGGTACCAATGCCATTTTTCTCAATGATTTTCATCCATATTACCGGGACCAGACATTACATTAAAGCCGCAAGCAGTTTTAAATGACTTTTTTTCCTTTAGAAATGTCATTTTGTGCAGGGACAGTTCTAAACATGGGAAACACATGCCACTTCACAGGCATACTTTAGACACCCCCCAGGTACGATATTTAAAGGAATTTTTCACTTTTTATTTTCACTTTATGCATCATTAAAATCACTGATCCCGAACAAACTGACGTTTTTAAAACTTCATTTTGCATTGATACATGTCCCCTGGGGCAGGACCCGGGTACCCAAACCCTTTTTAGGACAATAACTTGCATATTAGCTGTTATAATTAGCACTTTTGATTTCGAACGTTCGCGTCCATTGTATTTAATAGGGTTCTAAAGTTTGCGCAAACTTTCGGTCCGTTCGCAGGTTCTGGTGCAAACCGAACCAGGGGGTGTTCAGCTCATCCCTACTCACCACCTGTTTTAAACCAATGATTGCCGTGCATTGCACGTGATTGTGACACAGTAGTAGGGCAATTAGAGGTTTAAATCAGGTGTGAGGAGGCCACACTGTGCCCGGTGATCTTTGACTTCTCCCATGTTGTCAGGTAGATCGCCACCTATTTAAGGTTGCCTACCCTTGGTATAGTTATACTAAAGAAATTATGTAAAATCCAAAATTTTACAATTGTCATCAGAGCAGGAGGTTGGGAATTTTTTTTACCAAAGGGAACACTTTTACCGCTGGCAACTGTGCTGTTCACACCTATGCATTTTTTAGTGCGTTTTGCCGTTTGCAGAAACGCGGTGACGTCATTGACTACGACGAGCATGCAATCGTCACATTCAATGCCGTCGCCGCCATCTTGCTTCACCCTACACTACCCTTGTAAGCTAACGCGCATGCGTCGAAGTCTCATCGAGCATGCTCGGGTTTACCTGGAGACAGGTAAGCATACACACGCACAATTTTCTCATCGGGAAACAGGGCGACGAGAATCCCGCCGAGAAAATAGAGAGCAGGTTCTCTATTTTTCTCGTCGAGATTCCCGGCAGTTTTCCTGACGAGAAACCATATACACGACTGGTTTTCTCGGCAAAAAGCTCTCCCAGCAGTTTTCTTGCCGAGAAAACCGGCCGTGTGTACGAGGCTTCAGTCTTGGAGGACTCTTGCACAGCTGCTCAAAAAGTATGTCTACCCTGTGCTTCCATTTGTTTCTCCAGGACAGAATAAACAGAAAGAGAAGAGATATAACCCTTTAAAGGACAGCAAAAGAAGAAAAAAAACTTTAAAGAAGTTTTAATAATTCTTAACTCTATTCAAAAATAAAAAATAATAGTTGTGCCTTTAGATATACTTTATGAATGGAGACAGTAGTCATTTCTTACCTGTAACCATCATTTCAGCAGGGAGATCTTCTATGACACATTTCTCCTCTCTTTCTGCAGAATGATAGTACATAGCATTTGCCAATGTCCAGACACTGAAGATGATCACTAAACATGTTACATGTGCTGCTGACATGTCTGTAGTCACAGCAAAGAGAAAGCACGCTAGAAGCCCAGATGGAAGTCAGCGTTCAAAAGGAGCTAGCAGCACAATACTGACTCTCATGGGAAAGGCCATCTGCTTAATATCTGCGTGTTAATTATTAACATTCAGAAATGCAAACTTTACCATATCTAGTGTTACTAGAAATATTCTGAAGAAGATAAAAAAAAAAAACAGTTAAAGCCCAACTCCAACCAAAGCCTTTTCTTTAGGTTTAGACTGAAAGGAGAAGGGCTAGACCTGGGGTATCCATACCAGGGGTTATAGGAACCAAATGAAGGAGGCATGGGATTGTATCTGAATATTTTAAAAAATGATGGTAGAATATAATACAATGAATAATATACACTCACCGGCCACTTTATTAGGTACACCTTGCTAGTACCAGGTTGGGCCCCCTTTTGCATTCAGAACTGCCTTAATTCCTTATGGCAAAGATTCATCAAGGTGTTGGAAGCATTCCTCAGAGATTTTGGTTTAAATTTGCCATGATAGCATCAAGCAGTTGCTCCAGATTTGTCGGCTGCACATCCATGATGTGAATCCCCCGTTCCACCACATAGCGACAATATTCAGATGGGCCATGGCATTTAAACAATGCTCAATTGGTACTAAGGGGTCCAAAGTGTGACAAAAAAATATCCCCCCACACCATTACACCACCACCACCAGCCTGAACCATTGATACATGGCAGGATGGATCCATGCTTTCATGTTTACACCAAATTTTGACCCTACCATCTGAATGTCGCAGCTGAAATCGAGACTCATCAGACCAGGCAACGTTTTTCCAATCTTCTATTGTCCAATCTTGGTGAGCCTGTGCGAATTGTAGCCTCGGTTTTCTGTTCTTAGCTGACAGGAACGGCACCCATAAAGCTCACTAGTAGAGTTGAGCGGGTAGCTGGATATTCGGGTCCGGCGGGTTCGCCCGAACTTCGGAAAGAAGTTCGGATTCGGGACCGAACTTTAACCCGAACCCGGACCCGGACCCCATTGAAGTCAATGGGGACCCGGACTTCTGACGACTAAAAAGGCTCTAAAAAAGTAATGGAAAGGGCTAGAGGGCTGCAAATGGCAGCAAAATGTTGTTAAGAATATGGCAAGTGCTCTGCAAACAAATGTGGATAGGAAATAACTTAAAAGAACATAAAAAAAATTAAAAAATAAAAAAATATGCTGGAGGCCCGATTTTCAGCAGAAGAGGTACAGGAAGTCATTAAGAACCTCAGAAACTCAACGGCACGATGCGACACATATGGTGGGAATGCCCCAGAATACGCCCTTTCTGGAATAAATTATTTAATTTAATGGATAAGCTAGTGGGAAAATAAAATACTTTGAAATAAAAATGTAGCGGGGTGCTAAATTTAAGGAAAGTGTTTGAGTGGTAAATAGGCTCAAATACCCTAATTCTGTAGGATTCATAGACCATTTTGTCCTCGGGGGACAGTATTGGTGTGCAGTTCCCTGCAGCCTACAGGTGGCGCCTTTTGTGTCCCCTCTTGGCAGTAGTACAGCGTGGCGGGGAACCTGCTGTGCATGCCAGGAGAGCATATAAAAGGGGCAGACCTTTGGCCTGGGGGCTGATGTCCAGTGGGGTCCGCGCCCAGGTGCCTTCGGCCTGGGTGCATGTGTTCCTGTTCCATCTCGGGCACCTTTAGCCCGGGGTGAGGTACTATCCTGGAGTTCTTGCTGCCCTGGGTATGGAGGCCTAGGGGCGGGAGTAAAGCCTGGAGTCCAGAGCCGCCTCGTGTAGGGGACCCTGTTCCAGGGAAGGGAGGATCATTCTGATGGACCGATGCGGGAGTCACGGTGAAGGAATGGTCTGTTGACTCCCTGGAGAGATGTCTTCCCCTTGATATGGGCTAGGTTCGTAGAAGGAGAAGCTCAAGGTCACCTTGACTGTATCAGAGGCCTTATTCAACCGGCCCGTGGCAGGGGCCTTATACACCCTGGTCTGTGGCTGAGACCAAAGTTCTCCAGGCCCGTGGCAGGGGCCTTATACACCCTAGTCTGTGGCAGAGACCAAAGTTCTCCAGGTCTGTGGCAGGGGCCTTGTACACCCGGTCTGTGGCAGAGACCAACCTCAATGTCTGTGGCAGAGACCGTGCGCCAAAAACAGTTTGAGAAACCTAAGCAGTGAAGTGAATGTGCTACGTTTGTGCCTGGACCTCCTCCACACCTTAAGCTGTCCTGTTTCTTTGCTCTAACCTTTTCTATCTGAGTACAGTTTATTTTGCCATGAGAGAATAAGAGTTGGAGTTTCAGCTGGTGTGGACATTGACTTTACTGGCAATTAAAGGACTTGCCTCTACCTACAGTAGAGGTGAGAATCATCCTCTGGAGGAGTTTTGACTCCGGCTGTGGACACGGCCCGTCAAGTACACCGCTCAACCTCTTTATATAGGAGGATACGGGCTGGTAGTGCGGTGTGCCTTTCTCCCTCCTGCGAAGAGCCAACAACATAAAGGCAGGTAAGGGGGAAAGGATCTGTGCGCTACAAAAAATAAAATAAAAATTTTAATCTTGGCCTAGCAGGACGAGGTCCATATGGAGTAGGAGGTTGAGGTGGCGGTGGATGTGGCTGTGTAGGTGGAAGCGGCGGTGGAGGAGGACAAGGTAGCCAACACTGGTTCAAAAATACAACAATGGCTGGGTAAGGCCGGTGATGTGTCGAATTCTGTCCCCTGTCGAATAGTGTCCGCCCTGTACTGCGCTTGCTGAGTATGTAGGACAAGGGGATTTCAAAAATCTCCCAAGACTAACGGCGCCTGCGTGTTGAGTTCAGGTGAAGGCCACACCATCCGTGGTTCAAGCCGAGCCAAGCAAGGCCGCGATCGAAGCGAGCCCGTGAGGGGCCCTGTTACTATGTGCTACCGTATGTCCTCTTGGATGGTGGGGCTTGAACCTGCACTCACAGCGCAGGCGCCGTTCATCTTCGGAGATTTTGTGAATCTCCTTGTCCTCTGTACTGCGCAAGCGCTGCGCCTGCGCAGTACGGGCTGGGCACAATCCGATGGCCGGACAGTTTGTCACAACACCGGTATACATGTCTATTCTGCACAAGGTACGGACAAGTCCTGTGGGATCCATGCCTGGTTCATTTTAATGAACGTGAGCTTGTCCACATTGGCTCTGGACAGGCGGCTGCGCTTGTCTGTGATAACGCCCCCTGCCGTGCTAAATACACGTTCAGATAATACACTGGCTGCAGGGCAGGCCAGCACCTCCAAGGCATAAACGGCAAGCTCAGGCCATGTGCCCAATTTGGAGACCCAGAAGTTAAAGGGGGCAGACCCATCATCCAGTACGTGTAGGCCTGTGGACACATACTGCTCAACCATGTTGGTGAAATGCTGCCTCCTGCTAAGACGTTCCATCTCAGCTGGTGGTGCTGGTTGTTGTGGCGTGCTGACAAAGCTTTTCCACATTTCGGCCATGCTAACCCTGCCTTCTGAGGTGCTGCCGGTGCCCCGGCTGCGTTGGCGACCTCTTCCTCCTCCTCTGCCTTCGCCTTGTGCTTCCACCGTACGCCCGCTGTCAGGTGGGAATGCCACCAGCAGCGCGTCTACCAGCGTGCGCTTGTACTCGCGCATCTTACGATCCCGCTCCAGTGAGGGAATTAAGGACGGTACGTTGTCCTTGTAACGGGGATCCAGCAGGGTGGCCACCCAGTAATCAGCACCAGTTAAAATGTGGGCTACTCGGCTGTCATTGCGGAAACACTGCAGCATGTAATCGCTCATGTGTGCCAGGCTGCCCAGAGGCAAAGAAAAGCTGTCCTCTGTGAGAGGTGTATCGTCTGTGTCCTCTGTATCCCCCCAGCCACGCACCAGTAATGGCCACGAGCTGGTCTGAGTGCCACCCTGCTGTGAACATGGCTCCTCCTCCTCCTCCTCCTCCTCCATCTCCTCCTCCACCTCGTCATCCTCCAGAACTGTGCCCTTTCTGCCGGACAATTGTGTACCTGGCGTTTGTTGGTGCAGGAACCCACCCTCGTAGCCACTTGTGAAAGACTGCCCTGAAAGCCTTTGAAATGATCCCGCTTCCTCCTCCTCCTCCTCATCCTCCTGTGCCACATCCTCTTCCATCATCGCACGAAGCGTTTTTTCAAGGAGGCATAGAACTGGGATAGTAACGCTGAGAACGGCGTCATTGCCACTGGCCATGTTGGTGGAGTACTCGAAACAGCGCAACAAGGCACACAGGTCTCGCATGGAGGCCCAGTTATTGGTGGTGAAGTGGTGCTGTTCCGCAGAGCGACTCACGCGTGATTGCTGCAGCTGAAACTCCACTATTGCCTGCTGCTGCTCGCACAGTCTGGCCAGCATGTGCAAGGTGGAGTTCCACCTTGTGGGCACGTCTCATATGAGGCGGTGAGCGGGAAGGCCGAAGTTACGCTGCAGCGCTGACAGGCGAGCAGCAGCAGGGTGAGAACGCCGAAAGTGCGCACAGACAGCCCGCACTTTCTGCAGCAGCTCTGGCATATTGGGGTAATTTTTAAGGAACCTCTGGACCACCAAGTTCAGCACATGCGCCAGGCAAGGGATGTGCGTCAAACCGGCTAGACCCAGAGCTGCTACGAGATTTCGCCCATTATCGCACACCACCAGGCCGGGCTTGAGGCTCACTGACAGCAACCACTCATCGGTCTGTTGTTCCATGTCCCTCCACAACTCCTGCGCGGTGTGGGGATTTTCCCCCAAACAGGAAAGTTTTTAAACTGCCTGCTGTCGTTTACCCCTGGCTGTGCTGAAGTTGGTGGTGAAGGTGTTACGCTGAATGGATGAGGAGGCGGTAGAGGATGAGGAAGCAGAGAAGGAGGAGTTAGCAACAGGAGGCAAACTGAAGCGCCCTGCAATCCTCGGTGGTGGAAGGACATGCGCCAAACCGCTATCTGCCTCAGGCATAGCCGCCACTGCATTTACCCAGTGTGCTGTTAGAGAGATATAACGTCCCTGACCGTGCTTACTGGTCCACGCATCCGTAGTTAGGTGGACCTTGCCACAGATGGCGTTGCGCAGTGCACACCTGATTTTGTCCCCCACCTGGTTGTGCAGGGAAGGGATGGCTCGCCTGGAAAAGTAGTGGCGGCTGGGCACGACGTACTGCGGGACAGCCAATGCCATCAGGCTTTTAAAACTCTGCGTCTCCACCAGACGGAATGACAGCATTTCAAAGGCCAGGAATTTTGAAATGCTGGCATTCAGGGCCAGGGATCGCGGGTGGCTAGGGGGGTACTTCCTCTTCCGCTCCAATGTTTGGGAGATAGAGAGCTGAACGCTTCCATGGGACATTGTGGAGATGGTTGGTGACCCAGGTGGTAGTGTTGCTGGCAGATCCTCTGTTTGCGGGGTGACAGGTGCCACTGTCACTACAGAGGTGGATGAAGAGGCCGAGACTGCATCAGAAGAGGAAGCAGGAGGAGCCAGAGACCTTTCTTGGTTTTTGAGGTGTCTACTCCACTGCAGCTCGTGCTTTGCACTTAGATGCCTGGTCATGCAACATGTGCTCAGGTTGAGAACGTTTATGCCTCGCTTCAGGCTCTGATTGCACAGCGTGCAAACCACTCGTGTCTTGTCATCAACACACTGTGTGAAGAACTGCCACGCTAGGGAAGTCCTTGGACCTGGCTTTGGTGTGCTCGGTCCCTTGCTGCGTTGGGCAGTAGCAGATGTACTGTCTAGGGGACGAATGCTCCGTTTTTGCACCCTGCTCCCTCTTCTGCTGTGCTGGTGGCTCTGTGCGACCACCGCCTCTTCCTCCGAACTACACTGGTCACCTGCATAACGTTGATTCCATGTGGGGTCGAGGACCTCATCGTCCTCCACATCATCTTCCACCCAGTCTTCACCCCTGCCCTCCATGTCTGTCTGCACAATTGCGAAAGCAGCAGCAGTTGGCACCTGTGTTTCGCCATCATCCGAGACGTGCTGCGATGGTCCTCCCATGTACCCATCATGAAACATAAGTGGTTGGGCATCGGTGCACTCAATCTCTTCCACTTCTGGGGCAGGGCTAGGTGGATGGCCCTGGGAAACCCTGCTAACAGAGTCATCGAAAAGCAGAAGAGACTGCTGCATGATTTGGGGCTCAGACTGCTTGGCTGATTTGCAAGGGGGTGAGGTGAAAGACTGATGGACATGGGCTTCAGGTGCCAACTCTGATCTTTCATCAGAAGAGTGGGTGGGAGACAATGTGAAGGAACCCGAGGCACTGTCAGCAACCCAATCTACTATCGCCTGTACTTGTCCTGGCCTAAACATTGGTACAGCCTCATTAGGCGCGACAAAATACCGCCGCAGGCTCGGTCGCCTACTCGCACCTGAGGAAGGTGTTTCACTTGTGCGTGTAGCTGGCACAGATCCACCACGTCCTCTCCCTGCAACAGGAGCTCCACCAGCAGCACCACGACCGGGGCCACCACGTCCCTTTGACCTTCCCCTCATATTTTCCAAATTTAGGATCTTGCCCTAAATGGCGTTTTTTGGAAGACCACAACACACCCACAGTATTTAACCGCTGAAACGCACAGCTACAGAACTGCAGAAAATGCTATTAAAAAAAAAAAAGGTTGTTTTTTTTAGTATAGCACAGTACAAGGAAAATATATAGAAATTGTTTATTTCACACACCTCCAGATGTGTATTTCACACTGCAAAATATTTTCTGTGGCCCTAAATGGCGTTTTTTGCCAGACCACAACACACCCACAGCACGTAACCGCTGAATCGCACAGCTACAGAAAATGCTATTCAAAAAAAAAGGTTGTTTTTTTTAGTATAGCACTGTACAAGAAGAATATATAGAAATTGTATATTTTACACATCTCCAAGATGTGTATTTCACACTGCAAAATATTTTCTGTGGCCCTAAATGGCGTTTTTTGGAAGAGCACAACACAACCACAGTATTTAACCACTGAATCGCACAGCTATAGAAGTGCAGAGAATGCTATTAAAAAAAATGTTGTTTTTTTTAGTATAGCACTGTACAATATATAGAAATTGTTTATTTTACACACCTCCACATGTGTATTTCACACTGCAAAATATTTTCTGTGGCCCTAAATGGCGTTTTTTGCAAGAGCACAACAACCCCAACAGTATATAACCGCTGAATCGCACAGCTGCAGAGGCCAGAGAATGCTTTTTAAAAATAATGTTGTTTTTTCACACACCTCCAGATGTGTATTTCACACTGCAAAATATTTTCTGTGGCCCTAAATGGCGTTTTTTGGAAGAGCACAACACAACCACAGTATTTAACCACTGAATCGCACAGCTATAGAAGTGCAGAGAATGCTATTCAAAAAAAATGTTTTTTTTTTTAGTATAGCACTGTACAATATATAGAAATTGTTTATTTTACACACCTCCAAGATGTGTATTTCACACTGCAAAATATTTTCTGTGGCCCTAAATGGCGTTTTTTGGAAGAGCACAACACAACCACAGTATTTAACCACTGAATCGCACAGCTATAGAAGTGCAGAGAATGCTATTAAAAAAAATGTTTTTTTTTTTAGTATAGCACTGTACAATATATAGAAATTGTTTATTTCACACACCTCCAGATGTGTATTTCACACTGCAAAATATTTTCTGTGGCCCTAAATGGCGTTTTTTGGAAGAGCACAACACAACCACAGTATTTAACCACTGAATCGCACAGCTATAGAAGTGCAGAGAATGCTATTCAAAAAAAATGTTGTTTTTTTTAGTATAGCACTGTACAATATATAGAAATTGTTTATTTTACACACCTCCAGATGTGTATTTCACACTGCAAAATATTTTCTGTGGCCCTAAATGGCGTTTTTTGGAAGAGCACAACACAACCACAGTATTTAACCACTGAATCGCACAGCTATAGAAGTGCAGAGAATGCTATTCAAAAAAAATTTTGTTTTTTTTAGTATAGCACTGTACAATATATAGAAATTGTTTATTTTACACACCTCCACATGTGTATTTCACACTGCAAAATATTTTCTGTGGCCCTAAATGGCGTTTTTTGCAAGAGCACAACAACCCCAACAGTATATAACCGCTGAATCGCACAGCTGCAGAGGCCAGAGAATGCTTTTTAAAAATAATGTTGTTTTTTCACACACCTCCAGATGTGTATTTCACACTGCAAAATATTTTCTATGGCCCTAAATGGCGTTTTTTGGAAGAGCACAACACAACCACAGTATTTAACCACTGAATCGCACAGCTATAGAAGTGCAGAGAATGCTATTCAAAAAAAATGTTTTTTTTTTTAGTATAGCACTGTACAATATATAGAAATTGTTTATTTTACACACCTCCAGATGTGTATTTCACACTGCAAAATATTTTCTGTGGCCCTAAATGGCGTTTTTTGGAAGAGCACAACACAACCACAGTATTTAACCACTGAATCGCACAGCTATAGAAGTGCAGAGAATGCTATTCAAAAAAAATGTTGTTTTTTTTAGTATAGCACTGTACAATATATAGAAATTGTTTATTTTACACACCTCCACATGTGTATTTCACACTGCAAAATATTTTCTGTGGCCCTAAATGGCGTTTTTTGCAAGAGCACAACAACCCCAACAGTATATAACCGCTGAATCGCACAGCTGCAGAGGCCAGAGAATGCTTTTTAAAAATAATGTTGTTTTTTCACACACCTCCAGATGTGTATTTCACACTGCAAAATATTTTCTGTGGCCCTAAATGGCGTTTTTTGGAAGAGCACAACACAACCACAGTATTTAACCACTGAATCGCACAGCTATAGAAGTGCAGAGAATGCTATTCAAAAAAAATGTTGTTTTTTTTAGTATAGCACTGTACAATATATAGAAATTGTTTATTTTACACACCTCCAGATGTGTATTTCACACTGCAAAATATTTTCTGTGGCCCTAAATGGCGTTTTTTGCCAGACCACAACACACCCACAGCACGTAACCGCTGAATCGCACAGCTACAGAAAATGCTATTCAAAAAAAAAGGTTGTTTTTTTTAGTATAGCACTGTACAAGAAGAATATATAGAAATTGTATATTTTACACACCTCCAAGATGTGTATTTCACACTGCAAAATATTTTCTGTGGCCCTAAATGGCGTTTTTTGGAAGAGCACAACACAACCACAGTATTTAACCACTGAATCGCACAGCTATAGAAGTGCAGAGAATGCTATTCAAAAAAAATGTTGTTTTTTTTAGTATAGCACTGTACAATATATAGAAATTGTTTATTTCACACACCTCCAGATGTGTATTTCACAGTGCAAAATATTTTCTGTGGCCCTAAATGGCGTTTTTTGCAAGAGCACAACAACCCCAACAGTATTTTACCTGCTGAATCGCACAGCTGCAGAGGCCAGAGAATGCTTTTTAAAAATAATGTTGTTTTTTCACACACCTCCAGATGTGTATTTCACACTGCAAAATATTTTCTGTGGCCCTAAATGGCGTTTTTTGGAAGAGCACAACACAACCACAGTATTTAACCACTGAATCGCACAGCTATAGAAGTGCAGAGAATGCTATTAAAAAAAAATGTTTTTTGTTTTTTAGTATAGCACTGTACAATATATAGAAATTGTTTATTTTACACACCTCCAAGATGTGTATTTCACACTGCAAAATATTTTCTGTGGCCCTAAATGGCGTTTTTTGGAAGAGCACAACACAACCACAGTATTTAACCACTGAATCGCACAGCTATAGAAGTGCAGAGAATGCTATTCAAAAAAATAGGATTTTTTACTCACCGTAAAATCCTTTTCTCTGAGTCCATGGACCGACACAGCTTCTCTATTGACAAAGTGGGTATTATCCGTTAATTAGGAGTGACTAGGCAGAAAAACTTGTAAAAAGTGTTGCATCACACCTTCTACAGTACCGCCCAGGGGGCGGACCCTCTGGGTATACCCTCTCAGTCTGCACATCGCAGATCAGTTCGTCAAAAAGCAGTACAAACTTAAAAGGAGGGGTGGGTGCTGTGTCGGTCCATGGACTCAGAGAAAAGGATTTTACGGTGAGTAAAAAATCCTATTTACTCTTTCGTCCATGGACCGACACAGCTTCTCTATTGACAAAGTGGGACGTCCCAAAGCAGTGTCAGAGAAAAAAACGAGGGGTGGTAACAGCATAAAAACAAACTTCACCCCAAAACACAAAACAGCACTCCTCCAACGGAGGAGTTGCAACTCTAAACAGCCGCCTGCAAAACCTTGCGGCCGAAAGAGGCATCCGAAGATGCACCTACATCAACTTTGTAGAATTTTGTGAAAGTGTGAGCGGACGACCAAGTCGCCGCTTTACATAGTTGGGAAACAGACGCTTGCTGTCAGAAAGCCCAAGAGGCACCTATTGCCCTGGTCGAATGCGCCGTGACAGGAAAGGGGGGCGCCTGACCCTTTAAGGCGTAAGCCTGGATTACTATCTGTCGGATCCACCTAGAGATGGTGGCCGATGAGACTGCTTGGCCCTTCTTGGGACCAGCCACCGAAACAAACAGTGAGTCTGACTTCCGGAACAGGGAAGTAGCAGATATGTATACTCTCAAAGCTCGGACAACGTCCAAGGAATGCAACGCCGACTCCTTAGGATTCGACGGCTGAGGACACAAGGATGGAAGTACAATGTCTTCGTTGAGATGAAAAGCCGAAACGACCTTCGGAAGAAAGGAAGGCTGCGGCCGCAGCACCACCTTATCCTTGTGGAAAATCAAATAGGGAGCCTTGCAGGACAAGGCTGCCAGCTCAGAGACTCGTCTAACTGACGTAACAGCCACCAAAAAGACCACCTTCTGAGAAAGTGTCAACAGGGGAATATCTCTAATATTCTCAAACGGTGCCTTCTGAAGCACCGAGAGGACCAGGTTCAAGTCCCACGGAGGTAACGGGGGGCGGACCGGAGGGGCCACATGTCGAACCCCCTGCACAAATGTACTCACGAGAGAGTGAGTCGCCAGGGGTCGCTGAAAAAAGACAGCCAGGGCAGATATCTGTCCCTTAATCGTACTTAGGGCAAGCCTTTGGTCTACCCCATGCTGTAAAAACAGCAGGATTCTGGAAACCAAATAGGTACGCGGATGCCATTTCATTTCCTCACACATGGAGATGTAGGCCCTCCAAGTGCGGTGATAGACCTTCCTAGAGGACGGTTTCCGAGCACTTCTCATAGTAGAAATTACTGAGTCTGACAGGCCCCGGTCTCTCAGTACCTGGTTCTCAACAGCCATGCCGTTAAAGCCAATGACTGTAAAGCAGGATGGAATATGGGACCTTGCGACAGCAGGTCCTTCCGTAGTGGTAGGCGCCAGGGGACGTCTGCTACCAGACGTACTAGATCGGCGTACCAAGGACGCTGAGGCCAATCTGGAGCGATTAGGATCATTGGAATTCCCTCTGCCTCCACTCTGCGGAGCAGAAGAGGAAGAAGCCTTAAGGGAGGGAAGGCATAGATTAGCCGATACTGGCCCCACGATGCTACCAACGCGTCCGTTGCGTCTGCCCATGGGTCTCTTGACCGGGCCACAAACCTCAATACCTTCCGATTGAGTCGGGAAGCCAGAAGATCTACGTCTGGTGTGCCCCATCTTTGGCAGAGGAGTTGGAACACCTCCGGGTGTAAGGACCATTCTCCCTGGTCCAGCATCTGGCGGCTCAGGTAGTCCGCCTGCCAGTTTTCCACACCCGGAATGTACACGGCCGACAGTGCCGGTACGCTCCTCTCTGCCCACTTCAGGATGCGAGCGATCTCCGATGCTGCAGCTGAGCTTCTTGTTCCTCCTTGATGATTGACATATGCCACTGCTGTGGCGTTGTCTGACTGGATCCTGACTGGACGCCCTTGCAGTCTCTGAGACCATTTGAAGAGGCACAGCTTGATCGCCCGGATCTCCAGGACATTGATCGGCAGGAGGGCTTCCTCTGGGGTCCAGCGACCTTGCGCCGACTGGACACCCCAGACTCCCCCCCAACCTGTAAGGCTGGCGTCCGTCGTGATCACTATCCAGTAAACCGGAAGAAATGACTTCCCGGCCATTAGAGCCGGTGCTGTCAGCCACCATACCAGGGATCTCCTGACTAGGTGGCTCACTCGGATTTGATAATCCAGAGATGAAGGGCATCTGTTCCATCTGGACAGAACTTCCCTCTGTAACACTCGAGTGTGGTATTGAGCATATGGGACCGCCTCGAAGGAGGCTACCATGAGGCCCAACACTCGCATGCAAAAACGGAGTGACGACCAATTCCTGGAAGTCAGCTGCCGTACTGCAGCCCGGAGGGTCTGCAACTTCTCCACAGGGAGGAATACCTTTGCCTCTGAGGAATCCAGAATCAACCCCAGGTACACTAGGCGTTGAGTGGGCACCAATACTGACTTTTGCGTGTTTAGTATCCAACCACAGTCTCGAAGAGTCTGACAGGTAATGGACACGCTTACCTCTAATTCTGAGCTTGAAGGGCCCTTCAGCAGAAGGTCGTCCAAGTAACCTGTGATAGCGATACCCCGCTGTCTTAGAAGTGCCAGAATCGGAGCGAGCACCTTGGTGAACGTCCTGGGTGCTGAGGCAAGGCCAAACGGGAGGGCCACAAACTGGTAGTGGTTCTTCCCGATAGCAAATCGCAGAAACCTCTGGTGTCTGGAGTATATGGGGACATGCAGGTATGCGTCCTTGATGTCCAAGGAGGCCAGAAAGTCCCCCGGATGGAGAGCCGTGACTACAGATCGAACCGACTCCATCCGAAAACTTTGTACCTTCACAAAGCAATTGAGGGCTCTGAGATCCAAGCTTGGACGAACCCCCTCCTTCTTCGGCACAATGAACAGATTTGAGTAAAAACCCCGTTCCAGTTCTGGAACTGGAATAACTACCCCGCGTTCCAGTAGACCCTGGACCGCCCCATACAGGGCCTCCCGACGGGTCGGTAGTAGCTGGAGATTGGAGGTGTTGAATCTGTCCGGTGGACAAGAGAGAAACTATCTTGTAGCCTGAGGAGATTACTTCGCAAACACACCTGTCGGAGATTAGTGCTGTCCACTGAGTCGCGAATTTGCGAAGACGTCTCCCCACCCGAGAGCTGGGTGGGGGTGGACCTTCATGCGGACGCAAATTTGTCCGCAGGCTTATTGGGTATGCGGGACCAGGGACGCTTTTGTCCTTGGGCAGGCGCTTTATCGGCCTGGGGTCTTTTCCCTGTCGCCCTAGGGGGACGAAAAAACCACTTGTGTGCAGTAAAGGAGGGCCCTTGCCCTTGGCGTGGCCCCTTACCCTTGCTAATTTGGGGAAGCAAAGTGCTTTTACTTCCTGTGGCATCCTTGATGATGTCATCCAGAGAAGCCCCAAAAAGTCTGTCGCCCTTAAAAGGCAGATCCAACAGGGCTTTCTTGGAAGTCTGGTCCGCAGACCAGCCTTTTAGCCAGATCAGGTGGCGTATTGCTACTGCATAAACCGAAGTTTTAGACAGCAGGGGAATAGTATTCATGTCTGACTCGCAGACAAACCTAAGGCCCTGGACCAACAGGTCGGCCAATGTTATCTCATCAGGAGGAGCATCTCGCTCCTTAACCCCTGGAGTAGCAATCTTGCCCATTCAGTAAGTGTGTGAGACACTAGGGCCCCCGCCAATGCCGGGCGTACTGCCGAGCCTACCACTGAGTATAGGTAGCAAGCGAGTGCTTCAGCCTTCTTATCCACAGGGTCCTAGAAAACAGGAGCCCCTTCTACAGGAATTGTGGTGGCTCTATTAAGTCTGGACACCGGAGGGTCCACTATAGGGGGGAGAGGTCCATTTCTTCAGAAAACTCTCCTCAAAAAGGGGTACCGTACCGCAAACCTCTTTGGGGCTGTAAAGACCCTCAGTGGGTTCTCCCATTCCTTGTATAAGAGTTTATCAAAAGACACACAAGGGAACACCTTAGCAGTGCGGGCAGGTCTATGAAACCCAAGTGGACCGGAGTCTCTGCTGCTTCTGCAGTATTTTCCAATTTTAGCATATCCCGCACTGCAGTAATAAGGTCAGATACCAAAGCCGTCTCGCGTACTGACCTGGACTTTGAGTCATTCTCACTGTCCGGTCACGGTCTGCAGTCTCTGGTGCGTCAGAATCTGGGCCCCGAGCCATAGCTGGACCTGGTTCTGCACCAGAATTATCCCCAGAAGCTTGCAGGGGATGGGGCGTTTACTACCCCCTGTATTCCCGTGTGCTGCTTCCACCCTGGCAGCAAACGCCTCTAGGATTGCCGACATAGCGTCCATAGACACCTCAGGGACACCAGCTGCTAAATCTGGTGTTTCAGGGGAGAAGACATCTGGCTCAGATGCCATGCTGACCACACGCTGACACTCACAGGGCTCCAGGCAAGATATCAATAGGCCACCCTCCTGCGCTGCAGAGATGCTGGGTCACCCAGAGGACTCACCACCCTGGATAGGTACTGCTATGCTGCGCCTATGATGCTGTCCCCTTGCTGCTGTGTCAGTCTGCTTCTTTTATCAGCACTTCCTGTGTGAATTTTCGCGCCAGTGTAATGCACCCTAGAGGCCGGAGGCTCTCGCAAAATGGTTGCCAAAACCGTCTGTATGGAAGATAATGTGGGCTCTAAGAAAATGGCCGCCGACAGAAGATAGAGGTCAGGCAGCCATAGCCCACAAAAAAGATGGCCGCCGAACGGCAATATCTGCATACAGGGTGGACAAACATGGCCGCCGATCACCTGATAGGGGCCAGTGGGTGTGGCCGAACTACAGGAAGATGGCCACCAGGCAGTTACAAGAGGCCAAACTTGGCATGGACCACCTCAAAATGGCCGCCGACAGCATGGAGACACAGAAACACAGGTAAGCAAAAATGACATTTCTTTTAAATGTTAGTTACAGCCAGCCCCGCTCCAGTGGGACCCCCTAGGTGACCCCCAGCACCCAGCAACCTTTAGCTAGAAGCCCAGGGAGGAGGGAAAGGCAGGGAGAGAGGGAAGAAAGGGGCCACAACCACTTACTTGATCTCTCCAGGAATGTCCAGCTAAATCACCCAGCCGAGGCAGGGGAGTTTTACTTACCTATCCTGCATGTATTCTGCTGGAAGACATTCCAAACAGATCATCGTCCGCGCACGGAAGGTGACTGTTGGCCAGGCATGCTGTGATTGGACCCAGAAGGGACGATCATATGTATGCCCTGGAGCATGACGCTCACCGGACAGGCTGCTGCGACTCGGCCGTAAGGTCAGCCGAAGCTGAGCGGTCCGATGCAAGCCTTGGAGCGTAAGCTCACCGGCCAGGCTGCTGCGACTCGGCCGTAAGGTCAGCCGAAGCTGAGCGGTCCGATGCAGGCCCTGGAGCGTAGGCTCACCGGCCACCCGTGGAGCGACGGGCATGTCGTGGAAAACCCAGCGCGTAGCTAGGGTCGGCACACGCTCGATGGCCGAAACTGGGGAGACTACAAGGATCGAGGATCCAGCCTGTCACCCAGTCGGCAGTTGATCGAAGATCGCAGGAAACAACAAATGTAGCAAAAAAATAAAAATATATATATCTTTTTTCCCCGGACCAATGAGCCCGAAGGGAGCCATGTCCTACTCCTTGCTAGACAGAAAAAAACTGATCTGCGATGTGCAGACTGAGAGGGTATACCCAGAGGGTCCGCCCCCTGGGCGGTACTGTAGAAGGTGTGATGCAACACTTTTTACAAGTTTTTCTGCCTAGTCACTCCTAATTAACGGATAATACCCACTTTGTCAATAGAGAAGCTGTGTCGGTCCATGGACGAAAGAGTAAAATGTTGTTTTTTTTTAGTATAGCACTGTACAATATATAGAAATTGTTTATTTTACACACCTCCAGATGTGTATTTCACACTGCAAAATATTTTCTGTGGCCCTAAATGGCGTTTTTTGGAAGAGCACAACACAACCACAGTATTTAACCACTGAATCGCACAGCTATAGAAGTGCAGAGAATGCTATTCAAAAAAAATGTTGTTTTTTTTAGTATAGCACTGTACAATATATAGAAATTGTTTATTTTACACACCTCCACATGTGTATTTCACACTGCAAAATATTTTCTGTGGCCCTAAATGGCGTTTTTTGCCAGACCACAACACACCCACAGCACGTAACCGCTGAATCGCACAGCTACAGAAAATGCTATTAAAAAAAAAAGGTTGTTTTTTTTAGTATAGCACTGTACAAGAAGAATATATAGAAATTGTATATTTTACACACCTCCAAGATGTGTATTTCACACTGCAAAATATTTTCTGTGGCCCTAAATGGCGTTTTTTGGAAGAGCACTACACAACCACAGTATTTAACCACTGAATCGCACAGCTATAGAAGTGCAGAGAATGCTATTCAAAAAAAATGTTGTTTTTTTTAGTATAGCACTGTACAATATATAGAAATTGTTTATTTTACACACCTCCACATGTGTATTTCACACTGCAAAATATTTTCTGTGGCCCTAAATGGCATTTTTTGCCAGACCACAACACACCCACAGCACGTAATCGCTGAATCGCACAGCTACAGAAAATGCTATTCAAAAAAAAAGGTTGTTTTTTTTAGTATAGCACTGTACAAGAAGAATATATAGAAATTGTATATTTTACACACCTCCAAGATGTGTATTTCACACTGCAAAATATTTTCTGTGGCCCTAAATGGCGTTTTTTGGAAGAGCACAACACAACCACAGTATTTAACCACTGAATCGCACAGCTATAGAAGTGCAGAGAATGCTATTCAAAAAAAATGTTGTTTTTTTTAGTATAGCACTGTACAATATATAGAAATTGTTTATTTCACACACCTCCAGATGTGTATTTCACACTGCAAAATATTTTCTGTGGCCCTAAATGGCGTTTTTTGGAAGAGCACAACACAACCACAGTATTTAACCACTGAATCGCACAGCTATAGAAGTGCAGAGAATGCTATTCAAAAAAAATGTTTTTTTTTTTAGTATAGCACTGTACAATATATAGAAATTGTTTATTTTACACACCTCCAGATGTGTATTTCACACTGCAAAATATTTTCTGTGGCCCTAAATGGCGTTTTTTGGAAGAGCACAACACAACCACAGTATTTAACCACTGAATCGCACAGCTATAGAAGTGCAGAGAATGCTATTCAAAAAAAATGTTGTTTTTTTTAGTATAGCACTGTACAATATATAGAAATTGTTTATTTTACACACCTCCACATGTGTATTTCACACTGCAAAATATTTTCTGTGGCCCTAAATGGCGTTTTTTGCAAGAGCACAACAACCCCAACAGTATATAACCACTGAATCGCACAGCTGCAGAGGCCAGAGAATGCTTTTTAAAAATAATGTTGTTTTTTCACACACCTCCAGATGTGTATTTCACACTGCAAAATATTTTCTGTGGCCCTAAATGGCGTTTTTTGGAAGAGCACAACACAACCACAGTATTTAACCACTGAATCGCACAGCTATAGAAGTGCAGAGAATGCTATTCAAAAAAAATGTTGTTTTTTTTAGTATAGCACTGTACAATATATAGAAATTGTTTATTTTACACACCTCCAGATGTGTATTTCACACTGCAATTTATTTTCTGTGGCCCTAAATGGCGTTTTTTGGAAGAGCACAACACAACCACAGTATTTAACCACTGAATCGCACAGCTATAGAAGTGCAGAGAATGCTATTAAAAAAAAATACTTTTTTTTTTAGTATAGCACTGTACAATATATAGAAATTGTTTATTTTACACACCTCCACATGTGTATTTCACACTGCAAAATATTTTCTGTGGCCCTAAATGGCATTTTTTGCCAGACCACAACACACCCACAGCACGTAACCGCTGAATCGCACAGCTACAGAAAATGCTATTCAAAAAAAAAGGTTGTTTTTTTTAGTATAGCACTGTACAAGAAGAATATATAGAAATTGTATATTTTACACACCTCCAAGATGTGTATTTCACACTGCAAAATATTTTCTGTGGCCCTAAATGGCGTTTTTTGGAAGAGCACAACACAACCACAGTATTTAACCACTGAATCGCACAGCTATAGAAGTGCAGAGAATGCTATTCAAAAAAAATGTTGTTTTTTTTTAGTATAGCACTGTACAATATATAGAAATTGTTTATCTTACACACCTCCAGATGTGTATTTCACACTGCAAAATATTTTCTGTGGCCCTAAATGGCGTTTTTTGGAAGAGCACAACACAACCACAGTATTTAACCACTGAATCGCACAGCTATAGAAGTGCAGAGAATGCTATTCAAAAAAAATGTTGTTTTTTTTAGTATAGCACTGTACAATATATAGAAATTGTTTATTTCACACACCTCCAGATGTGTATTTCACACTGCAAAATATTTTCTGTGGCCCTAAATGGCGTTTTTTGGAAGAGCACAACACAACCACAGTATTTAACCACTGAATCGCACAGCTATAGAAGTGCAGAGAATGCTATTCAAAAAAAATGTTGTTTTTTTTAGTATAGCACTGTACAATATATAGAAATTGTTTATTTCACACACCTCCAGATGTGTATTTCACACTGCAAAATATTTTCTGTGGCCCTAAATGGCGTTTTTTGCAAGAGCACAACAACCCCAACAGTATATAACCGCTGAATCGCACAGCTGCAGAGGCCAGAGAATGCTTTTTAAAAATAATGTTGTTTTTTCACACACCTCCAGATGTGTATTTCACACTGCAAAATATTTTCTGTGGCCCTAAATGGCGTTTTTTGGAAGAGCACAACACAACCACAGTATTTAACCACTGAATCGCACAGCTATAGAAGTGCAGAGAATGCTATTCAAAAAAAATTTTGTTTTTTTTAGTATAGCACTGTACAATATATAGAAATTGTTTATTTCACACACCTCCAGATGTGTATTTCACACTGCAAAATATTTTCTGTGGCCCTAAATGGCGTTTTTTGCAAGAGCACAACAACCCCAACAGTATATAACCGCTGAATCGCACAGCTGCAGAGGCCAGAGAATGCTTTTTAAAAATAATGTTGTTTTTTCACACACCTCCAGATGTGTATTTCACACTGCAAAATATTTTCTGTGGCCCTAAATGGCGTTTTTTGGAAGAGCACAACACAACCACAGTATTTAACCACTGAATCGCACAGCTATAGAAGTGCAGAGAATGCTATTCAAAAAAAATGTTGTTTTTTTTAGTATAGCACTGTACAATATATAGAAATTGTTTATTTTACACACCTCCACATGTGTATTTCACACTGCAATTTATTTTCTGTGGCCCTAAATGGCGTTTTTTTGAAGAGCACAACAACCCCAACAGTATATAACCGCTGAATCGCACAGCTGCAGAGGCCAGAGAATGCTATTCAAAAATAATGTTGTTTTTTCACACACCTCCAGATGTGTATTTCACACTGCAAAATATTTTCTGTGGCCCTAAATGGCGTTTTTTGGAAAAGCACAACACACCCACAGTATATAACCGCTGAATCGCACAGCTGCAGAGAATGCTATTCAAAAAAAAGTTTTTTTTTTTTTTTTAGTATAGCATAGTACAAGAAAAATATATAGAAATTGGTTATTTCACACAACTAGAGATATACACTGCAAAATATTTATTTTGCCCAAAAATAGGTCTTTTTTGCGCACAACAAAGTGCCTTTTTTTTTTTTTGCAACAGCACAATAAAGTGCCTTTTTTTTTTTGGGGGGTGCCCAAAAATGGGTCTTTTTAGCAAAAGCACAATAAAGTGACTTTTTTTTTTTTTTTTTCTGCCCGAAATGGGTCTTTTAGCAAGAGCACAATACAGCCACTAAATGGAATAGGTGTATCACTCAACGTAATGCAGTGCTGGTGCACTGAGCTTGCAACACAAACAGATAAACCTATGCAGATCGCTGAGCTATTATATCTCTCAATCTGGACTCCTATCTAAATCTCTCTCCCTGAAAGCACAAACAGGATCCTGCCCCTACACTACACTACACTGTCTCTCTATCTTTTCTATCAGTAGATTGGAGAATCAGGACTAACTCCTATCATATAATTCTCTCCCTCACAGCAACAGCAGCCAGGATCCTTTCCCTACACTGTCTAAAAGCAGAGTGACGATCTGTGCTGTGTGCCTCTTGCTTATATAGAAGCTGGTCACATGCTGGGTCACATGTTGCACTGACCAATCACAGCCATGCCATTAGTAGGCATGGCTATGATGGCTTCTAAGGGCACACCAGCTAATCAAATGGTGATTGGCTGGCCCCTGAAGCATTTCTAACTGCGCCATTAAATTCCCGAATCCGGACCCGAACCCGGACTTTAGCGCAAAATCCGGGTCCGGGGTCGGGAAAAAGCCAAAATTCGGTACGGACCCGAACTTTACAGTTCGGGTCCGCTCAACACTACTCACTAGATGTAGATTCTGTATTAGTAATTTACTGTTTTCACATTTAAAAAAAAATCTAATTATGATCAAATCTTTACGATATTCTTTCAGCTGTTTTGTTCCTAACTACCAATATGTCAAATGTAACCAAGCTTGACATCTTCTTAAGTCATACTGGTACATGATAGAACTGTTGAAGACGGTGTTTCTGGTGAAGGTGTTATGCTGAGCAATCCAATGGGAGAACTATAATTGTAAAAAGATTAAAAACACATGTACAAGATCATTTGGGTCCCTCAGGTTTTTATTTCAGGTCAGTGTCTCCAATGGGAAGATTTTCCTTCACTTTCTATCTTGACTATGGGCCAATTAGGCTGTTCCTAGTGGACATACTGACAAGAGCAAAGAGTATACTGAATGACGTTTACATTTTAGAAAAGATACAACTGGTACTAAGCAAATCCTCAATGTATTTGGACATGATGCCACAGTTCACATAAAGGTGTACACCGTTGTGGTTGTTGAGGTTGTAATGCCCAGACCCCATCTGGACCTTTACATCTCATCGGCTAGGGAAAGCCAGCTTATCCATTCCTCAGTGTGAACTCCCTCTATTAGTTCATCCAGTGAAGTGAACCCAAGCACCACAATTAACATTTACAGTAGTTGCCACGGATCACCCCCTATATGCTGAAAATCAAAGTTTAAGCAAACAAGGATGTATTAGCCAGGATGTATTTTGTGCAATAGTAGATTTGAATATTTTAGTTTTATACTTAGGCTTTTGAGTATAATATCTTGTTTGGAAAAGCCAACTTTACTAGGGATGAGAATTGTAAACATTTTAATGAGAAGCCAACTGTACAAGGGGTTAGAAGTGTTGTAACCTCTATAATGAGAAGTCCACTGTACCAGGGGTTAGACGTGTTGTAACCCCTATAATGAGAAGTCCACTGTACCAGGGGTTAGACGTGTTGTAACCCCTATAATGAGAAGTCCACTGTACCAGGGGTTAGACGTGTTGTAACCCCTATAATGAGAAGTCCACTGTACCAGGGGTTAGATGTGTTGTAACCCCTATAATGAGAAGTCCACTGTACCAGGGGTTAGACGCAGGGCCGGACTTACCATTCGGCTTGACTGGGCTCAAGCCCATGGGCCCCGTCCACTAGGGGGCCCCTGCCTGCAGAGGTGGCTCTCTAATTAGGCAAAGGCTGACAGGGTGAGCCGCGAGCGGGCCGGCGTTCTGTCAGATTAGCGTGACAGAAAGAACATCACCGCCGACACACATTAAAAGTCCCCCCCCGTTACACCCTCATCAGCGGCAGCAGCCAATAGCAGGCTCCACCGCTGTCCTAGTTGGCACCACATTGCATGATGGGAGATGTAGTTCTCAACAGCACACATTAGACTCGGCCGGGCTGTGCCTACACGCTGCAGAGACTACACCTCCCAGAATGCACTGCAGGGCGGGCGCTCAAAGTGAGCAGTCGGCTTCTCCTGAGTCCTGCTTGTAGTAGGGGATGGAAGACTCGGAAGAGTGATCAACCAGGAAAGTCACCCTAAATACCTACCTATATCACCAGCACCAGGTCAGCGACAGTGCCTCATACTTCTGTCAGTGCTGCCTATATCAGTGCAATGCATAACTTTCTATACTGCAGATCAGTGCCTCATACCTCTCTCTGTGTCATGCATAACGTTATATACTGCTCCAGGTCAGTGCCTCATACCTTACTCATTGCAATTTTATCCTCAGTGCCTCTGTCAGTGTGACTTTATGGTCTGTGCCTTATGCCTCATTCAGTGCTAGGTGGAACTTTTTTATGGTAAGTGCTTTAGGCTTCTGTTAGTGCAAGGTGCTACTTTATGGTTGGTGCCTCATGCCTCACTCAGTGCCTCATGCCTCACTCAGTGCAAGGTGCAACTTTATAGTAGTCCATGTCTGATGCCTCTGTCAGTGCAAGGTGCAACTCTATGACCAATGCTCTCATGCCCTAGTCAGTGCCTCGCCAAGAGCCATGCATAACTATATACTGCATGAGTGCCCAATGCCTCGCTCGGTGCAAGGTGCTATTTTGTGGTTAGTGCCCCCCTCAGTGCAACCTTTTGGTATGTGCCTCATGCCTCATGCCTCACTCACTGCAATGTGCAACATAATGGTCGGTGTCCATTGTCTGTCAGTGCAGGGTGAATCTTTATGGTCAGTGCCCCCATGCCCCTGTCAGTGCCACTTTAGGGTCAGTGCCACAATGCCTCACTAAGTGCCATGTGTCGCTATATAATGTATGAGTGTCTAATGACCCTCTCAGTGCAAGGTGCATTTGACCGGCATCCCCCATGACTCTGCTTTCTTTCTCCCTCCATCCCTCATTCATCTCAGACTCTAACCACACCCCCTTCTGAGCCACGCCCATTTGAGTCATGCCCATTTTTTGTAATGTATAGAAGGTAGGGCCCGAAAGTGACTCAAGCCCAGGGGCCCCCACCACCCTAAGTCCTGCCCTGGTTAGACGTGTTGTAACCCCTATAATGAGAAGTCCACTGTACCAGGGGTTAGACGTGTTGTAACCCCTATAATGAGAAGTCCACTGTACCAGGGGTTAGACGTGTTGTAACCCCTATAATGAGAAGTCCACTGTACCAGGGGTTAGACGTGTTGTAACCCCTATAATTAGAAGCCCACTGTACCAGGGGTTAGATGTGTTGTAACCCCTATAATTAGAAGCCCACTGTACCAGGGGTTAGACGTGTTGTAACCCCTATAATTAGAAGTCCACTGTACCAGGGGTTAGATGTGTTGTAACCCCTATAATTAGAAGCCCACTGTACCAGAGGCGAGGGGACATCTTCCCACCATGGTCTACTTCTATCTACTGTAGTGGCCCAAATCTGAGAAATCTATACCCACTTAAAACATCCTAGATACGTGGAATCACCAGCAAGATGAACAAAATCACAAAACTGTAGCAAAATGATCAACCTTGCTTTCAAATGCTTGCATCCTTTCACTCAAATATTCCTGTGCAGACTACGCACATGGCTCTTTTATCCACAAATTCTAACGTCATGTTCCGAACTAACAGAATGACATTTTTTGGAACTCTAACAGGTCTGGGATAGGTGAAAGGTGCCGAAATGTCCTGATTTTTCACAGAAATCTTGGAGAGGCAAAAATTCCCATTTTCCTTACCCCTTTTTATCTGTGAATGTTTTAGGATACAATGTATATTGAATATGCAACATCTGCATCAGACCCATACTTGAGGGTATCTCTAATCTCTGGGCCATCGTAAATATGACTGCAGTACCATGGCACATCCATAGAGAAAATTTGCTATCTGTACTGGATGTAACACACCTAAGAATAAAAAGGGAAAGCAGACTCCATCACACAGAACTTGCATCTCATAATGAAAATTTCAGCTGGATTCTGGCCCTCAGAAATATTCAACATTACATCCACAGATAATAAATCTGAAGTGTTTTTCTCAGGAAATTCTCTTTTTACTCAAAAGAAATATATAGTGTAACATAGACACTGAGTCCTGCAATAAATCTTACTAATAGCATTACCATGTGTGTTTTTTACACACGGGGTATAACTCCAATTAATTGCAAAGTCTACCTTCAAGACAAGCCCGTGCCCAATAAACGAGAGCTCCATCCAGCTAACACATTTTAAGAATAACCCTGCTAAGAATATGGGAGAAAAAGAAACCCTGGACTGCCGCACTCTGTATAGACAGTTATTTATTCCAAAATTTCAAGTAAAAAATCCAAATCCAAATCCAATTTCAAAATAAATCCATAGATCCAAAACAACAAATGCAGATAGTGTGCATGCAGGGAAGGGTGGCTAACGCGTTTCACGTCACGAATTGACGCTTATTCATAGCTATGATCTATGGATTTATTTTGAATTTGGATTTTTTACTTGAAATTTTGGAATAAATAACTGTCTATACAGAGTGCGGCAGTCCAGGGTTTCTTTTTCTCCCATGCATCAGTGCAGAGCCAGCACCTGTGTGAGTGACCGGGCGGAAGCAGCAATTTGGTGAATTCTCAAGCTTTTGAGCGGTACGTTTTTCCTTTCCCCTGCTAAGAATATGTTAGAATAGTGTAAGTGAGACATTTTTACCTTGTTAAGAACCGATATTTGGATGTTATGCCATCCTCTTTGGGACTTATTATTGCCAATCATGAGGAACTGTAATGAACACTAGGGGTGTAGCACACAGACCCTTTTCTCCTGCTTACCTCCACCTTGCAGGGATAAAGGCACACCGTGCCACATGCCCGGATCCTCCTGGGTTAGAAGGTTGAGCGGTGTTCTTTAATTTTGGGTCCTGCAGTGAGTTACCTCCATCCATTGGTTCTCGTCCCTAGAGTATAGGGGAAAGTCTATGTTCCTTCCCCAAAGAAAGTCAATGTCCACACAACTTCAACTCCAACAAAGAGTTTATTTTCCTTTGCCTCAGTTAACGGGGAAATTAAACAGAGAAAGAAGCTAGCGAAGTTAGGAGGTAGATTCAGGCACATACCACTTAGCTTACTCATCGCCACTCGATCCCGAGTGGGTTTAGCTCACCCGGATAGATCCCTCTCACAGTTCTAGCAGCCGGAGTGGAGCTCGAACAATACTGTAACTTTGTCCCCCGCCTGGGACGGGTTCAGGAGATCCTCTAATAGAGCAGAATCCTGTTATTCCTGAATCCAGAACTTTACTTGAACCTCTGTAAAACTTAAAGAACCGATGATGCCAATGGGCACTTTACAGGGTTATCTTGCGGAGCAAGGAATCCTTCCCTCTGACAGGTCACCAGGCTTCTCCCGAGACAGCGACCTACTATCACTCATCTCTTCCGTGGGACCGATCCTCCCCTGGCTTCCTCTCAGTCAGATTGGGTTACCCTCACCTGGGTACCCTGGGACTCCAGTGTTCTAATTGTAGGCCCAGTTGAAGGTACTGGGCCTACCCGGAACATTGTAGCCTCGGGCTAAAGGTGCCCGAGACTCCTCGACCAGATCATGCACCCCCATGGGGCACACTCCCTTGCCCTCCTCCAGGGGCACACACGCCTCCTCATGGCGTCTGCCCTTTATGTATCCCCTCCCAGGATGCACAGCAGGCAAAACCCCGTCCCCCGCATGGTAGCCGAGAGAGGACACCCAATCACGCCACTGTGTCACCTGAGGTTCGACCCTGGGCCTGGGCAACAGTGCCACCCACAGGCAAAAGGGGAACCGTACACCAGACAACACTTACAGCAGAGCAGAGTCCAGTATAACAAATTAGAGAACCTGAGCCAACTATGGCTCATACTACCCCTAAATTTAGTACATAGCGACCCCCATATTGAGGTACCCGCTACACACACCCCCCTCTTGAAAAAGCCACTGTCCCCAGTGGATGGAAGAGATCAGAAAACCCCCCTCAATCCTGAGTGGGTTCTGGTCTTTTCCAATGTGACAGGGGTCACTTTGGGCACAGGGTGAAGGAGAACCCCACTATGATCTGTGCTAATCAGATTCAATGCTGTATATACATGGCATATATGGGGTATATACTGTGTGCTTGCTGTGATGGGGTATGATTACATTCCATTGTCTATTGTGGCGTGTTTGAGTTAAGCCTGTAATTATAGGTATTGTACTCTGGCAGCCAGACAGTCTGCTGAATATAAGGGTCATGCATAATCATTTAAACTAGAAAGGGATTAGCTAACCTGTTGTCTTCTAAAAGATGTGTATTGGGAGACAGAAAGGTCATGTGTCTGAGTCAGCAGCTGTAGTTAATTGGCTCATGTAAATTGGGTCTGGTGAGAGGTGTATCATAGTAAGAGGAAAATAAGAAACTCCTCTCTATGTGTATATAAGTTGCAGTGTTTTACAATAAAGAGTCAGTCTATTTTGGAAAGATACAGAGCGTTTGTCTCGTTCTTCTGGAAGGATTATTCCTCTGGGAAGTGGTCGCCTGACTGTGGAGGATCAGTAGCGAATGTGTGTCAAGGAGAGGGAAGGTCTTAAACAGCGTTAACCCCTTTCATATTAGGGGTGCTGTTACATTGGTTGGCAGCGGTGGGATTTTCCCTCCAGTTACTGGGACACTCCAAACCACCACAGTGAATGACCAGCTATGCAGCCTGCAGGAAAGCCACGCTGAAAGACTTACTTGAGAGCCGTGGAGGGACCGGTGGGACAAAGAACAAGGCCATCTTGACCAAGGAGCTAGCCGAGATGGATCAGAGGGATGGTGATGCAGGACCCCGGTCAGCTGAAGACTTGTTTCAGCAACGAGTTCGACAGCGGTTGGCATTATATGGTGCTAACCCATCAGAGACCGCCATACAGGAAGCCATTAAAGACATCCAGCTGCAGGATGAGCGACAAGAGAAAGAACTAGAGCGACAAGAGAGAGAACGAGAGCGACAAGAGAAAGAACTAGAGTGACAAGAGTAAGAACTAGAGCGACAAGAGAAAGAACTAGAGCGACAAGAGAGAGAACGAGAGCGACAAGAGAGAGAACTAGAGCGGCAACATGAGCAGAGAATGGCAGAAATACGGCAATCGGAGACAACACCTAAAGATGCAGCGCCTTTCCGTAAGTTGCCCTTTCGGGCGTTCAAACTGTTTAAGGAAGGAGAGGAGGAAATTGAAGCGTTCCTGCGGGACTTTGAGAGACTATGCCAGATACATGAAGTACTGCCCCAAGATTGGGTCGCCTTACTGGCAAGTAATTTAACTGGCAGAGCGGCGGATGCGTATCGGGCCCTGGAGGATGAGGACGCTAAAGACTATGACCGGATAAAAGAAGCTCTGCTAGACCGATTTTCCATTACACCCGAAGCCAGCCGGATTAAGTTTCGAGAATCCCGGAAACAAACCCACATAACATACGTGGAGTGGGCACATCGTCTGCAGCAAAACCTCAAGGGCTGGGTCCAGGGAAGCCACGCTCATACCATAGAGGACATCACCCAGCTAGTACTCTTAGAACAGTTTTTTACCCACACCCCTCTGGTATTACGGGATTGGGTGCGAGATAAGCGACCACGGACTGTACAGCAAGCGGCTATTTTGGCCGATGAATATCTGGACTCTCGAAGGTCAGGCGAAAGTGAGCACTATCCACTATCTCGGCCCAGTTTACCAGCCTCTAACCCAACTTCAGCACCACCTCCAGCGGCCACTTATCCTCAGCAGCCCAGGTTCAACTCCCAGGACTACGCACAACCCATCAGGTGTTTCGGATGTAAACAGCTAGGGCACAAAAAGCCAGACTGTCCGTTGAATCCAGCCATCCAGTCCCAGTCATGGAGACAGCCAGCAAGGGGGAGCCCCCGCACACCCATGCCTGTGGCCCACTGCATTGAGGAGGAAGAACATTGGGGCATCCTGCACGAGGCTGATCCAATATAAGCAGCTAACCGGGACAACCAGCAGCAACACAGGCAGACTGTCTGGGTCAATGGAAAGGTAGCCAATGGCCTACGTGATTCTGGTGCCACCATGACCCTACTACAGAAGAACCTTATCCCAGAGAGCCAACACACCGGAGACACTGTAGCCGTAAGACTAGCGGGAGGTACCATCTTCCGGCTACCCGTTGCCCGTGTTCACCATGATTGGGGGGTTGGTTCGGGACACGTGAATGTGGGGGTGATGAAGGATTTGCCAGCGGATGTACTACTGGGGAATGATTTGGCCCCCCTAGTTTCTGCTTATGCCCCGATGGGCCCCGCTGAAGCCAACCCAGTGACTACCTGTGCCCAGACCCATGCTGCTGGAACCGGCCTGATTGCGGCTGAGAACGGGGTAAGATTTTCTTCCCCGACATGTACCTTAGATCAGGCACAATATCACAGTCTAAAATTGGAATGTGACAAGTTGGCCAGTGAGAAATCAGAGATGCAACGACATTACGTCATGTATTATGAGATGTCCCATGGCTTGAACATTGAAATGCACAAACAGGCTGAAATTGTCAAAAGGTTAAATGGGATTTACGCCCAGGTTTTGCCTTACCTCTCCCAAGAGCACCAGCAACAAGTTTTGGGAGCCATTGAGAGAGCAAAGCAAGTGACTTTTCCAGAACTGAATTCTATTATTCGTCCTACAACCTTACAACGTCACCATCAGCTAATGACCCGGTAAGCAAAATGGCAATGTTGATGGTTTGTCCAAGCATTAGAGGAATGGAACTATGGACTAACTTCGGAATCAACCCGTCTGGGGTCTCCTCCTGTGTTAGTCTCCTGCCGAAAGGGGAGATGTGTGACAGGGGTCACTTTGGGCACAGGGTGAAGGAGAACCCCACTATGATCTGTGCTAATCAGATTCAATGCTGTATATACATGGCATATATGGGGTATATACTGTGTGTGGGCTGTTATGTAATACTTGCTGTGATGGGGTGTGATTACATTCCATTGTCTATTGTGGCGTGTTTGAGTTAAGCCTGTAATTATAGGTATTGTACTCTGGCAGCCAGACAGTCTGCTGAATATAAGGGTCATGCATAATCATTTAAACTAGAAAGGGATTAGCTAACATGTTGTCTTCTAAAAGATGTGTATTGGGAGACAGAAAGGTCATGTGTCTGAGTCAGCAGCTGTAGTTAATTGGCTCATGTAAATTGGGTCTGGTCAGAGGTGTATTATGGTAAGAGGAAAATAAGACACTCCTCTCTATGTGTATATAAGTTGCAGTGTTTTCCAATAAAGAGTCAGTCTATTTTGGAAAGATACAGAGCGTTTGTCTCGTTCTTCTGGAAGGATTATTCCTCTGGGAAGTGGTCGCCTGACTGTGGAGGATCGGTAGGGAATGTGTGTCAAGGAGAGGGAAGGTCTTAAACAGCGTTAACCCTTTTCATATTAGGGGTGCTGTTACATCCAACTATGTACAATATTTTGGAAATATATATATATATATATATATATATATATATATATATATTTTTTTTTTAAATTTGTGCCTGAATCAAAATTTGGGAATAGAGTAAAGAAGAAGAAAGAAAGAAAAGAGCATGTAACAATATACATTACACATTTTTTTTTTCTATAAAACATATTCTTCCTCACAATAGACAATCCCTCCCTCAATCCTATCATATCTTCCCCACCCATTCTCTGGTAGAGTTGACAGCCATATACCTGCAGAGGGAAAGAAAAACAAGCACACAAAGAACACATCCTAACTCCTAGAAACAGAAGCAAACCATTCCTCCAAGAAGGAATGACTGACTTCTGCAGCATACATTTCTGCAGAACACCACCACCTAGTGGCAGCACACATCACTACACTGTCAATAATGCGCATAGGCATGTCTCAACACACAGGAACCTTCTTTCTTGATCACGGTGGCTTCCTGCTTTGGCCCTGACTAAACCTACTCAGTGTTCAGTTTTTTTTTTGAAAAAGAGAAAAAAAAACATTATTTTCTGAGGAGGAGGGAAAAAAACACAAACATTTCTCCGGTTCCTCAACAGAGTAGGTTCCCCTGCAACAGGGGGGTAAAATCACCAGCGAGTTCAGGGCAGGGTTTTTCCTGTAAAACGGAACATTAATGAAGAGAAAACAAGTTCCTTTTTCACAGGTAATAGCGGGGATCCGGGAGAACAAGAGTCTTCCACTGTCTATCCAGGGTCTCTATTGAATACACGGCATCCTTATTTTCTTTTCTGCATATTACCACCCGGTCCGCATGGATGTGCCGATCGTAAGTCCAGTCCTGCCGGCAAACTTTATAACAGGTTGTCATTTCAGCTGAACACTTGAAGTACCTGTAGCCTCTTGGCACTTTTATATGATCCCACACAAAGTCAGCGTACCATCGTTCACGGGAGGCCTCAATCTCGAAGAGAAGTTCTTTGGGAACATATGGGTATTCCCAACCATAGTCCATGGCAACTTTTTTATTTAGGAGCCATTGCAATTGGGCTAGAGGTGGCATGGTGGCCTGATCTCCTGCTCCAGGGAAGACAATAGCATCCGGAGACCTTTTTAATGGTGCAAGCTCCAGCAGTGGCAAAGGTGGCCACAATGGTGCACGGACATCAGTAACAATAAGCACGGAGGATGCCGGAGCAGGCAAAGCATGTGTGGGATTAATCTCTTCCGCTAGAGTAGGGGCTTCCACTCGGGGTGTTGTTTCCCCAGAGTCCATTGGCGAGACTCCCCTTAAACTGCGGGGTGAAGCCACCGGAATTTTATCCCAACCCTTTTTGATGAAAACGTCATCAACGTCATGATTAATTACCACATCCGAAGATGAATCCAACTCGGAGGTGTCATACTCCTCCGCCGGCAGGTAATTGGTGGTGGAGACAGACACAGTGTCCCCGAAAATAGAAGGTTTCCGCGGGCTAGTTGTCCATGCATCCCCAATAGTGTGGGGTATGGGCTTCCTTCCCTTTCCCAGTAAACACAATGTCACAGTTCCCCCAGCCTCCTTACTGTCTCCTGACGTGGATCTCCTGGAGGTCCCTCCAGCTTGAAGATCCGGTTCAGGCAGGCGCTGGGGCAGGCTTCGACCATGGGCGCGGGAGGCCTTAATGTATCCCACCTTCCGCTAGGCGGGTGGAATGGAGGTTTCTGTTGTAACGGAACGGTGCGCGTGGGCCTGGCTGTGGGAGTATTGGTTTCCTCTTCAAGAGTGGCAATGCCTGTAAGGCAGTTGACCCGGTAGACCCAGGGTTTCTCGGTGGGCTAGTCCACCTCGAAGAGAAACTCTCCACACGATGTAAATCTTCCAAACGGGCGAAGTTGTACCGCCAGTCCTTGGCATCCAGGACAGAGCATGCCCAGGGCCTCCGCATCCCTGCAGGTGTAGAGTGCGAAGCAGCTCCTAGGCTTAAGCCGTATCCCTGTATCCGTCAGGGGGGAAGTGAGGGGAGCAACGTCCATGGTTGGGGTAGGTGGGAACATCCGCGGTCCCGGTGCAACAGAAATCCATGGGGCGGCATACATGTTGCTTCTCCTTCACTAGTTCAGCTTGTACTGTCCTTTGGCGCCAAGACGCCACGTGCAACACACAAGTTGGTGGGGGCTCCTCCCCCTTTTTTCCTTCAGCACATAGCTCGCGGGCTTTTCTGGTTTGAGGCACGCCCACAAACTACGCAGTTAGAAAAATTCAGTATAGGCTTAGGCCTGTACCTCCATTTCTCTCACAAGTGACGCAGTTCAATTTTCCCAAAATGGTCAACTTTCACAGAACCACAAACAGGGGAAAAAACACAGTCCAACTTCCAGGGGTAGCTGCAAAAATCCCGGACTCAAGCCCCCACGTGTAGCACACGGACCCTTTTCTCCTGCTTACCTCCACCTTGCAGGGATAAAGGCACACAGTGCCACGTGCCCGGATCCTCCTGGGTTAGAAGGTTGAGCGGTGTTCTTTAATTTTGGGTCCTGCAGTGAGTTACCTCCATTCATTGGTTCTCGTCCCTAGAGTATAGGGGAAAGTCTATGTTCCTTCCCCAAAGAAAGTCAATGTCCACACAACTTCAACTCCAACAAAGAGTTTATTTTCCTTTGCCTCAGTTAACGGGGAAATTAAAGAGAGAAAGAAGCTAGTGAAGTTAGGAGGTAGATTCAGGCACATACCACTTGGCTTACTCGTCGCCACTGGATCCCAAGTGGGCTTAGCTCACCCGGATAGATCCCTCTCAATGTTCTAGCAGCCGGAGTGGAGCTCGAACAATACTGTAACTTTGTCCCCCCGCCTGGGACAGGTTCATGAGATCCTCTATTAGAGCAGAATCCTGTTATTCCTGAATCCAGAACTTTACTTGAACCTCTGTAAAACTTAAAGAACCGATGATGCCAATGGGCACTTTACAGGGTTATCTTGTGGAGCAAGGAATCCTTCCCTCTGACAGGTCACCAGGCCTCTCCCGAGACAGCGACCTACTATCACTCATCTCTTCCGTGGGACCGATCCTCCCCTGGCTTCCTCTCAGTCAGAGCGGGTTACCCTCACCTGGGTACCCTGGGACTCCAGTGTTCTAATTGTTGGCCCAGTTGAAGGTACTGGGCCTACCCGGAACGTTGTAGCCTCGGGCTAAAGGTGCCCGAGACTCCTTGACCAGATCATGCACCCCCATGGGGCACACTCCCTTGCCCTCCTTCAGGGGCACACACGCCTCCTCATGGCGTCTGCCCTTTATGTATCCCCTCCCGGCATGCACAGCAGGCAAAACCCCGTCCCCCGCATGGTAGCCGAGAGAGGACACCCAATCACACCACTGTGTCACCTGAGGTTCCACCCTGGGCCTGGGCAACAGTGCCACCCACAGGCAAAAGGGGAACCGTACACCAGACAACACTTACAGCAGAGCAGAGTCCAGTATAACAAATTAGAGAACCTGAGCCAACTATGGCTCATACTACCCCTAAATTTAGTACATAGCGACCCCCATATTGAGGTACCCGCTACAGGGGTATTTAACAAAGAGTGGTGAGAGTGAGCCCCTCTGTTATTTAAGAATGATCTCCTCTGTCTTCTATGCCAGGTCTGAGCCAGACATAGCATACAATTCAGAAGTGCTTAGCGGCAGTCTGTTGTTCAAGCTCACACTGCCCAACCGTGTCCCTGCTCAGCTGAGAGGGAATTGTTAATTCTGCCTTTTCCAGGGTTAACAGCCAGGTATATTGTTGGCCGGAAATGTTTGTGCAATGTAAATACAGCACAGGCAGAGATGAATGTGAGCCATCAGTATGCCAGGTCCAACCTGGTGAGGATCTGAAGCAGTTTTCTATACTAAAAACTGCCACTCTTGTCACTATCTCTTTGTTAATTCGTTGCAGAACCCACACCAGTTCATAAAAGGCACTGCAAAGCCTTGTTACTGTAGCGCTCGCCCTCAGTATAAGGTTCCTAGGGGCTTTTCCCATAGTTGCACCTGTAGCGCCCTGCTCCTATTGGGAAGGCGCTAATGTAAATTTAGTTGTCTGAGCTGTAGTTTAGCTCAGAATAATTGTACCAAATTTTGGGTCTCTGTTCCAGTTCAGCTGGGTTGCACATTTTCCACCTGACTGTGGGTGTCGCTGCCACCACAGGTCAGGGATGGAAATGCAGCAGGCTGGATGTATTGGGTACCTCTTGCCCAGAAGCAGCTCAGTGGGATTGCATTCTGGCAGAGGGTACTTAAGGAGCAGACACCGTTTTTGCGGGGTCTTCCGATCCTGACCTGACGGCCCTCCTGGCCTTAGGAATGTGTTAGCTGTTTTCTGCTTCGGGGCCTGCAGATCCCAGAGGCTCCGTTACTGAGAGTAGGCCCAGGAATTTCTGGGGCCTGCTGATCTGGGGATGGTCCTGTGTCGCCTTGCCTGCAGGAAGGGACCAAGCAATTGAGGACTCAATTGGAGGATGCATCTGGATGAAAATTTACCTCACAGTGCTGCCGGCCTGGCTGAAAGATCCTGGTACTGTGTGCTATGTGTTCAGAACTTTACCAAGTGTGTGGTTACCCAAGTCTGTGGCAGAGACTTTTGAACAAGCTCGCACCGGCTGCTAGATCAGTGAGAGAGGCCTATCCGGTGATGGCTATATCCAGTGTGGAAGCTGTTTGTCCTTTGGATTAGGAAAATACCCGTGATCCGCAAGCAAGGTACCTGAATCTCCCCTAACCCTCCAACCCTCTGTCTGGAAGTTCTTTAATAAAACCCTTGAGAAAAAGAGACTAAAGCCCTGTACACACGATCGGATTTCCTATGGATTCTAATCCGATGGATTTTTCCATCGGAAATCCGATGAAGCTGACTTCCATCAGTCTTGCCTACACACCATCAGTCAAAAATCCGACCGTTCCAAACGCTGTGACGTAAAACACTCCGACAAGCCGAGAAAAATTAAGTTCAATGCTTCTGAGCATGCGTCGACTTGATTCTGAGCATGCGTGGGTTTTTTGTCCGATGGAGTTCCACACAGACGATCGGAATCTGCTATCGTTTTTTTTCCTATCGGATAAATTTAAAACATGTTCTATTTTTTCTCACCGATGGAAAAAAGACCGATGGGTCCCATACACGATCGGTTTGTCCGATGAGAAAAGTCCACCGGACTGTTTTCATCTGTGAAACCGATCGTGTGTACACGGCATAAGTGTTTGGTGCGGACATTTGTGAGCAACTCTTCAAGGAAGACCCCTAGGACGGACGTGGTGAACAGTAAGGTAACGGCAGACCCAAATCTTAAACCAGCAGCCCCTGCGGGGGTATTGCTACACACCCTAATGGGAAAATCGCATGTTTCATATTTCCTTACTAAAGCTGAGCAAACATGGAAAATCTACTGACAGAATGCGTTTTTTTCCTGAGAACCTGAAATATGACAGCATGCTGCCCAACATTGTGGAGAATGAAATGTACATTTTGTACACTTCAAATAAAGTTTGTACAAAAAAAAGGGGAGCAGTGCAACACACTGAATTGTCCATCACACTGCCCCGTAGCAGCCTTCAATGCAGAGTGGCTGGAGTGCCAAATTGCTCTGGCTGCTCTGCGATTTCATGCTGTTTCAGTGTGAATTTGCCCCAAGAGGGAAAGAGGAGGCAGAGGGATAGAGACAGGGGGAGGGGAGAGTGGGAGGAGATATAGGAATAGGAGGGTGAGAGATGGGGGGAATGGGAAAATAGGAGAGAGATGGAGAAAGTGGAGAGAGGGAGAGGGTTGAGAGAGGGAGAGGGCTAAGAGAGAGAAATATGGGGGGTGAGAAAGAGGTGAGGGGTGAGAGAGAGGGGGAGGAGAGGGGGGTTAAGAGAAGAGTGATAGAGAGGGGTGGGGGTGAGAGATAGAGGGGTGGGGAGTGAGAGAGAGGGGTAAGGAGTGAGAGGGAGAGAGAGAGTGAGGGAGTAGGGGTTGAGAGAGAGGGGGATGGGGGGTGTGAGAGAGAGGGGTGAGACTCTCCTTCCTCCTCCCTCCTCAGCTCCTTACCCCTCAGCTGTTTCCTGCACATCCTGTCCAGGCACACAGCCAGCTCTGCCATCCTCACTGGGGGCACAGACAGCACAGCTTGAAGATTCATCCAAGGGAATAGCATGTGCTGTGTGTGTGCCCGGTCCAAGCCGCGTACAGTGCCGCGTATTGTTAGGATGAAGGATTACGCACTACTCAGTCCCTTCATCGGCTCCTCCTCTCTGGTCTCTTCCCTTATGGTCAGCCTCTGCCTGGTTTCTCGAGTCTTTCCTTGCTGCTTAAATTATCTGCCTCTCATGGGCCCCTTACTGATATCGCTGCCTCTGTCACCAGCAAGAGTGGTGTGCTGTCCTTGTGTCTCCGCAGCAGGCAACCCATGCACTGCCATCCGTTGTCTGTTGGGCTGCACCCCTGCACCCCCATAGCAACGCCACTGTCTAGGGGTATGCTTTTCTGATGCTTTATTGCATAACTTGAACTTGGATAGGAATAGGGTAGCTGTGGGATACTCCAGTAACTTTAGCAGCAACGTGAGGACACTAATCTTCCTTCTAATATTCTGAGCAGGTGTCCTTGCACAAGCAATTAGTGGACTGAGCTGTCCTGGGAAACCAAGCACCATGTCCCACCAGTCTGTACTCACTAATGTCCTTGGATAGTTAAACGCCCCCTTCCAATATCTTCCAGACACCTTTTCCAGTGATCCCCAGATGAACATCCCTCATTCAGCTCCAGTAACTTTCAGCAGAATAGGCTCCCCAGCTGGCTTAGCTGGAACCCTGAAGAACAGCTGACACATGGCAAGTCTGCCCAGGAGAGCTGTAGGCTGAGATCTCCTCCTCTAGGTCAAGAACCCCTCTGCTCCAGATCTCAGAGTATATACTCCCTCCCAGCCACCATCTGCACACCTCTCACCAAGGATTGGCCAGGGCTGCATAAATATTCAGCTGCTGATTTTACTCTCCCAGCCCAATATATTCCCGAACCTTTCCAGACAGACAGGAAGAAGCAGTCAATCCTGCAGTCAGTGAAACACAGAATAGACAAAGAGAATCTAGAAAGCTAATACCTTACTGACAGTGGATGCAAGCATATAAGGAACATGCAGGGAATGTCATAGGTCTTTTAGAAGAGAGCAGCACCGCCTATATCGAGAAGTGTGTATAGCAGGTGGCTTGGATCATGAGCAAGTGGTGTTCTGGAGGCTGCAGTTTTGGCAGTTGAGTGGTTGGATAGGTTCCATGGACACTCTCTGTGGGAGGTTTGGGCTACCGTAATGCAGTCCACTTACGTGGCACTGGGCTAGTCTATGGACCAAACCTGGAACCACGAAAAACTGTAAGGCCTTGCACGTATGTAATGTTTACTCCTGACCAGGTCTAATGGCTAAGATGGTCTAGGAATCTCTAAAAGTAACACAGCTTGTGGGATGCTAATTAGTTGACTGGACCGGGAACTGGTTTAACAACCTGGTCCAGGTGTCACAGTCTTGTATGTGGTGGTGAAACTCTCTTACTGTAGACCCCTGGTTGGAGGTACCTTGCCAGGACTCCCCACAGCAAGGGGGCACTACATGCACCTGAATGAGCTGTGATATTGATCAGTATGAAACAGCTGAGGGGTGTGCCCAGAGTCATAGTTTGTGAGGGAGTTGATAACAGGACGTAGGTAATATGGTTAGTGAGTTATATTAATTGGTGTCAACTACTTCCTATAAGTGTGTCCAGATTATTTGATTCATGCAGGGCCAGATCTAAGGGAGCGCTGGGGTGGGCTGCACCCCCTCAGATTTCAGTCATGTCCCCCCAGGACCAGTGATGTCAGTATCAGGAAGATGGGGGCCAATTTATAGCCTTGGTGATGCCAAATTGGCATGGCTGCACAGTGATCTGTCCCTCTCCAGACCCCCACATCATTCATTTCTGTGGTGCATGTATCAAGTAATTGATGGCTTTGGTGCGAACGACCAGCCCGTCCACACCATGGAAACAGATGGCATCGATCCAGGATGGGGTTTCAGAAGAGGATGGAAGTACTGAATCCTACTAGATCTGTTCTGTATCCTGCCACTAACATGATGCTGCAATTGTGATGAAGATTTAAAGGCAGGACTCTATTTGTGAAGGGAGGACTGAGGACTCTCTTGTTAGTGGGTGACTTTGATGTGTTGGAGGCTGACTCTGATTTGATGGGGGCAGATTCTAATGTGATGGGCGCTAATTCTAATATGATAGTGGCTGGCTCTAATGTGATGGAGGGACTGACTTTGTCCCACCCTTTTTCTTCATGATTAAAGTAGAGTTCCACCCTGAAAAAAAAGTCTTCTTCCGCATCCTCCTTCTGGTGAATGGGGCACGCTGCCTTCTGGGAACTGTGTGTATGCCAGAGAGCAGCCGCCCATTCACAAAGCGGCGCAAGCCTCGCGCATGCGCAGTAGGAAATGGGAAGTGAAGCCGCAAGCTTCACTGCCTGTTTCCCTTACTGAGGATGGCGGTGCCGGGACCTGTAATGATCCGGATCGGCATCGGGGGGGCCCATCATCACGGGCACCTAGGAGAGGTAAGTGTCCTTATTAAAAGTCAGCAGCTACAGTGTTTGTAGCTGCTGACTTTTAAAAAAATCGGTTGTACACCCTTTTTTTTTTTTTACTTTTACGTACAGGTAAGCCTATAATAAGGCTTCCCTGTAGGTAAAAAGAATATCTCCTAAACCTGTACGGTTTAGGAGATATTCCCCTTGCAATAAGCCGCTGCGCTCCTTAGTTTCTCTGCTGAAAGTCCAGCAAACACCGGACCTTGCCGGAAAGAAGTCTCTTGCGCGCATGCGTGGGAGTGACGACGCCGCGGCTTAGGCCACTCACAGCGCCGGAGCCACGATACCAGGAAGACACGCCGAGGGAAAATGTCCGCTCCCTCGGCGTGGACCGGGATCACCTGCGATGCCTCATTCTAAGGTAAGTATTTCATAATGAGCTAGTATGCGGTGCATACTAGCTCATTATGCCTTTTGCCTTACAGGTTAAAAAAAAAAAAATCGGCGGGTTTACTAACGCTTTAAGCCTCCATTCATCACATGTTCTGTATTCTGCTGGAGCTAGGCACACTATGATTTTAAATTTATCTGATGTGCATCTGGTGTGATCTGCACAAGTTTGGGATTTCTATGATCTGCAAGATGCCATTTGGATAGATTCACTGTCTGCCACACTACTGAGAGTGTAAGTTAAGCTATCTTACCACAGATGGGTCAGTTATAGAGATCACACTTTCAGTGCTTAGATTTTGGAAGCAGGGCTGGGATACTAATGTGAAGGAGGGGTTCTAATGTGATGGGGGACTCTGATATGATGGAGGAACTCTGATGTGATAGGGGGACTCTATTTTGATAGGGGGAATCTGATGTGAAGGTTGCCAACTGTGATGTGATGGCAGAAATGCTATTGTGAAGGAGGAACTACCCCATGTAGTGCCAAGGAGAGGGTAACATTATTATCCAGTGTAGATGTCAGTGTCCTTCAGCCCGAAAATGCTTTGTGATTTTGCGGGGTGCCATGACCGAAAATGGTTAAGAAACTCCAGCCTAATACATGCACTTTTTGTCACAGCCACCTAGGGATTCAGGGAATTATCATTCCCTGTTCACTCCTGCACCACCTCTGCATTACCCAGAAGCAATGTCAGAGTTAGTTCCAGGTCATGATTTGTGGAGCAGAAGTGCACCAAGTGAACAGGGTATATACTGGCCTCATCACATCTCTATCACACTGTATGACCCGGAAAGTCAGAACAACAGGGAGAGCTAGCTGGAGAGGATAACACAACGGTGTGCTGACAGTATGGCCCCTGACTTTTTCTACTGCACCCCAGACATCAGACAGGCTAAATCTGGCCCTGGAATAATGCCTGTAATGAGGATATATTATGGCCACCACTGACCACAAAATTAAACAGGACCTGAGTTCTGTTCAATAAAATGCAGGAAGAGGACAAAGCACTAGTCACCATTTCTGCCTGTGGTCTCCCTCAAACTAACTTACAAAAGTGAGCACCGCCATCTAAGTGTGACTATTAGTATAATGGGTCTACCGGGGGGTTGTTGGGAATTTAGCGCTCCAGTGTGGCTCTGTTACTGCTGCTTACATCCAGAAGCTTCCCGGCGCAGCTTTGCATCGAGATTGGGATTGATATGCCTACACCTATATTAATGCAGTGAGTGCATGCATTTTGTTATGTTTTATTTATATTAATAAATGGCTACACTTAGATGGTGGCACCCTCTTTCTTCTATTTATTATCTGTGCACTAAGTTTTACTCAAGACTTGGACACTGAGGAGCTGAAACCATCATTAAGTGTCATTTTTTTTAACTTAATTTTCATCCATCCACAAGACTTTTTATGTTTAACCCTTAGGCCAACCCCAGTCTTCTATTAATAATTGTTCTCATTTTTGCGCCATAGCTATTTCTTTTTCAATGCAATGCCTTGTTCTGCACTATATATAGTCACTTCAAAATCCACGCTAGGTAAAATAAAAAGAAAGAAAATAGAACAGCTGCTTGAACAGGTTAACAGATACAAACCTACTCTATATAATTCATGCATAGGGCAGCGCTTATCATAAACCAAAAAAATCCATGCATTAGTGATGGTGTGTATGGGAAAAAAAGAGAAGAAAAGTCCACAAAATGTGCAAAAAAAGTGCTTCTCATGAGCACAAGCCAGAAAATAGAGTTCCATGAAATAGAATAGAAGATTTTTTTATCAGTTGTGAGCCAGTCAGGCTCTACAGCATTTCACAAAACTGTATTTTTACATGTTTCAGTTCCTGGGTGTTGGCACTTTAAATACACTATAAGGCCCAATATTTGACACTTTCTACTTGGGAAAAGCAAAAGAAATAACAAAAAAAAAAGAGAAACATAAATTAAAATGTGTCTTTATTTCCCACTTATTGGTTCAAAATTTGAGCTCATATATACAATATAGTAGTAGTTAAATAAAGACATTACCTTTAAGTAACGATACAAGATGGATATATCCCATATCCAGCCACTAGAGGGGGCCATGAGAATGAGCAAAAAGTAGCAAACCAAACTGCAAGAACAGTCAGCATGAATTGACAATTGGTTCCTAATATACAGTACAGCTTTTAAAGTGCAGATATAATTACATAATTACATCGGGCGCACTTATAGGACGGGCCGGGTATTCAGACAAACTGTCAGGTTCTGATCACCATGGATCGACATTTTTGTGATAAACAGTTTATTAAGGCACGGTGTGGAAGATTTTCATGGTACGATACACGATGACATGATTATATTAAAAATGGGTGCATTCTATATGTTAAAGTTGACATTTTCATTTCATTTGACACAGCAGGAGGCCTAAGGAGGAGACAGTGCTGAGTGAAGAAGTCCATCGGGAAGCCTAAAGTAGATCTAAACCCAATCACTAAAATCTCATGTAAGCTTCAACATGTCAATCAAATCAAAATTAGTTTTTAAGCTTTTCAAATTTGCAGCTTTCATTGAGGAACACCCGGTGATCCTGCCATGAAAATTTTTGATCAGTCGCTTCCTGTTCTGGGGTGACAACTGCCTCCCAATTGTGCTCCTGCGTGGTCACCCTGTCACCTGCGCCTCTGGTGGAGGCTACAATGAGCTGTGCTGACACATAGGGGTTGATTTACTAAAGGGAAATCCATTCTGCACTCCAAGTGCACTGGTAGTGCACTTGAAAGTGCACTTGTAGTGCAGTCGCTGTAGATCGCTGTAGATCGATGTAGATCTGAGGGGAAGCTCTGAAATTAGAGGAAGCTCTGCTGATTTTATCATCCAATCATGTGCAAGCAAAAATGCTCTTTTTTATTTTCTTTGCATGTCCCCATCAGATCTACAGCAACTGCACTTTCAAGTGCACTTGTAGTGCAAAGTGGATTTGCCTTTCGTAAATAACCCCCATAGTGTAGGCGTGGTCCACCGTTGTCACTATCAGGAAGCCCACCCTAATCCATAGCTCCCAACTGTCCCTGATTTGGAGGGACTGTCCCTGATTTGGAGCAATGTCCCTCTGTCCCTCATTCTCCTCATTTGTCCCTCATTTTGGTCTGATCTATATAGATGTATATAAAATGCACTTTTTATCTATCAAAAAGTGTTTTCTAGCGCTAAACTTTTCATCTGATTTCTAAATTGCTGCATTTGTAATTCCAAAAGCAAATATAAAGGAATAGTAGTGGTAAAAAAAAAGCACTTGTGGGTTTAAGCAATCTTTTTTTTTATATACAACTCTCCTTTAAGGGGGCGTGGCAAGGGGTGTGTCCTATGCCTGCATACTTTTGCTGATAGGTGTCCCTCATTCCCATTTCAAAAAGTGGGGAGGCATGCTAATCAGGGATGTGCAGCCAATGCTTTAATGTGTGCATGTGCACAGAAAGTGTCTGAGATGTAAAAAAAAGATGAAACAGTATTTTATGAAAATAAAATGTGTCAATTGTTTATGATATTATAGGGACGTGATGGCGAACCTTGGCACCCCAGATGTTTTGGAACTACACTTCCCATGATGCTCATGCACTCTGCAGTGTAGTTGAGCATCATGGGAAATGTAGTTCTGGGGTGCCAAGGTTTGCTATCACCGTTATAGGGTCTGTGTATATAAAATTTGCCGTGCAGATATCTGAAACATTTGCACAGGCACAACAAATAATTATTGTTTGTAATATGGTCAGATGTATCTAGTGGCTATAATGTGGTATGTTTCTGAAATGTCTCAATCAAAAAAATAAAATAAATACTGCATTAAGGCTATTAGATGGAGCTGACGATCATAGGAGATAATAATATTGCAATGCTTAAGACATCCACACAGCACATTTTTTATAAATAGACTAAAGGCTGAAGGTTTTACATTCTCTGCATAAGGCCACTTTCACACTGAGGCACTTCTAAACTGCCAGTAAAAACAGTGATCGCTTTTGAAGCGCTTTTCAGATGCTTTTGAAGAGCTTTCCATTCATTTCAATGGAGTGGGGAGTTTTTCACAGCCCTGCCAGCACACTGCCCCAGTGTGAAAGCATTCATTGATTTTAATGGAAATACGTTTTCATGAGCTTTTTAGGCACTGTTTTTAGCGTGAAAGCGCCTGAAAAGCGCCTCAGTGTGAAAGTGGTCTTAAGGTAAAAAAAAAAAAACTTCAGTATGCAACTCCTTCTCCCCCACAGAGATATGCATAAGACCACTTTCACACTGAGGCGCTTTCACGCTAAAAAAAGCGCCTGAAAAGCTTACGAAAACGTATTCCCAATAAAATCAATGAATGCGTTCACAATATGGACACACAGAGCTGGATTTTGAGTGAGCCCGCATGAGTGCTCTCATAGCAATCAGCTTTCTATGGGACCACTCACTTGGGGGAAGGAGCCAGGAGCGCAAGCAGAGTACTCCAAAAGAGGAGGATCAGGGCTGTGTTTTTTTATGTTTACAATTACTTTAAGCATGTCCCCAGTCTACAAAAAACTATAGCATGTTCGCAGTCTCTGACCATCTCCTGAACCATATCTGCAGTCTCTTACCATCTCTTGCACTATACCTGTAATCTGTGACCATCTCCTACACCATATCTGCAGTTTTTGACCATCTTCTGCACCATATCTGCAGGCTCTGACCATCTCCTGCACCATATCTGCAGTCTATGACCATCTCCTGCACCATATCTGCAGTCTATGACCATTTCCTGCACCATATCTGCAGGCTCTGACCATCTCCTGCACCATCACTGCAGGCTATGACCATCTCCTGCACCATATCTGCAGTCTATGACCATCTCTTGCACCATATCTGCAGTCTATGACCATCTCCTGCACCATATCTGCAGTCTATGACCATCTCTTGCACCATATCTGCAGTCTATGACCATCTCCTGCACCATATCTGCAGTCTATGACCATCTCTTGCACCATATCTGCAGTCTATGACCATCTCTTGCACCATATCTGCAGTCTATGACCATCTCCTGCACCATATCTGCAGTCTATGACCATCTCTTGCACCATATCTGCAGTCTATGACCATCTCCTGCACCATATCTGCAGTCTATGACCATCTCTTGCACCATATCTGCAGTCTATGACCATCTCTTGCACCTTATCTGCAGTCTATGACCATCTCTTGCACCATATCTGCAGTCTATGACCATCTCCTGCACCATATCTGCAGTCTATGACCATCTCTTGCACCATATCTGCAGTCTATGACCATCTCTTGCACCATATCTGCAGTCTATGACCATCTCTTGCACCATATCTGCAGTCTATGACCATCTCCTGCACCATATCTGCAGTCTATGACCATCTCTTGCACCATATCTGCAGTCTATGACCATCTCTTGCACCATATCTGCAGTCTATGACCATCTCTTGCACCATATCTGCAGTCTATGACCATCTCCTGCACCATATCTGCAGTCTATGACCATCTCTTGCACCATATCTGCAGTCTATGACCATCTCCTGCACCATATCTGCAGTCTATGACCATCTCTTGCACCATATCTGCAGTCTATGACCATCTCTTGCACCATATCTGCAGTCTATGACCATCTCCTGCACCATATCTGCAGTCTATGACCATCTCTTGCACCATATCTGCAGTCTATGACCATCTCCTGCACCATATCTGCAGTCTATGACCATCTCTTGCACCATATCTGCAGTCTATGACCATCTCTTGCACCTTATCTGCAGTCTATGACCATCTCTTGCACCATATCTGCAGTCTATGACCATCTCCTGCACCATATCTGCAGTCTATGACCATCTCTTGCACCATATCTGCAGTCTATGACCATCTCCTGCACCATATCTGCAGTCTATGACCATCTCTTGCACCATATCTGCAGTCTATGACCATCTCTTGCACCATATCTGCAGTCTATGACCATCTCTTGCACCATATCTGCAGTCTATGACCATCTCTTGCACCATATCTGCAGTCTATGACCATCTCTTGCACCATATCTGCAGTCTACGATCATCTCCTGCAGTGAATTTGCAGTCTCTGACCATTCCTGTTGCATGTCTACAGTCTCTGACAGCTTTCTATAACATTACATTTATGGAATATTATGTGTGGCTCTTTGGCCACACTTGAGGTCCCCCTATGTCAAGAAAGTTAACCTCTAGTGGTTTAGATCTACTTTAGTCATATGTGTTTTGAGGGGGCTGACTTTTAACCATTAGGAGTGGGTCAGGTCAGTTTTCAAGCTGTATTATGGGTCCAACACAGAATAAAATCTCATGTGCCATAAAGTCCTAAAGTATGAACTGAGCCAGAAGCATTCTGAAATTAGAGCTGACATAATTTATATCAGGATCCCTATAAACATGCTTCGTGTTCATAATTCCACATTTTTATCCTTTGCTCAGCTTATAGTCACTAAGTCTTTGTTGAATGTATCTGAATTAATTATAAACTTCAAGACACAGCTGGTTGATAATGGTCACATAATGAGTTTCTATTGTCTTGTATAACATTTACAACTAATACTTTGACGCTACTCCTAAAATAAGTTATTATCATACTATTTCCTATACACAGTTTTCTGGTTCACATTGTCTATCATCTGTGAGCGTCGGACAGGCTGTTCCGTTGTTGGCCGGTTTCAGGCGTATGTACCTGGTCCTGGTCTTCACCCCGTTAGATGCGCAGCTTCCTTTACAGAGACCCCAGGAAGACCAGACAGAGACCTCACAATCCAGGGGTGTTCCTGAAATACACAAACAAATGTAGAAAATGGCAGTCGTACACAGCAACGAAAGCATTCACCAAGCGCATACTGCATCTTGTCACTAGATGGAGCTTGAAACCAAAGTAAAATAATGCCACATCACATTGTAAGGATTTCTAAAATATCTTGCATAGGTACTGAACCTGTGGCCCTCCAGCTGTTGCAGAACTACACGTCCCATCATGCCTCTGTCTTTGGAAGTCATGCTTGTAACTGTCAAACTTACAATGCCTCATGGGACTTGTAGCTTTGCAACAGCTGGAGGGCCACAGGTTGAGCACCCATGTAACTAAGACATAATTTTGGCATATTTTTATTTGCACTTTGTTTGTTTGTATGTGTGCAAAATTGGGATGACTACGTGCAAAGCCAGATTTATGTCCTGGTGGGTTCTACGTCATTTACTTCAACTCACCCAGTGTATAGTTGCCAACATTGCAAAAAAAAATCCGGGACACTTTTTTGCATGTAGGCATATTGGCCTTGCTATAATAAGGGGACGGGGCAAAAAAATGGGTGTGGTTTACGCGGGGTAGTGGGGGTGGCTTAAATGGGCATGGCTCAAAGGGGGTGTGGTTAGAGTCTGAGATGAGTGAGGGATGGAGGGAGAAAGAAAGGGAGAAATAAAGGGAGAAAGAAAGAGGGAGGGAAGGAGAGAGAAGGAAGGATGGAGGGACAGCAGGCCCAGATCCTACACCACAATAAAAATATGTGTATTCCAGAGTTTAACAATCAGCAGATAAAGATACTAAAAACACCTGGTGTTAGCAGCTTCAATCATCCCGGCACCAAGTTGTTATGAAATTATTCAACTCACCATAATGCATAATCAGTGTTAGCCCTGAGTGTGTCACCTGCCACGTCGCCTGCCACCAGATGCCATCAGGTGCCCCCAGCGGAGTTCATCCTTACATCAGGCATTCCCAATAGAGTCCCACCTTACATCAGGCATACCCAGCGGAGTCCCCCCTTACATCAGGCATTCCCAGCAGATTCCCTCCATACATCAGGCAATCCCAGTAGAGTCCCTCCTTACATCAGGCGTCCCCAGCGGAGTCCCTCCTTAAATCAGGCGTCCCCAGCGGAGTCCCTCCATACATCAGGCAATCCCAGTAGAGTCCCTCCATACATCAGGCAATCCCAGCGGAGTCCCTCCTTACATCAGGCGTCCCCAGTGGAGTCCCTTCTTACATCAGGCATCCCCAGCAAAGTCCCTCTACACATCAGGCGTCCCCCGTGGACCTCTAGCGGCGGCGGCCCGCGATGGCGAAAAATCGTGAAAAAAATGGAAAAGACGGATTTGCCGGGACATTTCCCGGGACAAAATAAATCAGGGAAAAGGGTGTGAATCCCGGGACAGTTGGCAACTTTGCCAGTGCCACATACCGCTCCACCTGCTGTCCATATCACTGACTGTATGACCAGTGAGTTTTTGCTCCTCACCTCTGGGGACTGTGGCAGTCGTTTAGGGCAATCCCATACCTCAACAAGGCTCAATGCTTTTGATGGGGCAGGATCATGCAGGGCGCATTGCTGCTAAAGAATAACCTCCAATGTCACCTCTACCCAGCAGCCTCTCGATACCTCTTACCTAGGACTAGGAGCCAACCATTATGGTAACCAACTCATCATTTTTGGCCATTGTTAAAGAGGAAGTCTCACCTAACTTTTTTCTTAGTTACTCATGTCCCCAAGGGAACAAGTGCATGTAGCTTTCTAGGTGGCCTAGATGTTGAGCTAGAGTGGCCAACAGCACTTCTTTCTCTCTGAGCACATAGCTGATGAGGAGATAAATATGTAATGACCACTGACTAGTGCTTGCCTAAGATGAGTGCCGTCACTAGAAATGCTGGGGGTCATGTCAGATAACTTGCCAGTAAAAAAAAAAAAAACCTTTCTAAGACAGGCACTTTCTAAGCAGAGCTATCTTACACATGGGCCCCCCGACACACAGACCCAGCTGACAACCATTTCCCCTGTAGCTCCCTCTTTTTGTCTCTAAAGAGTGACAGGCTCAGCTGGATCCACCACTCAACGATCTAGCTTTATTGGGCCAGTGTCAGAACAACAAATGTCGCTGTGTGGCCATACCGGCAGCAACATGGAAATGCATGACACTGTGTGGCCCTGATGCTGGATCACCAGGAGGTGGATCCAGCTGGGCCTGTCATTTCTCACAGATAAAAAGAGGGGTTGGAAGTGGAACATCGGAACTGTGTGCCGGAGTTAGGCCCCTTTCACACTGAGGCGTTGAAAAAAACGCAAAAAAATTATGAGTTCTTTTACCGCGATTTTACCGCGTTTTTACCATGTTCGCGGTAAAAATAGCGCTAACGCCTATGCGTTTTTACCGTGTTACTCATTCATTTCAATGGAGATAGGCGTTTTTACAGCGCTATTTTTAGCGCCCTAAAGATGCTCCAAAAAAGCTGTTTGCAGGATTTTTTCCAACGCACAGCCAGCAAAACGCCTCAGTGCGAAAGCCCTCAGGGCTTTCACATTGAGAATGATGGGGCAGGATTATTTCAGGCATTTTTACAGCGCTATTTTTACCGCGAAAACGCGGTAAAAATGCCTCAGTGTGAAAGGGGCCTTACAGTCAGACTCATGCCATATCAAGAGGGAGGGAGCAAAGCTTTTAGCAGCTTAGGGAAATGGTCAGTGTGAATAACACCAATGTTCCCAACAAGCATGCCCCATTGGAGCGCTCACTGAAAAGGAGTTCAATTTGTAGCCGTAATTATTGTTGAGCTCTGCCTGAGCTCAACAATAATAATGCTCATAAATTGGGCTTCTAGCAGGGAAGGAGCTTATCTTAAGCCAAATTTGTTTTTTGTTTTTTATTTTTTATTTTGGGTAAAGTGAGGCTAGAGTTGGGCTTTAAAGTATAATGGGTGACTGAGCCTGCACCAGTCGATTTGAAATAACTGGTGGACTGAAAAAGTTATATATACACACACACTCTGTATACAGTATATGTAAATAATGTGTATACATACACACTGTATATATTCCAAATTGAATGTGCCTTTCATCTTAACCTAACAGAATGGTAAGTGCTTTACCTGAGATATTTTCGTCTATTTCGTTTCCTGTAGTCGTCACATTTGAAGTAATATCAAGAAAGGACATTATCTTGCCTTTGAGTTTTGTAAATGTCACTTTTGCAATTGGCGGTAGGCTCTTTAGTCGGGGATAAAAGAATGAGTTTGCCGGATGATTTGGTGAGGAAGATGTAATCTGCCAATGAAAGAGAATGATTTTGACATTTGCATTTTTATTTCGCAAAGTGATAAGAAGGAACTTCAAACAACTCTGAATACCCTAGACATTTTGTAGCTCTTTCCGTGGTGAGTATGATAAAATTCTGAAGGAAAGGCGCACATATAATTATTCCACAGAATACCATGTAAAGGCTAAAACAATATATTTTGGAATAGATTTATATGCTCAATGCATAAAAGAAGATTACTTGCTATGGATGTGCTCAGATGATTTTAAAGAAAAACCTCTGTTAGCAAAGAAAAATCTTGTTTTATGAAATGCATAATAACTAATGTCTAACCTGTAAAATCGTTTTTATTTCTGTGTATGTCAAAGAGACGCAATGCTTTCCCCAGGGCAGGATCATACAGGGTGAAATGCTACCTTCAAAGCCACCTAACCCAGAAGCCTCCACAGCCACCTCTACTCAGAGGTCATTATGGATTGTGCATCATTTATGGCTATCCTCATGGCCCATACAAGTGATCCGAAAATCGGGCGGAAAATACTGCGTTAGAAGCGATCATACGATAATCAGATCATTAGTATACAGCTTTCGAGAGGCAATCATGACAGTTCATCATATATTATCTGATCGGACAAGCACAAAAAAATTTCTTGTACGATACCAGATCGTACGATTTTCGTTTAATCAGTACTGTTGTCGTCCGAAAATACAATACAAAAACACTACAACACAGTACATCACTTCCAATTTTTAATTCTGTCGTATGAGAATTTTCGTAACTTTAGTAACCTCTCCATTTTCGATATGCGACTAGCATGCAAAAAAAACACTCATGATCTGTCATCCGATTTTCGGCCATTAAAGAGACCCAGTCACCAACTTTAAAAACAGTACAAATAAATCAAAGTTTTAAAAATGCTTACTTGCGGCTTTTATCTCTTCCATAAACAATTTTTATTGGCTTACAACGTGCCTTTGAACTTGAGCTTCCATAGCACCGCCCCACTCCTGTTTGGGTATGTCTCAATACTGTCTGTGCAGGCCAAGCTCTCCCACCCTTCCCCTCACCTCCCTACATAATCTTTCATGTAGCTTCTGGGGGAGGAGTAAAGGGTAATACTATAAAGAGTAACTTGAGTAATAGCTCAGAGTCTGCAAGGGCTGCTTACATCACATTCAAGATGGCGGAGCCTAGCAGCAGTCGCCAGGGTTTTTATCTACACACAGGGAGAGTTTTACAGTTAAATAACACACAAAAATATGGTAAATGCACATATAGCCTTATGGGAAGATTGTCATTGAAATCAATGGTTTGGTGACAGGACCACTTTAACACTTAACTCCAGTCATTTTTTTTTTTTATTTTAAGATTGAGATTCTCAGAGGGCTATGTGTCCTCAAACATATATATTAAAGGATGTGTCAGACTAATTCATGTGTGTATATCATTTTGAGCTTGAGCTACTGGGCCTGTAAACAGAGTTTTTCGACAGGATGTAAAGAGATTAACAAATGGAACAAGCCCAGGAAAAATACCTTCTGGCTAATGAATGTATCAGTAGGCAAAGTTTACTATAAAGCAGACAAAAATATCATTATAATAAAGAGCATATGCTTATATAGTCCATATCTATTCCCTTTAAATGAAGTAGAAAAGAAGTATGATTGATGCTTTGTTTGATGTTCTATTCTATTCTACTTCAGTTTTTGAGCTTCTTGACACTTATTCTGCACAGTTAAAGTGACTCTGTGGGTGGATTGAAACACAAGTCCTTTCTAAAAAAAGAATCAATACTTACTTTACCTGTATTGCCACCCATGTCATTTTTTGCTCTCCTAAAGAGCTAAGCTTGGTAAAGAGCTTTTAACATTAGACCCCCAATCCAGCAGTGTGAGGTCCTCCACCATACTTTTCTGCCAGTCCCTACAGCGCTAAAAAATTTAGGGCAGCCAGGCATCGTTCACTAAATTATGGGGTGTAGAAGATACTTCAGCAAGCTTAGTGCTTGAAGAGAGCATAGATCAGTAGTACGAGCAGCAGGTAAGTATTCCTTTTTTTTTTTTTTCAGGGAGGACTTTTTTCTTTAAGTTTATATGTATTCCCAAGGCTGGATTTCCATTACTGTGACCTGTAGACACACAATTCTTGGCATCCAAAAGAACAAGATGATGCCCACTGTGCCTGATGGTATATTAAGACATACCTCTGTGACAGTGCCCTGGGGGATGGTAGCAAAGTTTGGAGAAGAGAATGTGAATCCACTGTCTGTTCCAGCATCATAGGGATGGAGGTCTAGTGTCATTGACTTTTTCCACTGTTTACCGTCACACAGGTTTAGGCTGTTCGCTCCTACAAACCAGTCCGGACTCGGTACAATCCTCACCATAAACGAAACCTAGTGGTAGGAGAACAGAAGGTCAATGAATTGAGATTTGAAATTCATTGTAGTGGTGCAGTTGCTATTTACCAATGTTTATTACATTACTGTACTTAGGATGAGTACTGGCTGGTCCTTGGCCATCCTCCTATAAACCTGCCATAGGATGTGATCTAATTTGGTGGCAGTAGCTGACAGACAAGGGGCAGTTCGTATTCCCTGTGAGCTTCTCAGGACTATGTATGGCACTGTACATAGCAAGGCTTCTATTAAATCAAAGGGAAGAAGATTTCCCCCCATGCCACATCAGCCCATTGTCAGTATCCATTGTACTGTTCTATTCATGAATGTGGCCCTGGCTAACACTAGGGTGGAAGCTAGTATGGGTATGTGTATGTCTGAGTATCTAGAACTGCATGTTTTATCTCAATAAAAACTCTGCAAGTAGAAAAAAAATACCTCTGTAGCAATGAAATCCAGGTCAGTGTTTTCAGCTCTGCCCTGTTCTCATCTGCTGAACTATAGGACACCTTGTAATAGAGATGAAGAGAGAGGGTAGGTGTTCTGTAGTCCAACAGAGGTGAACTCATGTGGGGCTTACAACCCTGCTTGAGATTTCAGTGTCAGATCAAAAGGGAAGTTAGGAGCTCACAAAATTTCTGGCAGATCAACATGCTTTTTTTCTGTACTTGCAGCATTGCACAAAAGACAATTTGCAGACATTTACTATATTATTTTTTTTATTTTGCCCTGACATACACTTTAAGGGTCTGATACACCCTTGAACTAACCCTTGAAATAATGCTCTGATCTAGAACCCCTGCCAATATTTTTTTATATCTACAGCTCACTGTACATTAGTACTGTATAATGGCCAGTGGGAAGAATCTCCTTACTTACAGATAGCTAAATAGATCATTAGTGTCAGTGGAAACCTAACTGAGAGGCAGAAAATGCTCCTCACTCGAAGATCTTCAGGAGAAACCCTGGTTGAGGAAGGCTGGTCTAGTGTATTATTTCGCCATAGACAAAAATTTGATTCAAACCTCCAGGGCAGTTCTGATTTCACTTGGTGGTTATTGATTAAGTAAGGACACATGAATACACTTTGGTGTTACTACTAGGTGACAACAGCATTGGATTCCCAAGTGCCATTTCTTGAGACCACCAGAGCAACCAGAAAATGGAATTTGGAAGTCAAATAAAATAAAAGCAAGGGAATGGAGAAAGAATTGTGTAGGCAGGTTGCCTGCAGTGTATTAGTTAGGTAGCTGGCTTGCCCAGGCAGGGGAAGGGGTTAACTGTTAGCACATCAGTTCCTGTTTTTTGGGGCCCTGCCTGTCCACCCTGTGATATAAATAGAGGGGGAAGGCTGGGTTACAGACCCACTCTCGTAGATACCAAAACCAACATGGAACACTAGGAGGGTTTGCTGCACCCAGTAGTCTGTCGGAACACCGGAAGTCTGGAGAACTGCCAAACCTCGCACGATGCCAGTCATCTCCTTGTTAAGGTATGCCTGGGCAGCTTAGGTCAGTTAGATAGTGTTATGTCGCACTGGAATGTACTTGTTGGACTTTGCCACAAATGTTAAGTAACGTTACATCAACTGTTTTTAAGCCTGGTCTGAAGTCATTTATAGGGGTGCATGATGGTCTCTGGCATATGAAAAAACAGGATCAGTAAAACACATGTGGGGTATGAAGCAAAGCCACTATGAAAGGTCTACTCTAAAAGATAAGCAGGAGGAGAAGTGTGGTTGTTACGAGTAACCAGTAACTAGTGCAAGGTACATTGCAGCCAGTACCTGGCATTATGGAGTGTCCTCTGGTAGTAGGAGGATCAGTGATCTGGCTCGCTCCCCAGCGATTAGTTCCCTGAAGGCATCGGGTCCGAACCTCCATTATGAAGACCCATACTGTAGCTTAGCTGCATGGAGAGTGAAGAAGTTAAGTAAGTGCATGCATGCGGTCTGCGCTCAGTGCATAGCGGGACCCCATTATGTCACTAGGAGTGAGGTGGCAGAGGCACACTGGACTGGAGAGGACATGGGCTCAGCAGTGTCCCTCCTACTGTATATGCATACTGTATATGACAGTGACACAGGACAGCACAGTAGGTCTTTTTTTACTGCACACAGTGTATGGCTCATCTTTATGCCGGGGAACCACCATAATGTTTGATTCCCTGGTCCTGTGGCCTCACCCACAGATAGACTGCCCAAGACACAAATGAGGAGCAGCACAGAGTGAATGTATGGTGAGGTACCAATGGAGATCACCAGCAAGGTGCCAGTAAGAAGAGAGAGGAAACAGACATGACACAGGAACACAGTTCTTTAGGTCAGGGACCTCCTAACTTTCGAAACAAAGAGCCAGTTTACTGTTCTTCAGATTTTAGGGAGTAAGGCGGTGGCCAGTGGACATAGAAAATGTCCTGGTGTCAGTGAGAGTAAACAGTGTCCTGTCCTTGGTATGGGGGAGGGGGTAGAATAGTGCCCCATGAATGGTGTCAGTGGGAGGAATAGTGCCCCATTGTTGGTGTCAGCGGGAGGAATATTGCCCCATTGTCGGTGTCAGTGAGAGGAATAATGCCCCATCATTGGTGTCAGTGGGAAGAATAGTACCCCATCAATGGTGTCAGTGAGAGGAATAGTGCCCCATCATTGGTGTCAGTGGGAAGAATAGTACCCCATCAATGGTGTCAAAGAGAGGAATAGTGCCCCATTGTCGGTGTCAGTGAGAGGAATAGTGCCCTATCATTGTTGTCAGTGGGAAGAATAGTACCCCATCAATGGTGTCAGTGAGAGGAATAGTGCCCCATCATTGGTGTCAGTGGGAAGAATAGTACCACATCAATGGTGTCAATGAGAGAAATAGTGCCCCATTATTGGTGTCAGTGAGAGGAATAGTGCCCCAGTGTTGGTGTCAGTGAAAGGACTAGTGCCCCATTGTTGGGAGGAATAGTGCCCCAAGGACTGGATAAAGGCAAGAAAAGGTCCCCCAGGCTGCAGTTTGGAGCTTACTGCTTTAGGTGATAATTTTTACAGGGTAGCAGTAAAGTGTGTGGCACATTTAGTTTGTACTTTAGGGAAGGGTAGACACCTCCAGTCACATGCAAAATAGAGGGGTTGAAAGAGACACCGATATTTCCATTGCATGCATGGCAGCAGGTCTTGGTGCTCACCTGTTTCAGCCCAACCTTTGATATTTATCACAAATAAATATTTGGGTGCTCCCTCTTTCCAGTTCTCTTTATCGTAACAATTTAATGCAAAGCTTAAAAGTATCTAAAGTCCAATGATCGTTTCACTTTCTCAAGAGAATTGGAAGGTGAGAATGGCGGGAATATTTCTCTATGCAACATACGATTTTAACAGGTTAGGAAATAGGCATGGAAGCCACAGCTGGTTACAAGAAGCACCAATAGGGTGCTCATCGGGATGTCTCAGCTCATCTGGTAATAGAGCAAATGAGAAGACAGTGAAGAATGTGCAGAACGGAGAGGCTGACAAGGGCGGTCCAGGAATTCTTGGTGATGAAAGAACTGACGGATTCATCTTTTGCAATGTTTCTGTTACTGTTGTGTCTGTTGCTAGGCTGCCTCTGTGCTGGTGGTGCTGTTTTTATGGTGTCAGCAATACTCTATGTGAAAATAACACGATCTGTATACTATATACACCTATTACAGCTGAGGAATTTAAAGGGCCGGTGAGGCTAAATTACAGTTTGCTTAAAGCTAAACTACAGTGGTGAAAAAGGGATTTTTATAACAGCTTACCTGTAAAATCCTTTTCTTGGAGTACATCACGGGACACAGAGCGACTTAGTCATTACTAATGGGTTATATAGTTTACCTTCAGGTGCTGGCACTGGCAACTTCCAAACCGGAAGTACCCTCCCCTATATAAGCCCCTCCCATCCGGGAGCACCTCAGTTTTGTAGCAAAGCAATAAGTGTCCCAAAAAGAGGGGTGGGAGCTCTGTGTCCCGTGATGTACTCCAAGAAAAGGATTTTACAGGTAAGCTGTTATAAAAATCCCTTTTTCTTTTTCGTACATCACGGGACACAGAGCGACTTAGTCATTACTAATGGGACGTCCCAAAGCAATGCCAAATGAGGGGAGGGATACACTATACATAAGCTGGGCGCCATCAGGCATGAGGCTCTTTTGCGGCCTGCAACACACTGCGCCCAAAGGCGACATCCTCCTGACTTCTGACGTCTACCTGGTAGAATCTAGTAAATGTGTGTACTAAGGACCATGTTGTGGCCTTACAGGCTTGAGCCAGGGAGGCTTGGTGATGCACTGCCCATGAAGTTCCAACTGCTCTTGTGGAGTGCGCCCTAACTTTGAACGGAGGCGGTCTCCTTTTCAAGCCATAGGCTTGTATTATGACCTGTCGAATCCACTTGGCTAAAGTAGATTTTTGATGGGGCCTTCCGGCAGAACAAACAAAGTATCCGTTCTACGAATCTGAGCAGTGGCTTTAAGATAAGCTTTAACTGCTCTTACTACATCCAAAGAATGCAATAACTTTTCCTCTACCGAGCTAGGTTTGGGGAAAAAGGAAGGAAGAACCACATCTTGGTTCAAATGGAACCTCGATACCACCTTAGGAAGAAGGCTGGATGAGGACGTAATACTACTCTGTCCTTATGGACAACCAGATATGGCTCCTTACAGGACAAGGCGGCTAATTCCGATACTCTTTTAGCCGAACAAATGGCTACTAAGAAAATCAATTTCCTGGTGAAAAGAACCAAGGAAATGTGCCGCAATGGTTCAAATGGTTGTTTCTGTAGAACCGACAGAACCAGGTTTAAGTCCCATGGACATATGGGAATACTAACCGGAGGGCTAATACGCATCACTCCTTGTATGAAAGCTTTGACTAATGAATGCAAAGCCAAGGGCCTTTGAAAAAATATTGACAAGGCCGTCTGACCCTTGATAGTACTCAAGGCAAGCTTCCTATGTACAGCCCACTGTAGGAAGTCCAGAATCCTACCTATTACGTACTTACATGGATGCCATTTCTTGGCCTCACACCACGTGATGTACGCCTTCTAGATCCTATAATAGATCTGCCTGGATACCGGCTTCCTGGCATTGATCATGGTAGATACCACAGGATTAGAGAGCCCTCTCTTTTTTAGAATGTGGGCTTCAATAGCCAGGCCGTCAAACCTAGGACTGGTAAGGAAGGGTAGTATATCGGTCCTTGCGAAAGCAGGTCCGGACGATGTGGGAGGGTCCAAGGACTTCCCACTGACATTTTTACAATCTCCGCGTACCATGCCCTTCGGGGCCACGCTGGAGCCACCAGAATCACTGGTTTCTTTTCTACCCTGATTCTGCGGATTAATCGCAGTGGGAATGCATATATCAGCTTGAACTGATCCCAAGGGAACACGAGGGCATCCGAACCGCAAGCTAGGGGATCCTTTGTGTGAGACACAAATCTGTCCACCTTTGCGTTGAATCTGGATGCTAGCAGATCTACATACGGTGTTCCCCACCGCTGGCATATTGCCTGGAAAACCTCGGGGTGAAGAGACCATTCCCCCGGGCATAATTGCTGGCGACTTAAAAAGTCCGCTCTCCAATTTTCCACTCCTGGGATGAAAACCGCGGATATGGCTGTGACATATCTTTCTGCCCATTCCAGGATGCAAGTCGCTTCCCTCTGGGCTGCACGACTCCTGGTGCCACCCTGGTGATTGATATATGCCACTGCTGTGGCATTGTCTGATTGAATTCTGACAGGTGACCCTTGGAGTTTGGATGTCCATGCTACTAGGGCATACCGGGCTGCTCGTATCTCTAAGAGATTGGTGGGCAGGGCCTTCTCTGCTTCTGACCACTTGCCCTGGAGAGATCATTGCTCCAGTACTGCCCCCCAGCCTATGAGGCTGGCATCTGTAGTGACCACCTTCCAAGAAACCGGACTGAAGGGTTTCCCTTTTTCCAGATTCTGGGGCACCAACCACCAATGGAGGCTCTTGCGAACGGAAGGGGACAGGGACATTGGTAAGTCTAAAGCCTGAACTTTTTTGTTCCAGGCTGACAGTATGGCCCTCTGCAAGTTCCTTGAATGGAATTGACCGTAGGGTACTGCTTCGAATGAAGCCACCATTTTTCCCAGCAGCCTCATACACAGGCGTATGGATGGTTTTCTTTTTTGTACCCACTAAGTGGGTCAAATCTTTCAAAGACGACACCTTCTCTGGAGGTAAGAAAATCTTTCTCTGATTTGAATCCAGTCTTAGCCCCCAAGTATTCCAGACTTTTGACTGGTTTTAGGGCTGACTTGTCTCGGTTGATAATGCAACCGTGAGATTCCAGATACTTGATTATCTTGTGAACGACCACTTCTAGTTTTTTTCACTGAGTGGTCTATCAGCAACAAGTCGTCTAGATATGCCATTATCGTTACACCTTGTGTTCCTAGTTTGGCCAATCGTAGGGCCGGAATTTTTGTGAACACTCGTGGTGCTGTGGCCAGACCGAAAGGTAAGGCTCTGAACTGAAAATGGCGCCCTTCTACTGCAAAGCGTAGAAATTTCTGGTGGGCCGGACAGATGGGAATATGCAAATAAGCATCCCTTATGTCGATCGAGGCTAACCATTCCTGCCCTTGTAGGGCGGTGGCCACCGATCGGATCGACTCCATCCGAAAAAGTCCTGATATGTAGGAACTTGTTTAGCCCTTTTATATTTAATATGGGCCTCACGTCCCCATTTGGTTTGGGGACTGTGACAAGGTTCGAGTAAAACCCGAACCCGCTTTCTTCCAAGGGAACCTTCATGATTACCCTTGGAGCAATAGTTGTTCTAGTGCCAGAAGGAGGGATCCACTCTTCTGGGGATCGCTTGGCACGTTTGACCTTATAAAATGGGCAGGAGGAATGTCTTTTAACTCCAGCCTGTATCCCAGACTTACTGCGGAGATCACCCATCTGTCTCTGATGGTGTCCCGCCAGGTCTCTGTGAACAACTGAAGTCTTCCCCTCACCCGATTGAGTGGGGGCAACCCTTCATGACTTGGGGGGAGGTTTTTTACCTCTCTTGACCCAGGGTTTCTTGTTACCCTGTGATTGTCCCTGATTTCTGCCCCCTGGATTTGACCGCGGAGGCCGTCGGAACTGTTTCACAGCCGATGTGCCAGGGACTGGAGAAGTAGGCCTCTTAAAAGAAGGACTTCTACACTTATTCTTAACCGGCAAGAGTGTACTTTTACCGGCAGAAGTTTTCTGGATATATTTGTCCAGATCTTCTCCAGATAAGCGTTCTCCATGAAATGGGAAGCTAATCAGCAATTTCTTACAGGGAGCTTCAGCAGACCAGTTTTTGAGCCATAGAAGCCTACGCATATGTCTACAGACAGCGTAAAGCGGGATGCCTGTTGGATTGTATCCTTTATGGCGTCCACCGCAACACAAGGCTCTAGGTAGGTCAGCTAGGGCAAGAGCCTGCTGATCTGGTAAGTCCCTTAAGACTTGTTTCAACTGATCTTTCATTGCTTGGCAGACTCCAATCGCTGCTACTGCAGGTTGTGTCACCATGCTTGCTGTAGAGAAAGCAGATTTTAGTAAAGACTCCAATTTTTTATCTATTGGGTCTTTGAACATTGGAACATTATCTACTGGACATGTCAGTGATTTATTTACACAAGAGATGGCTGTGTTCACTGTAGGGACCCTCCATTTTTTTATGAACTTATCCTCCATGGGATAGATCACTGGAAATCTCTTGGGGGGAGTAAATATTTTATCAGGATGGTCCCAATCCTGGTAAATAAGCCCTTCCAATAAAGGGTGGATTGGGAAGGAACAGACAGCCTGGGGAGCTTTCAGCGACCCCAGCGAGGAAACCGTAGTGGTTGATGGTTCCGCCAGAGGCATTTTAAATGCTGATCGGACCATGTTAGTCAGAGACTGAACCCATAATCTTTCAGCCTGAGATGCTGAGAAAGGTTCTTCCACTGTTGATTCCTCTATAACTGAATCAACCTCATCCTGATCCCCTTCAGGTAGGTCGATCTCTGTGTGGGGCTGTTCCTCCACTAACAGGCACTCTGAAGGAGGAGACGGAGATCGGACGCGCTTTCCCTGTGACAGGGAAGCAGCGATCAATGCTGTTAATCTCTCTTCCAATCCTCCCAGAGTTGAGGATAAAACCTCCTCTGTTATATATACAGGAGCAGGTGGACTGGGGACAGCCGCAGCACCAGGCACTCCTGCGGGGTTCCTACGGCTACTGACCTCTGAATTTTCAGGGGAGATTGGTGCAGTACAAGCATGCCCAATATCCTCAGAGCCCGATGGAGACCCCTTTGGCTTCCTGGAAGACTTATTTCCAGAGCGTCTGGACGACATATCCTTTAAGCACAAAGCTGAGGTATTCCCGTCGTCATACACCAATTTTGCTGGTAATAGTCTAACACAGTTGCTGCTATATACCAGCTGGTGTCCACTAAAGTGCCTTTCTATGGGGATGCCTGCATCAACCGCCTCTGTGTGCCACCGTTTTGTTGCTAGCTCTGTTTGCATCCAGCTGACACTTGTACTGTGTCTTTTATACATGCTGGGACGCCTGCACATGCGCAGAAGCGCCGCGGCGCGCATCGAGCGTCATCCACCCGCCCCGCCCCTTTTTTTTCATAGGAGGCGCGTGCACGCGCCCGCGCGCGCGCCCGTGCGCCATTGGCGCCCTTTTTTGAAACCAAGCAGGGACTAGGAGCCAGGGCCCTTTTTGCCGGAGGGCCTGTGCGGTGGATGAGCGCAGCAACAGGGCAGAGGAACTGGATTCCCACAGAGAAACTTACCAACTGCCTGGATCTTTTGACTTGAGAAAACCAAAGATCCACATGACAAGAAAAATGAACCACAGCGGCCTCTAGTGGTTTAACACAGGTACCGCGGTCCTCTTTTTTTTTTTTTTTTCTTGACTACTATTAAAATTTTACATTTACCAGTAGTTATAGGCATACACAGATATTAGCGGGAATACCGTTAGGTAACAGACAGAAAGACAAATTAGGCTTGGGGGTCCCCCAATAGAACCAAGTTCCTGGGGGCCCCCACTTACCTGTTCCCCGCCGCAGGACTCTGTTTGGTCCACAGAAGCCCAAACTTCACCTATCACGGCAGGCATTGTAATTAAACCTTCAGGGACCGGGTTCCCAAGGATTCCACTCCCCTGGACCTGTATAGCACCCTGCACAGAAAACATCTTGGTCGTGGGTATGACCAGAGCTCTGGATCCCAGGGTCCAGCCCTCCTAAGAGAGGCATTACAGGCAAAACCTTGCTCTTCTGTTGCAAGGCCCGGGTATCGACCGTTTAGCTATGAAGCTTTTTTGGTGGTATCCGGAACAGCTTACTAAGGCCCGTAAAAGAACCTGTACGCAAGCCCAGGAAAACACATGTTACTCTTTGGCCAACACCTTAGACACTGGCAAAAAACTGAGGTGCTCCCGGATGGGAGGGGCTTATATAGGGGAGGGTACTTCCGGTTTGGAAGTTGCCAGTGCCAGCACCTGAAGGTAAACTATATAACCCATTAGTAATGACTAAGTCGCTCTGTGTCCCGTGATGTATGAAAAAGAAAGAGGAATCTGCAGCCAGGTGGGCTGGCAGTGATTCAAGAGGTGGTGCTGGAATCATTAGCCACAGAAGGACAGATGGGCACTAGGAATTTGTTACACAACCAAGGGGCCCCTGGTCCCTGCCTGTAATGGGCATTTGCTCAATCTGACTGAGCCATTTTGTCAAATCACCTAACAGTGTGTCAGATGGTCCTGGGAATTTTGTATTGCAGGCAAGTGATGTGCTGGAGGAGCTGAGGAGTGTGCAAAAAGACTTGACATGTTAAGGACCGATCTTCCGCACTGCCTTACCCTCTACATCTCTGCCCCCAACCCCACATACCCATCTTACCAATAACGACTGACAAGGTTGTGGAGTAAAATTGGCCTTGCGGCCTATTTATTTAACAAATTCTTATATATAAAAATAAATAACCATTTAAATAACATTTAACATTTTCCAATACCCTGGTGGTCTTAGAGACCACAACTCCAACTTGGACACTGGGACCAAACTATATCCCCTAGGCCTCCAGTCGCAAGACACCGACTCGGAGGCGGTACACATGTCCGCAGTGCCCTAACATTTTCCCCCTTCCTGGTTAACCCTTGTTGACCGGAAGGTACCCAATAAACCCCATACCACCTATGGGTACCACCTTTTTTCCAGAACTTCCACTTTTACCTCCTTTTCCAGCAACCAAACACCGCCACCACCATACTGACTTTCCCCACTACACACCCCCCCTTTTTACCACCTGGGGAGGGTGGGAAGCTTCTTCCTCGTGTGTCCTAGAAGAATGCTGAAATCGTCACTTCCTCCCCACACTAAACTTCTGCTGACCTTCCTCCCGGCCCCTAAACCACTCCCCTTTCCTTAAAGCAACACAGCCTAACTAAGCTGCTGCCTGTCCCACTTGTCATGCCGTCCCTGCGCTCATTCTTTTGCTGTCTCTGCTCCGGGACTCTCTTGACATGTTAAGGACCGATCTTCCGCACTGCCTTACCCTCTACATCTCTGCCCCCAACCCCACATACCCATCTTACCAATAACGACTGACAAGGTTGTGGAGTAAAATTGGCCTTGCGGCCTATTTATTTAACAAATTCTTATATATAAAAAGAAATAACCATTTAAATAACATTTAACATTTTCCAATACCCTGGTGGTCTTAGAGACCACAACTCCAACTTGGACACTGGGACCAAACTATATCCCCTAGGCCTCCAGTCGCAAGACACCGACTCGGAGGCGGTACACATGTCCGCAGTGCCCTAACATTTTCCCCCTTCCTGGTTAATCCTTGTTGACCGGAAGGTACCCAATAAACCCCATACCACCTATGGGTACCACCTTTTTTCCAGAACTTCCACTTTTACCTCCTTTTCCAGCAACCAAACACCGCCACCACCATACTGACTTTCCCCACTACACACCCCCCCTTTTTACCACCTGGGGAGGGTGGGTGGGAAGCTTCTTCCTCGTGTGTCCTAGAAGAATGCTGAAATCGTCACTTCCTCCCCACACTAAACTTCTGCTGACCTTCCTCCCGGCCCCTAAACCACTCCCCTTTCCTTAAAGCAACACAGCCTAACTAAGCTGCTGCCTGTCCCACTTGTCATGCCGTCCCTGCGCTCATTCTTTTGCTGTCTCTGCTCCGGGACTCTCTTGACATGTTAAGGACCGATCTTCCGCACTGCCTTACCCTCTACATCTCTGCCCCCAACCCCACATACCCATCTTACCAATAACGACTGACAAGGTTGTGGAGTAAAATTGGCCTTGCGGCCTATTTATTTAACAAATTCTTATATATAAAAAGAAATAACCATTTAAATAACATTTAACATTTTCCAATACCCTGGTGGTCTTAGAGACCACAACTCCAACTTGGACACTGGGACCAAACTATATCCCCTAGGCCTCCAGTCGCAAGACACCGACTCGGAGGCGGTACACATGTCCGCAGTGCCCTAACATTTTCCCCCTTCCTGGTTAACCCTTGTTGACCGGAAGGTACCCAATAAACCCCATACCACCTATGGGTACCACCTTTTTTCCAGAACTTCCACTTTTACCTCCTTTTCCAGCAACCAAACACCGCCACAGCTCGCAAGGGGTAAAGCCTTACCCTTGCGCGCACCTCCACACCCTCAGGGCCCGCTGAATTCCCTCCTGCAACCCCAGGGCCCAAAGATCAAGGCCAATGAAAGTCAAGTGGACACCGTCACCCCTTAGGTACCGCCAAGTGTCCACCTCCAATTCTCGGTGGCGCACCACAAGGCCGCCATTCCGTACAAAGAATCTCCCCACTTCCTTATTAACTTTTACCCGGGCCTTGTTGACTTTTTCAAACGACCAGGCCCAACGCCATGCCGTTCTGCCCACCATATCCAACCAAATGACAATCATTCCCAGGTAAGCAGTGCGCAACCTTAAAACATCATATTTAACATCCCGGATGAGCTGGTGCATGGACCTGGCCCCCATGTCATTCCCCCCCCGCATGCAGCACCAGGATATCCGGCGCCCTATCACGGCATGCAAACATCTGTATTTCTGGCATAACCCCACTCCAGACCATGCCCAATCCATCGGACCTGAGCTTCTCGTAGAGGAATCCCCAACTGCCTTCCTTTGGGCCGAATATCGGCTCGTCTTGCCCCCCAGAACACGTACGAGTGACCCAGAATCCAAACCGATATGGGCTCACCACCTGAAAAACATTGAAAATAACCTAAACCATTTTTTTCTTTTTTTTTTTTTTTTATACATCCGCCATTTTACCACACAGCCCGAACATAGCCCCCAACCAGTATCCCTTACTCATGTATCAGATGTGGGCGAATATGAAGCCACCGCCCAATCCGCTTTACTGCATCTGCCGTCAGGCCCGCCCTTGCCGCCCCTGTGGCTGCCCCAATACGAAAGGAATGCGAGGCATAACCCTTCGGATCATACCCCGCCGCCAACAAACATTTTTTGAACACCGCTATAAATTGAAACCTAGACAGTGCCGACCCATCCTCATGCATCAGAAAAGAACCCCCAAGTCCAGGATGCATAGAACAAAAGGATTCCACCGCCCGTATAGAACAGATTGACGCATCAGGAATGCGAAACAACAGGCTTTGCATCCCCTTTCCACCTTGGTTCGTTTTGGACTTACTCACCCAAATCCCCACCGAGTCTTCTGAACACTCCACGTCCTGAACCAACAAACCCCCTTGCGCCTGTCTGGAAGAACTGACCAGCTCTCCCACCTTCAGGGCCCCAAAAAAAACAAGCGCGAATGCTGCCTGGAACAAGTGACACTCATATTCCGAACTGCCCACAGCGTGCAAATGCAGGAACAAGTTCTGCAACATCACAAACGAAACCGGCCGGCGGCTGTCCGCCGCCTTCCGGCCCTTCCTGTACCCCTTCACCGTCTGTCTCACCCAAAATTCTTTTGTGTAGTCCCTGCAACCATACCATTTGAAAAGGAAAGCCAAACCCGCTAGTGCCCGATCCACCGCGGACACAGAAACGCCTCGCTCCATCTTCAAGGTAAGAAAATAAAGCAGGGCCACACCCGCGTTCCGCCCCACCGGGGAAACTCCAAGCCCTTGCACAAATGACCGCCATTCCTGCCAAACCTTAGCGTGGGCATTCCATGTGCCCCCACTCACTGACCGTTTAATCCACTGGACCGCGCTGCCAAAGCTATGTTCCACATCCAGCTGGGACAGGTAACCCCGCGTTGCTCCGCTGCTGGTGCCAACTCCCAGCACCTGTCCCACTGAAAACGAGACAAAGAGTCAGCCAGAGTGTTATCCACACCAGGAAGATGTACTGCATAAACGAATACATTCAAATGCAAGCAGCGCAGGACCAAATGTCGTAGCAAACGCACCACCGGCTGCGATGCAGCCGACACACGATTCACCACTTGGACTACCCCCATGTTGTCGCAGTTCAAACGCACCTTGAGATTCTGGAAGGAATCCCCCCAAAGTTCTAACGCCACTACGATTGGGAAAAGCTCCAGTAGTACTAGGTTCTTCAAGAAACCCGCCTCCTCCCACTCTTTGGGCCAAGGAGCCGCGCTCCATTTGCCCTGACAGAACGCCCCATACCCCGTAGAGCCTGCCGCATCCGTAAACAATTCCAAATCGAAATTACTGACGGGCCCGGCCATCCACAACGCCCGCCCGTTGAAAGAAGGAATTCATGCCACACTTCCAAGTCTTCCCGCAGCTCACCATTCAGACTCACAAAATGAGAAGGAATCCGCACCCCAGCCGTCGCAGCCGACAGCCTGTGGCTAAAAAAAAACTCTACCCATCGGCATTATCCGGCAAGCGAAACACAACTTACCTAGTAGTGACTGCATCTGTCGCAGCTGAATCTTACGCCGCCTAATGACGCCCCGCACTTCCGCCTTCAAAGCCTTCAGCTTATCCTCCGGTAGTCTACCTTACATCTTCAAGGAATCCAGCACTATGCCCAAGAATACAATGGACGACGTGGGACCCTCCGTCTTCTCATGGGCCAAAGGGACCCTGAAACGGTCAGCCACGTATTGCAACGTCCCCAACAGGACGGAGCAAACGTTAGACTCCGCCGGACCCACGCACAAGAAAAAGTGGATGATCGAACTGATGCCCGACGCATCTCTGACCACCCATTCCAGGAACGAGCTAAAAGTCTCGAATAGCGCGCAAGAGATAGAGCATCCCATGGGCAAACAACGGTCCACATAGTAAGCTCCCTCCCATTTACAGCCCAAAAAAATAAAAAAAATAAAACTGTCCGGGTGTACCGGGAGCAACCTAAATGCCGATTCAATATCAGCCTTAGCCCAGAGCGCCCCACGACCACACCTACGAACCCATGCCACCGCAGCGTCGAAGGAAGTGTACGATACCGTGCAGTCCTCCGGCGCAATAGCATCACTGACCGACCCACCCTTGGGAAAGGAAAGGTGGTGAATCAAGCAAAATTTATTCAGTTCCTTCTTGGGGACAACCCCCAAGGGGGACACCACCAAATCCATCATTGGAACCTCCGTGAACGGCCCAGCCATACGCCCCAACTGCACGTCTTTAGCCAATTTCTCTGAAACGACCAAGGGCTGCAGCAGGGCGGACCGGAGGTTCCTGGCCGCCGGGGGAATGGCAAAGGGCGAACAAGGAATCTTGAACCCGCTGGCGAAGCCCTCCTCTAACAACCTAGCGGCACCCCTATCGGGATATCTATTGAGAAAGGGAAGCATCCTTTCCACCCGAATTGGCGTCATTCCCTTTACCCGCAGAATCTCCGGCACGGCCCTTGCCGCGCTTGAAGCATTTGGAAAAAGGCATGGCTGCCCCCGCAACCTGAACACACGTGCTTGAAGCGACAGCTTGCGCCGTACTTACACGTGCCTTCGTTAAATTGCCAGCAGTTGCCCCATTTTTTCTCGGTCGGTTGTCCTGAGGCCGCGGCACCTCCGACCCCCCCCCCCCTGAAAAAACTGATTGGAGGCACGAGATGCCGTCATCAGTCTCATCCACAAGTTGATGTCCTTGTGATCCCATCGCAGCCCTGGTCTGATGGCCATCCTTTGCCGGAACTGCTCATCGTACCGTAACCAAGCTACCCCCCCCATACGTCCTGTATGCTTCGCAAACGGCCTCCAAGTAAATGAACAGCCCAGAACAATGTTCCGTGGCCTTCTCCCCTATCACACAGGCCATGATCGCAAATGCTTGCAGCCAATTGGTAAATGTGCGGGAAATAAGACGATAACGGCGCTTTTCCTCGTCCTCCTTCTTGCTCTCCTCCGGCTTCACCCTATCCAGGTTGAATTTCTCTAAGGGGAGCAACGTAAAGATCTCCACATACTCACCCTTCCAGATCTTTTCTCTGACGTCCGCCTTGAGGTGAGCTCCCAACGGCGCCTCAAAACAAATATACATCTCATTTTTCGCGGCATCCGCAAGCCTGACCGCCTCCTTTTTCTTCTCCCCCGAAGCATCCTGCCCGCCCGCCGCGGTAACCTCCCCCGGTAAGAGGGCCTGCACCGTTCCTGTCACCCCACCCACAGGTACACTAGTGGCTAATGGAGCCGTCGCCGGCCCCCCGCCCGCCACAACTGCCTGAGATGAACTCCCTTGCCGAACCCACGCCCCCGTGGGAGACACCGAGTCGCCACTGCCTGGCTCAAACCGCCTGACCAACTCTCTTAACCCTGACCACAAATCCTGCGCCTCCCCCGCAGCCCCCTGCCTTACCGGGGAAGAAAGCACCCCCGGGGACCCACTTGTAACTGAACCCCCCCAACACTACTTTGACCCAATAAATCCTGTAAAAGTGTACAAATATTAGCTGTAGAATTAGACTTACCGGGCTGCCTTGGACTGGGTCCACGAGCCGCCGAACTGGACTCCATCACCGCCTGTTGTCCCGAGTCCTCGCCACCATCCGACCCGGACAGCTCACCCTCCGACCTGTCGTCATCCGCTTCTGCTGACACATGCGCTGGCTGCCCCCCGTGTGGACGCGACCCGGTGGGCAAGGGCCGGCGTGGCTGTGCGTCGCGTCCCGTCCCCTCGATCCTGGCACGCCCGACCCACTCGCGACCTCCACCGATGGACTCCGGGTCCGCCCCCTGGCACGGGTGTCATCCGCTCGCCCTCCTCCATTCACCCTCGCCGACACTGCACCCCTCACCGATAGTCCTGCCGCCACAACCGGACCCCTGGCCGCCACCGCCTAAAGGCCACCGGCCCGTGAACTGGGTCCTCCACTCTGGGCCGCACGACTGCTCCGACCGTCCCTCGCAGTCTCGGCCGCGATGTCACCGCATCTCCGACGCGCGGGGGGGAGGGGGCCAGAGAGCCACTAGTCTCCCCCACCGCCGAGCTCCGTCCTCAGCGCGGATTCCTCCCGCCCCCCCCCCCCGCCGACACAGGCTGAGTGCGGCGCGGGGATGCAGCCGGAGGGCCCCTATTGGGTCTCCGAACGGAACTCTCCGGACCTGGGGATGCGTCAGGGCTGTACCGCTCAGGCGGCCTGGACCGCCTAGCGCGTGCCGCTGTATTACCCCCCCCGGCGGCTACCGCTGCCTGCTCCTCCATGACCGCTGACCTGTTCCTGTAACCACTCGGCGCCCTGTTCTAATAGCACTGCCCTCAGTTGCTCCATTAACCCTGCCATCACAGCAGAGGAGGCTTCCCAGCAAGCTTCTTCCTCGTGTGTCCTAGAAGAATGCTGAAATCGTCACTTCCTCCCCACACTAAACTTCTGCTGACCTTCCTCCCGGCCCCTAATTCACTCCCCTTTCCTTAAAGCAACACAGCCTAACTAAGCTGCTGCCTGTCCCACTTGTCATGCCGTCCCTGCGCTCATTCTTTTGCTGTCTCTGCTCCGGGACTCTCTGTACAGAAGACGTTGTCCCTGAAGAGTTCTGCTAAAACAAGTGGGCATCCGATAATACCCCTATGCCCATCCAAGTTTATTCCTCTCAAATAAAACACACAAAAAAACAAAGCACTAGACTGTTCCCGGACTGCAGTGTGCCTGTGAAGATGTGGTATGCCTGGCTGTGCAGAGCGGGGTTTAGGGTTGCCACCTCATTCCTTTAAACCCTAAACCCTAATGCCGTGTACACACGATCGGTTTTACTGATGAAAACAGTCCGATGGACTTTTCTCATCGGACAAACCGATCGTGTATGGGCCCCATCGGTCTTTTTTCCATCGGTGAGAAAAAATAGAACATGTTTTAAATTTATCCGATGGGAAAAAAAAACGATAGCAAATTTCGATCGTCTGTGTGGAACTCCATCGGAGAAAAAAACGCATGTTCAGAAGCATTGAACTTCATTTTTCTCGGCTCGTCGGAGTGTTTTACGTCACGGCGTTTGGGACGGTCGGATTTTTGACTGATGGTGTGTAGGCAAGACTGATGGAAGTCAGCTTCATGGAAAAAATACATCGGATTAGAATCCATAGGAAATCCGATCGTGTGTACAGGCCTTTACACATATGAATTACACAGGCTAATTTAATGTAGATTAGGCACCAAGTGAGTTTAATTACCACCTTAATCAGCCCCAGTACCTGTGTAATTAATATGTGTTCGGGTTTGGTGGCAACCCGAGTGGGGGATCCCACTCAACTTGCAGCTCCTTAGGGACAGATATTTTAATGTCAGCAAAGCCTGCTCCCTCTATGTAACTTCATTCCTGGTATTCTGCATCCACAAAAAGTAGTACAAGTTGTTAATCCCTATATTACCAAACTCAGTATTTGAGATGGCGGTGCATGCAGATACAGAAGCTGGGTGCTCTGCCTCCCTAGGGTACACAGCAGGATGCAGCTAAGAGTAAGGTGACCAGATTTTTAAAATGAAATCCGGGGACATATATATATATTTTTTACTACCAATGGTGGCAATCAGCGACTCTCTGCCCGTTGCCGCTGCTCGCCTCCCAGCCTGTCAAGTCTCACTCTCCAGGCCCCGGCTACTACTGGGTGGGGAGCGGAGGAAGATCACCCCACTAGGGAAGGCAAGGAGATAAGCAGGCAGGCGGCTGGCCGGGACTTGAGCCAAGGCAGAAGAACATGCGAGTGGAGCTGAATGGGCACCTGAAACTGAAGAAATATTCCCTCCGCTCCGACCAGCACATGATCATCAGAAAGGGGCACAGATAATGGAAAAAATACACCCCCCTAAGCTAGTAGGAGCGGCGGAGCAGGAGGGGGTGTGTAATTCAGATTTTTTTTTTTTATTCTGCACTGACTGTCTTTGAAATTGCCCCAGCCCCTGTTCAAATCCAATCCGGGGACAAAACCGGGGACAGACTTGGTCCGGGGACAGTGTCCTCAATCCGGGGACTGTCCCCGGAAACCGGGGATGTCTGGTCACCCTATCTAAGAGGCCAAGATATCATTGTCCCACCTACATAGGATGCTGCTTAGGAAGACATTCTCACCCTTCTTTATGGCTTCAACAGCTCTGAAAACAGTAAACCCTGGTACTTATATTTGGGGTGCCTAGTACTTACAAAAGGGTGCCTGGTATGGACCTCAAACTCTGTTGATGCGTGGCCAGTTCCGATGGACATGGATGGGGCAGAGAAAATGCCATGGACACTTTGAATCTTCTCTCCAGCTGTCTCTATCTCCTTTATTAAGGCCCAGGCTTCCCCTTTCTCTGCAAAATCCCTCACTCCATTGCTGGCATGATCGTTCCTCTTCCACATGTGGTAGTCAGAGCTGTGACTCACTCCTGAAAGATGAGAGGAGTAGATGGTCATGTTGTACGACTGGCCTTTTTCAAGATTAATTGTTTGTAAATCACGGCAGGCCTCAACCGCCAGCACATGAGATTGTATCAACGCAGCAAAATGGATTTAACTTGTTGGGAGCAGCGAGGTAAAATCAATAGAGACTTAACAACCACTAGCGACAAATGAGCACATCCATCTCTGCTTCAGCACTCAGTGTATTAACACTGTCTACCTTATTCTGTGTAACAGAGGCCTCATAAATGGCCAGAATAGGCACAAGAACAAGCTTGTTCTACATACTAGGAAATATTGAATATGAAAACATAGCATCATTCACTTCAATATATCTATAGCCAAAGGATATTTTTGACATATTCCTAAAGGAGTGCTAAAGTCACATTTATAACATTAAAAAAGAATTCCAGGAATGGATATTTTTACATAGTTAAATTGTTCTAGCTTGTATCTTTGCATATACCATATAAAGGGGATTATGAAACGCCACATTCCAAAGAAATAGCCTATGTATGGAAAGAAATGAATGCGGCTTTAGCTAGACTCCTCCCAGACTACGCTACCGACGCATCATATGACTAAGCCCTGTGGACAGGCTGAAACATGTCAGGGGTGTGGCCTGGGAGGAGCTGGGCTGAAGCTGCTTTCATTTCTTTCCATACTTAGGCTGTTTCTTTGGAGCGCTGCATTTCATACTCCTCTTCCTATAAGTGTACATAGAGCCAAGACAGGCTTTTTCAAGGCTGGCACCCTTAAAGTGGATGTAAACCCAATTCATGAAATTTGAGCTGGGCACATATATCTGCAGTATTTTGTTATCTCTCTTCAAAGAGCTAAGTCCCATAGCTCTCTCCTGAACCGTTCCCCTGTTATCAGCCTCATAACTCCTGAAAAATTCTCTGACACATCAGATAAAAGCAGCCTGAAATTTCTGTCAGGGAATATTGCTAAAATAGATTAGCAGGGAGCTGGCCCTGTTACAAAACACCTCTGATGCCTTGTACACAGGACCGGATTTTTCAATGGAAAAAGTCTGACGGGCTCTGTTCATCGGACATTCCGTCCATGTGTATGCCCCATCTGACTTTTTCCTTCTGAAATTCCGACGGACTTAGATAGAGAACTTGTTCTCTTTTTTTTCCGACGGACAAAAATTTCTATCGGAAAGTCAGATCGTCTGTATGCAATTCCGACGGACTAAAAACCACGCCATGCTCAGAATCAAGCAGAAGAGCCGAACTGCCTATTGAACTTCATTAATCTCGGCTCGTCGTATGTGTTGTACGTCACCGCGTTTTTGACGGTCGGACTTGTGTGACCGTGCGTATGCAAGACAGCTTGAGCGGAATTCTGTTGGAACTCTGTCGGACAACCTGTCTGACTTTATTCCGACGGACAGTCCGGTCGTGTGTACAGTACAAGGCATGAGAGTCTCTGCCTATGTGGAGAGGGGATGTGTGCCTTTCCTCCAATCAGCAATTTGAGCTATCTTGGCTGTATGCCCAGACATCACACTCTGTGTTAAACAGGAAGAGAAAATTTCCTAATACGATCTGAACTTTCTAAACATTATATATAAATGTGAAGACAGCAGATATGCATGTAAAACTTATGTAGGGAGATTTGGTTCATCTCTGTGTATCATCTGAGGCTGTTCACTACACTGGGTGTATGGAGGGTTTACATCCACTTTAATCAATGTGAGTCACTGGAGCATTACAGGATACCTGCTTGGAGCGACACCTGAAATTCACATGGTGTTTGGTTACAGTATGCATATAACATACCTGGCCGATCCCCAAGGAAGCTGTAAATCAGTAGACACTTCCAGTCCAGTGATCTCTACTTGCTTCCAGGTTTCCTGTCAAGTAGCTGCCCTTCTAGATTGTGAACACAGGAAGTTGCCTGCTTGGCACAGGTTCAGAGAACACTTTGCATTTTCTCAATGAATGCAAAGCATGCTCTGATTGGACGAGGTGGAGAAGTGGCGCAGTGACGTCATGATCTCCATCTCATCCAATCAGATTATTGAGAAAATGCAAAGTGTAAAGTGATCTCTGAATGGCACCTGCGCCGAGCGACAACCTCCTATGATTACAATGCAGCAGTGCAGCCGTTTGACACAGGACCCAAAAGCTGGTGGAGATCACTGTAGTAGCGGAACAAATACAGTGATTTCCAGGTTTCTGAGAGAAGTATGTATATGTATAGTATGGTATGGTTTTGCTTGATTACATTCTCAGACCCACTTCCGTAACAGTAATCAAGCAACTGATCAACACAGCACAGCTAAAATATGAGCCATCCAATGGCCAGCAGGGAAGAACTTGCTCGTCAGAAGGGTTGCCGGGGATGTGCTCTTTCACTCGGGCTTATCACTCTTCTTCACTTGCACTCTCTGCTCTCAGTGCTTCTGAACATGTGACTACAAATGGAGACATTAAAAAAAGTGAATGAACTGTAGTCACAGAAAATGGATGCAGTCAGGCATCCATGCAATTATTCTAAGATGTTAATGGCGACTTTCCCAATCTTTTTACATTGGAGGAACCCTTGAAATAATTTGCCCAGGTCTGCTCTGGAGGAAACTTAAAGTTCCATGGAACCCTGGTTGAGAAGGGCTACAGGAGTGATTAGAAAGCCGGCAGGCTGCCAAGTCACTGCTACACAGACAGATAGCAGCTGTATGTTAGTGATCAGGTGGGCAGTAGCAGGCAGTAAAACTGAGGCTCAGCCGCCTGGTTTTCCTGCCCCCTGCCCACACATGTGAACAAACCTCAAGGCCTGTCAATGCAGATCGCTCTTCAAAGAGCAAAGCAAGTGTGATCAAGCCCTAAGGCTGGCCATACATGGATCGTTTTTTTTCAGGCAGCCAGTAGGAAGATCAAAAAAAAACAGAAATTCTGAGGAATCCTCCCTGCTGTGTATTCTGACAGCAGGGACTTCTCTGCTGTCAGAATACTTTAATCAGATCAAAGGAAAAATTTCCAACAAGCCTTGAGAGAAGTCCATCATTAGATTGACTTCTTTGGAGCAGGAATAGCCATGGATGGATTGAAATATAGCCGGTCCTGATTATGATCCATCTATGGCCAGCTTTATAGTCTAAAGGGTCATAAACACAGGCCAAATATCGTGCGGTATCGGTCGGTTCAATTTAAACCAACTGACATTCAGCCAGTGTGTACGTCAGCTGGTCCAACAGAAGCCGGGTGAACGTCCGGCTTCTGTTGCAAGGAACGTGACTGAAAAAGATCGGCATCTGATCACCGCTCTCAGACAATGTTTAAGTGACCGGTGTGTTCTGGCGGAGGGGTCAGCACACATAAGCTCAGCGGGAGATTGGTGTACTAACATTGGATAGTTAGTACAGGATCTCTTCCTGAGCCCTTCATTTTTTTTATTAGTTTAGCCCGCTGGGTTAAATGAAAAAAAAAATACTGATAGTGTGTACCCAGCTTTACTTTCGTCAGCATCACAGGGAGTACATTGTTTTTAACCTGTCAGCCAAATGATAGTCTTGCATTGTGTGAAGGAGCAGTAAAGTACACCCATTGGAGGTTATTTACAAAAGGCAAATTCACTTTGCACTACTAGTGCACTTGTAAGTGCGCTGAAAGTGCACTTGGAAGTGCATTCGCTGTAGATCTGAGGGGAAGATCTGAAATAAGGGTAAGCTCTGCTGATTTGATCAGCTGATTATGTGCAATGAAAAATGTTGGTTTTAATTTTCCTTGCATGTCCCCCTCATATCTACGATGACTGCATTTGAAAGTGCACTTTTAGTTTGCACTTGTAGTGCAAAGTGGATTTGCATTTCGTAAATAACCCCCATTGTGTAGCACAGACAAAGCAGGTAACAGAGAGAGATATATCATTATCAAGGCCACATGTTACAGCAGAATGACCAAGATTTTTGAGTGAGGCCTCGTACACACGGGCGGGAATCTCGTCGGGAAAAAAACCAACGGTTTTCCCGACGGGATTCCCGGCAAGCTTGCCTTGCTCTCCGAGTGTACACACGACCATTCAAAAGAACCGCCGTTCTTTGGAATGGCAAGAACGCGGTGACGTCATCGACTACGACGAGCCTGCGCTCGTCACATTCAATGCCGTCGCTGCCATCTTGCTACACCCTACACTACCCTTGTATGCTACCACGCATGCGTCAAAGTCTTTTCGAGCATGCGCAGGTTTACCATGGACAGGTAAGCATACACACTCACGGTTTTCTCGTCGGGAAACAGGCCGACGAGAATACCGACGAGAAAATAGAGAGCAGGTTCTCTATTTTTCTCGTCGAGATTCCCGGCAGTTTTCCCGACGAGAAACCATACACACGACCGGTTTTCTTGGCAAAAAGCTCTCCCAGCAGCTTTCTTGCCGAGAAAACCGGTCATGTGTACGTACGGGGCTCAACACATCAGACAGGCCTGCTAATCACAGTGGATGCAACGAAACCCTCTGAGATTTGGTCAAGGCAGGATAAGACCATTGCTGGTGTAATTGCTCCATTCCCACATTATCTAGATGAGATCTTCGGCAATCTAACATAGTGATGTGTGGATAGTGTATAATCACTTACCTAACAATGATGACCACTGTGCCGGGGGCCTGTACAAAGGATATTGTTTAGGGAAGGATGACTGGCTCCATTTGCCAGTAAAGATGATGCTATACTTAGCAATCTCCTCTGCGGTACAAATAGCATCTTCGCTCAAGGGAAGACAGCTGCAATAACCCGCAATCAATAGCGCCGTCAGGACGAAGTTGCAGAACTTGCTCACGAGATTCATGTTTTCCGTCCTCTGCAGAAACACACACAAAGACACAGCAAGACATGAATATAGACGCGTGTCTTTTCGGTGACTTCCCAAAACATCTGCAAAACATTTCTGCTTAGAAGCAGCCCAAAGTGTTCCAGCAGAGTTCTAGATTGCAGAGCATCAATTCCAAATGCAATCAATCTTTAGCAAAAGTTTGACTTTGGTTTGAGCATAGAAACAGAATTTTCCACAAGGAGAAATGTCCAGCAGCTGACTTAACTTTAAAGGGCAAATCATTCTCAATAACATTATAGTTTTCTTTTTTTTTAAACTCTTTATTTATAATTTTCTATAACACAACATACAGAAAGAAAGAAAAGGCATGAAAGAAAAATAAATATATACATATATATATATATATATATATATATATATATATATATATATATACATACACACATACACATACATACATACACACACATATATATATACATATACACATATACACACACATACACATACACACATACATACATATGAAAAATAAATAAGTAAATACATAAATAAATAAATAAATAAATAAGAGCAGCTGCTCATGTCAATGTTCCACACATCACATATGACCTACTTAATCAACATTATAAGAATATAAATATTTTACTGTAGCTTCCGAAAATATAAAGGTAATCAATTAACCAATATTTTCATTTTCCAAGTTAGTAGGTCTCGCCCACCCCATATTGGGAACAAACTGTAGGCGAAGACCCATCAACCTGTTGCTAAATTCGTTATAACAAATGTATTATCTACTTAGCTAAGCTTGAGATAGGTAACTAAAGAACTACAAAGAACAGTTTTTTAGATATTTAGAAGCTCTAGGGTGGACCATCCAATTTTGCCATTTTTCTTTAAAGTTCTCTGTGTTGTAATTTTTGTATGCCAACATCAGTTCATATTGAGCTTGAATATTCAGTCTAATTATGACATTGGTTAGGTTTGGAGTTTCAAAGGATTTCCATAGACTGGATATTGTGAGTCTGGCTGCTATCAGTGTATGGGCTACAATAGTTCTATACATTATAGGGTATATGTCTAGATTTATTCCTAGAAGGGCCATGGCAGGGGTGAGATCCAGCAAATTGCCAGTGAGATCCGCTAAAAACACTGAGACAGAATTCCAGAAACTGTGTATATTTTTACAGCTCCATAGGGTATGATGAAGATTCCCTATTTGCTCATTGCATCTCCAACAGATCGGTGAAGCTGTGGGATATATCTTTGATAGTCTATATGGCGTCATGTACCATCTGTTTAAAATTTTTTGGGAGTTATCCCAGTGATCAGTACAAGAGGAAGCCTTCCTGAATATTAAAATTGCTTTCCTCCATTGGGTACCTGTGAACGTCTCAGATAAATCTTTTTCCCACTTGAGCATATGGGGGTTTTTGTAGTCTGTGGGGTATGTGGTGAGAAGGTCATAAAATAAAGAGATACCCCTCACTTTTTGGTCTTTATTGTTTGTTAAATAATGCCAAATTGAGGCCGGAATATTTATATTGTTATGGGGAAGGAAGTTTTTTAGTCTAGAACATTTTGCTATTTTACCCATTACCAACTCTTTATAGCTTACAGGTAGTTCATTATAAATGTTGTATCCCTGTTTGACCCATTCTTTTGATGTAATGCGGATTTTGCAGTAATCTATTATTTTCACTGGTATTTGTACTGTAACATTATTGTCCCAATTTTTTGTTTTGGATAAAACGTATTTCCATGCTATCAAGGTGGCTCTAATACTAATTAGGTTGGGGATGTTGATTTTTTTAAGTAAGTGGCTAGCCATAGAAAGTGCATACAGGTCGTATCCTAGTGTTGCCTCCCTTTCAATAGTTGCCCATAATTTATCCTCTGAAGGGGAGAACCAGTGTTTCATTTGATCTAGTAGTGAGGCGTAATAGTAACTTTTTACTTCCGGTAATCCCATTCCTCCCACTGTTTTATTGGAAGTCAGTATGGAAAATGCCACTCTAGGTTTTTTCCCATTCCAGATAAAATTTTTGAGTTTCTTATTAATTTGTGTGAAAAATTTATTGGGAATAATAGTAGGGAGGGAGCGGAAATAATATAATATTTTGGGTAGTGTTTGCATTTTAAAGGCTGCTATTCTCCCTACCCATGTGAGTTGAGTTTTTTGTATATTTTGAAGATCTTTTTGTACTATTTCTAGGAGTGTGGGGAAGTTAATTTCATACATTTTGGAGGGCGGGTAAGTAAGTTTAATCCCTAAATATGATAAAGAAGTTGTATCCCAGTTAAAACCATATTTTTCTCGCATACTTTTAATTTGGTCAGGAGATAAGTTCATTGGTAATACATTGCATTTATTTTTGTTAATTTTGTAGTAGGATATTTTGCCATAATGGTCTAGTATATTTTGTGCAGCAGGTAATGATGCGTCTGGGTTAGTTAATGATAATATGATATCGTCCGCAAATAGTCCGATTTTGTGTTCGTATTGTCCTATTTTTATACCTTTAATGTATGGGTTTATTCGTATGGATTCTGCCAAAGGTTCTATCGCTAATGAAAATATCAGGGGGGATAGAGGGCACCCTTGTCTAGTTCCGTTAGTGAGATTAAATCTTTTAGAGATTGAGCCTGATGTAGATACTCTGGCTGAAGGTTGTGTATAGAGTGACATAATAGCAGTATGTATAAATCCCTTGAATCCAAATTTTGTTAATGCCTTAGATATGTAGTCCCAGTGCATTCTATCAAATGCCTTTTCGGCGTCTATAGCTAATAGAAGGGAAGGTGTTCTTTCGTTATCTATCTGGTTAATCAGGTTTAGAATTCTTCTCGTACCATCTGGTGCTTGTCTGCCCTTAATAAATCCTACTTGGTCAGGTTTAATGAGATAGGGGGTAGTTTCTAGCAGTCTATTTGCCAATATTTTAGCGTAAATTTTCAGGTCTGTATTCAATAACGAAATGGGACGGTAGTTAAAGGGGGATGTAGGGTCTTTTTCTGTTTTAGGTATTGTAATTATGATTGCCTCTAACATTTCCTTAGGAAATTGACTGGTATTTGCTACATGGTTAAATAGATTGGTTAGATATGGAACTAAAATATCCACACAGGCTTTATAATATTCTGCTGATAAACCATCACTACCTGGCGCTTTATTTATGGGTAAATGTTTGATAACATTGAAAATTTCTATTCGCGATATTGGTTCATTGAGTTTTTCAAGGGTGGTAGGGTCAATTTCAGGAAGGTTTACTGATTTCAGGAAGTCAGAAATACTCTCGGGAGTAGGTTGAAAGGTATTTTTGTCCTCCCGAAGGTTATATAGAGAAGTATAATAATCTGCCAGTGAATCTGCTATTTCTTGGGGGTTATAATGGGTATTTCCTGTTTTATGGTGTATTATTTTAGATATTTTATTATTGTTTTGTCGTTGACGTAGTAGATTTGCTAATAGTCTACCAGCTTTATTATTCTGGGAATAATAATTTAGTTTTATTCTTTTTAGGTATCTGTCATGGTCTTCTAGCAAGGCACATCTCAGTTCTAACCTGAGTTTGGTTAATTGTTGTATCAAATTGGAATCTTTGGGGTTTTTTTTATGAATTTCTTCCACACTTGCTATATCTTTTAATAAATTATTTATAATATTTTGTTTCTTTTTTTTTTCCCTTGCTGCTACCTGTATAAGAATCCCTCTAACAAAAGCTTTATGGGTACACCATAAATTTGCAATATTCAGAGATTCACCTTTATGGATATCAAAAAATTCAGTTAAATTCCTTTTTATTACAGACAGGTTCCTCTTTTGAGATAGAATGAACGTATTGTTTCTCCATAAGGAATTATTAGGACAGGTACCTCCTGTCTGGATTTCTAGTGTAATTGGTGCATGGTCAGACCAGGTTATATTATGTATTTTGGCATCTATTACTCTTTGTAGCAGGTGTTTGTCTGTAATAAAATAGTCTATCCTGGAAAATGATTTATGAACCTGTGAAAAAAAAGTGTAGTCTCTTTCCGTTGTGTGTAGACATCTCCAGGGGTCATAGAGGTCTTCATCTTGAAGCATCTTGTTCAGTCCATATCTGGTGGAATTTTCTTTTTTGGAAGTGTCCATAATGGGATCCAGAGGTGCATTAAAGTCCCCGCAGAGAATAAGTGGTCCTTTTTGTAGTTTCCTTGCAACCGTTATTATTTTCCGTATAAATCTTTGTGGGTGTTTATTTGGAGCATATATATTTATAATTGTATAATCTGAGTTGTTAATGGTTGCTACCAGGATTATATATCTACCTTGGTTGTCCATTTTAAGGTCCAATAGTTGAAAGGTGACCGTATCTTTAATTGCAATTACAACTCCTTTTTTCTTCTTCTTATTGTTAGAAGTAAAAATTTTTGGGAACTTATGATGTGAGAATTTGGGAATTTTGTCTTTTGCAAAATGCGATTCCTGTATACACACTATATCGCTTTTGTGTTTTAGTGCGTCAGTCCAGAGAGCTCTTCTTTTATATGGGCTATTGAGACCTTTGGTGTTGATTGACAGCAGTTTAAGGCCCATATTGAAGGAATTTGGTGCTTATTAATTTTGTCTTGTCATTATGCGATAAGAATATTATCTCAATACTGTTATTCTTACTGATACCTTTCTTGTCCAGTAGATGGTGGTAATGCATCTGAAAACTTATGAAGTGAAAACGCAACAATAAAACAAACAGTTTTAACAAAAAATAAAAATAAGAAATTTGGAGTTGGTATGCAACTCCTGTGTACATTGTGAATGTACCCTTCATCCTTAGGGAGGGGGAGTAACAAGACCTCCCAGACTTAGGGCCCCCCCCTGGATTTGAATCCCTGAGAATAGGATTTGGTATATATAGCGAACTGGAAATGGAGCATTTCTGTGTAAGTGAAATATATTTTTCAGTCAAAAGTTTCCTTGGCGGCAGCGGCCAAGGTTCTTCCTTGGTTAGTATGCCTTTGGGTCATTTTCCCTGATGGGGGATTATCCGAGATGTCCTCACTGTCGGTAGGAAGTATCCCCCATAGCTGTACAGTTTTTAGACCCTCCTCCAGGGTATGTATGGAATGCATCTTGCCCTCACGTTCTATCAGTAATTTTGTGGGGAAACCCCATCTATAAAGTATTTTATCGTTTCGGAGAATTTTTGTTATCGGGTTCAAGTTCTTGCGTGCCAATAATGTAGCTTGCGATAGGTCTGAGTAAAGTTTGATTCCTGCATATGGGTCAGGTAGCGGTAAGTGGTGACGTGCATACTGCATTACTTGGTCCTTCACTTGGAAAAAATGTATTTTTGCAATTACATCTCTGGGTAAGTGCTCTGGTATATGCGAGGGCTTAGGCAATCTGTGTGCCCGATCAATTGACAGTTCATGTTGAGGGACCATTGGTAATAGTGCTGTTATCATGCCTTTTATAAATGTCTTCAATTCCTGGGGCTTAACACTTTCTGGTATACCACGAAATTTAACATTGTTCCTTCTACTTCTGTCTTCAAGGTCTGAGATCTTTAATTTTAGGTTTTTTAATTCCTCTTCCACATCAAAGTGGGCTTCAACTAGGTCATTGTGTGCCTCAGTAAAGTCGCACATCTTATTTTCTATGTAGTCTACTCTGTCACCAATTGCGTCAAAATCTCGCTTGGACTGTTGCATGAAATTAAACATATCTTGTTGCAGAGCCCCCCTTAATGACATGACTATCTCTTTAAGTGTGGAGTCTGAGACAGGCTGACCTGAGGTGGGAATGGCATGCAGTTTTTCATCAAATGGATTGTTGTATACTGTCATGTCAAAGTTATGAGGAGATTCACTTACATTCTCTTCTGAATTGTCTAATCTTCTTTTCTGAGAAGGAGGGCTGTGAATTTCAGCTTGTGAGAGAGTGCTGTTTGGAAGCTGTATTTCCATAGCTGATTTCTGCTTATTCTCCTGAAGTGCAGAGTAGCGCCTTAAATTGTGCTGAGAGGCTGAGGGACCTGCGCCATCTTGTTTTCCCTGAGTCCTGTCAGGGCTCAGGAAATCACTCAATTTAAGGGGTTTCTCCTTCTTCTTTTTGTTCCCCATCTGCACCTTATGTTCTCCGCCGCTACCGGAGCTTATCTGGGTTCTCAGGGCTGCTTTTTGTTTGCTTCTAGCCGCTCAGGGGATTCCCGTTATCCTGGAGCAGGTTACAGAGCGACCATTCTCCCTCACCTCAGGCCACGCCCCAATAGCATTATAGTTTTCAATAATGTTCATACCCAGGGTTGGATATACTGCCTGTGATGCATGAGCCACTGAATCTGGGTTCAAAAGACTATGGAGCTCATTTAGTGGGGTACAGCTAGCTTGAGCCACCTTCAGGAAGCAGGTGGATATGACCCCCTTCCTGTCTAATGTTGATCACATGAACCTCAATGTAGGGGGGATATGTCTTAAAGTACAACTAAAGGCATTTATTTTTTATTTATTTTTTGGATAGAGTGGAGGGGGATTAGAACATCTGGAATTGTTTATTGCTGTCTGTGCACCTGGTAGGAATATTCTTCTCTCTGTTTGTCCTGTTTGCCATTATCATTGAAGCTCACAGTAAAAGAAAATCCCAGATTATGGTTTGTCCCCAGAAAATTAATATAGGGGAAATTTTTCAAAGGGGACACTAGTTCTGGTGACCTGGGGTTCCCCTAGTGATTCCCTTTGCAAGGATTTCCTCTCACTTCCTGTTTTGGCTATGGGACAGGAAGTGAATGTAAATCTTCCCATTGGAACACAGAGGACAAAAAATAAACAGACAGGGCTTATGACCCTCCCTTACTCTATCCAAAATGAAAGAAAAAAAAAAACGTTTTGCCTATAGGCATTTAGGTGTAGTAGCAGGTCAATATTTTTGTGACCCCCCCCCCATTTGGGAAACTCACCCACTTCCTGTCCTTGTGACCAGTGTCGGGACAAGGTCATCTAGAGCCCAGGGCGAACATGCCAAACTGCACCCCCCTCCAAGATGCATGAGCATTATGTGTCAGTAGGAATGGGCTTGGGCGTGTTTGGGATCCCAGCTGCCCAATCCCGCCTGGAAGCCAACACTGCACACCGCTAATCACAGGCAGTGAGACATTTCCCTGTCCACAGCTACACAGACCGGGAAATGTCTAGGATCCTAGTTGGGACTAGGATCCCGAACACGCCCGAGCCCATCTCTATGTGTCAGCAAAATTCCCCCCACAAAAACACAGCACTAATCTGCATGCTTATCCCCTAAACATAAATTCCTCCTCCTCCCAGTACAAATCCATCCCCTTGCTGAAATCCCCCTTCTCAGCACAAATCTTTGCCACCCATCCCCCAAATCCCTGTAGATCAAATGCCTCCCCCCCCCAAAAAAATCCCCCCACCTAGCACAAATCCCCTACCCTGAAAATTTCACATCAATTCCCCCCCCACTTCAAACCCCTCCCTCGCACCACATATTCCCCCCAAATACCTCCACCTAGCAGACATCTTTTTCACCCCACCCCTCCCAATACAAATCCCCCTAGATCACCACTCTTAGCACCCCCCCCCCCCACACACAATTTCCCTTTCTAGAGAAATACTTACCCCCTGACAAACTCCTTTCCACACAAATCCCCTCCCCCCAATCTCCTAGTGGCGCCCCCACCTCACATGATACCATAGTGCCCAGGGCAGGCACCCCTCCTACCTAGATAAGGGCGCTAAGTGATGATAAACTATTAATAGTAAATAATTAAATTAATATAGTTACACCTACCTAAATAAATAGTGCAATAAAATAAGTGAATAATGGACTATAGAAACCAATGAGAATTAATAAACCAATAATTCCCAAACAAACTACAAAAGAGACACCAAATGAATGGACACAATCATATGGGGTGCGCACAGGGTGTGCCGGTTGTGCCCAGGCACACCCTAATCACCCCATGTGCATTAGTGTTATCGCTCTATGTAGCAGCAGGAACATGGGAAAGATCTCCCTCTTACCGGCTCTGCCATAAGAGAAGTGTTTATGCTCTTCTCTTTCACTGTGACGGCAGGGAGAACAATGTGCCGGGGTCATATATATGTAAACACATACACATGCATGTGTGTTTGAGCTTAAGGGTGCACACCCTAACGCAATAGGCTGCGCACACCTATGGAGACAATCAATAAATAAAAAATGTGCATCAAAGTCCAAAAGAATAAACACAAAAAAGTCCCACAATGATGAATTATTTCTGCGTGTGTCATCAATCTTCAATAAACATAATATATGTAATCAAATATATTCTTGTGACTTTCGGATCCACCTTCACAAAGAACAATAAACACCCGATAGTGCTGTGGTAAAGATGGCAGCTTACCCCAACAAATTGACCCTTTTAACTAAAAAAGAGGTCAAGCAGACTTTCTGACTTGCCAGATACCAAGGAAATGATGTACATAAAGCAGGCAACGATAGACACTGGGATAAGGACTCCGGTAGTATGCAAATTAGGAGAAGAGAGGCAAAAAATAGTGTGATACCATTTATTGCACAAAACAAGATTAAAAAGCCAAAAACACGCTTACTTAGTAAGTGCCCCGACCCGGCACTGAGGCTGTAAAGGCGTAGATAAACGAATGGCAGTCCCGGACCTGTGGATAGTGGCGTGTGTTACACCTCTTCGGAACAGACAGCCAGCGGGACCGGAAGTAACGTCAATTGCGTGACCTGTATTGCGCCTTGACGTATGTTTCGGATTCCGTCATCAGGAAGCGCTTCCTGATGACGGAATCCGAAACGTACGTCGAGGCGCAATACAGGTCACGCAATTGACGTTACTTACTTTTAATATTGTTTTGTGCAATAAATGGTATCACACTATTTTTTGCCTCTCTTCTCCTAATTTGCATACTACCGGAGTCCTTATCCCAGTGTCTATCGTTGCCTGCTTTATGGACATCATTTCCTTGGTATCTGGCAAGTGACACTTGCAGAAAGTCTGCTTGACCTCTTTTTTAGTTAAAAGGGTCAATTTGTTGGGGTAAGCTGCCATCTTTACCACAGCACTATCGGGTGTTTATTGTTCTTGGTGAAGGTGGATCCGAAAGTCACAAGAATATATTTGATTACATATATTATGTTTATTGAAGATTGATGACACAAGCAGAAAAAATTCATCATTGTGGGACTTTTTTGTGTTTATTCTTTTGGACTTTGATGCACATTTTTTATTTATTGATTGTGTCCATTCATTTGGTGTCTCTTTTGTAGTTTGTTTGGGAATTATTGGTTTATTAATTCTCATTGGTTTGTGATTTCTATAGTCCATTATTCACTTATTTTATTGCACTATTTATTTAGGTAGGTGTAACTATATTAATTTAATTATTTACTATTAATAGTTTATCATTACTTAGCGCCCTTATCTCTCACTATTTTTACATTGTTTTCAGCTATCACTAAAATTTTAGGTGCAGTTTTTTCATATATTCATTAGGTGGCGCAGGTTTTTTTCTATTACCCCTCCTACCTAACCCTTGTCTTGGCCCTGCTTGTGACACCAGGACATAAAAAAAGGGGCGTGGTTGTCACTGGGACAGAAAGGCACAGGTAACAATAAAAACATTGTCAAACATTCTAACCTTTCTTCTCTCTACTAAAAAAAATGTTCTAAATATTTCTTATTCTTTTCTGTCCTGACACCAGTGATAATAGTCAAACATGAGTACAGGATTAAAAGATAAATAATTAAAAAACTATTTTAAAAAACAGTATATATATATATAGATATATATATCTATATATATATATGTAGCGGGTATGTGCTTTTCTGTTTGAATCTGGTGGGGAAACTGTGATGTATGGTTCCCTGGGGCCCACCGGGTGGCGCTGTCACTTTGGGCCCGGGGTTGAGCCATCTTTGCAGTGTCGTACCTCTTTTGGCCTCTCTCGGCGGGTGTGTGGTGGGGCAGTGAGCCTGCCGTGCTTGCTGGGAGAGGGTATAAAGGGGCCGGCCATTTTTGGTGGCGGGGGTCGAGTCCCAGGCACCTTCAGCCTGAGGGCGGTGGTTCGTGTCGGGAGTCTAGGCGGCCTAGGCCTAGAGGACGTTCGGAGGTTGTGTTCCATCCCAGGCACCTTTAGCCTGGGGTGAGGTACTTGGATGGAGGTCTGGGACTGAGTGTCCCGGACTAAGGCTCCGCGAGGGATTGACTTCCCAGGGGACCCCGGGAGTGGGTACCCGAATCCAGCTGCGTAAGGGACCGGAGGGGGTACTTACCTGAAGACCTGGTGCAGCAAATTGCCAGTGACGGGTGAGCCTCCGGAGACCGCCTGGAGGGATGTTTTCCTCGATTGGGAGCAGGAATCTACTTCTAGGAAGGAAGTAAGAGAGTTTATTGTGCCTGGGCCTACTCGCATCCACACCCCCCTTGTCTGTTCTGTTCGTTGAGGGAGTCCAACTGATTGTGTTCACTTTTACATCGATAAGAATAAAGGAGTGTTGGACTTTATTGGTGTGGGGCTCATTTACTGGCAGACACTGTTCAAGAAACCAGGACGAGGCTCCAGATGCAGAACACCGACCCGAAGGTAAAAGAGGATTGTTTCCCACTACACACACATCTGCAGTGGGAAGATTGGCGTGGTGACCCCACACTCTCTCCCCCAAGGTACCCCTAGACAAAAGCCAGAGACAGAAGAATTGATACTGGAGGGAGAGAGTGGAGGCCGCTACACGTGGGGGCTCGGGTCCGGGATGGTGTTCGTGCTATTACAGAGTTTGGACGTGTCTGCCCGGAGGAGTTCCGAGTAGGTCGGCCATATCATTGGCCAAAGTGCATCCCTGCTCGAAGTCGTGGACATGACCCAGTGAAGGGAAAGGCCCGCGCAGAAGAGCGAGAAGAGGGGGGAGCCCAGCCGTGTGAGGGACTACACGTGGGGGCTTCTATTTGCACTGCGCCATCAGGCACACCCTCCCTGCTTAGTTTGTGGGCGTGACTCAGGAAAGAAGAAAAACCTGTGAACTACAGTGCAGAGGGGAGGAGTCCAAGACGTGTGAAGGACTACACGTGGGGACTTTGGCGCAAAAACTTGCAGTGCGCCATGGACCAGCAGCAAGTCACCATGTTCGAACATACAGCGTGGGTTCCACTTCACCCTTCTACCACTTTGACTGATGCTGCTCCGGTGACCGATACGGGGATCCGGCTAAAGCCCAGGGGACGATTCGCCCTGCATTCATGCATGGACGTTGAGGCCCTGGGTGTGATTTGCCCCGGCTGCTCGGGACTGGTGTGTCATCTGAAGCCATTCGGGCGATGCAAAGCCTGTGGGGAGTTCTTATTCGAGGTGGATTCAGTCATTGAGAAGCCAAGAACCATCTACTCCCGCCGTACCACAGGCGGCACCACTCAAGTTGGAGGAATCGCCGCTTTGACAGCCATCCCTGTGCGCACTGCAGCGACTGCGGAGGAGGTCGTGAGTACTCAAATACGGGAGAAATCTGAGGATGCTGACTCAGTCACCACTGTCTTACAGCGCCCACCGCCGAAGAGAAAGACTGGCATGGTAGCCCCGTCCAGCGGTTGCGGTGGACCATCTCGCCTGCCTACGCCCGGCCCGGATAGATCTGGTGAGAAGAGTTCCGGACGTCCCGCCTCAAGAAAAGGCCGAGGTAAGCCAGGCGGAGGAACTTGGTGTGTGGGCAGAGGTGTCGGGGATTCACAGCCCTGTGTGTCCGTGGGGGGTGGTAGTCCCGTTTCCACTACAGGCTACATACCCGCGGAGGAGTGTGACACCTCCGACCTAGAGTCGCTCTCTGATATGGGAGACGATGTCGCCATTGACGAACTGTTTGCTCAAAAGGGCTGGGACAAAGTGCCTCTCGCCTCGTTCCGCAGAACCAGGGACCCACCCATGTCTACAGGGGAGAGTACACCTCGGGTGGAGGCACCAGCGCCTGAAGAGGGGTCCCGTCCCCAGCCTACTCTTGCCTCCCCGGTGCCATCTGCACCTAATGCTGGGGAGAAGAGACTGTTGTTGCGGGCACCTATGCCCAGAACGGAGGTGACCAGAGCACCTCGTCACCCGGATGCCATAGTCTTGCCAGGTGAAGGGGACAAAGCCACCATGCCTCCACTGGCGAGACTGCAGCGCCTGTTTTGTCAAAAGGTTGTTGCTGAATATGGGTGGGAGTACCCATACCTGTCCAAAGAGTTACTGTATGAAGTAGAAGTTTGCCGGGAGCGGTGGTACAATGACTTTGTGTGGACCCACATTCAAGTCCCACACGCCCGCAGGTACCTTGCATGCGCCCCCAAGGCATCTCAGCGCTTTAAAGATTGCAAGGCAGAGTGGATGTTGGGGCGGCATATTCACGCGGACAAGATGCTGATTCGACGCAAGGAAGGGGAAGATGTCGAATACCAAATATAGACTCTGGATCAGCATCTGAAACCCCTTGTCCTGCCGCACCCTCGTTTCTATCTATAGGAGAAGAGAGACTCCGTTTTGTTCTTTACACTGCTGAACTTTCCGGGGTTCGTTGTTCTTGTTACCCAAAGGAGTTGAAGGACTGTTCCTGTTTGCTCTTCAATTTTCCAGCAAGCAATCACAGACTCTGGGGTAGATAGGGCCCAAAGAAGAAGGAAAGTTCCACAAGTGCAGTTACCGCGGCGCTGTCACCAGGTGGCAGTGTCGTGCATCGGCATTCACTGTTCACACACACACTTTTTGAAGGAAAGGATTTCTCTGCGGAGAAGTTTTTTCGTTCTCACACGAACATATATGTCAGGGATTTGTGTGTTTAACTTTTCTTTCCCCTCTGCAGGAGAGCATCCCATCAAGACCACTGAGAATGGGGTGGGTCTTAGCCAGGATGGGTGGGGAGAGATGTTATGTTAAGATGTGATTTCAATGTTGTTGTTGTTGTTATGTGTTGTTGTTTCCCTTTCCCTCCCTTTTTATGTGAGGCTCAGGCACAACTGCTCTAGCTAGTTTTAGTTTTCTAAAGTTTGTTTTTGTAAATTTTAGTCGGTTTTTGGACTATGTCAGCCGTTGAGGGCATGGTTTGTTCCAGACACTGGGGACCAGTGTCAAACCACCAGGGGGAGAGTGTAGCGGGTATGTGCTTTTCTGTTTGAATCTGGTGGGGAAACTGTGATGTATGGTTCCCTGGTGCCCACCGGGTGGCGCTGTCACTTTGGGCCTGGGGTTGAGCCATCGTTGCAGTGTCGTACCTCTTTTGGCCTCTCTCGGCGGGTGTATGGTGGGGCGGGGAGCCCGCCGTGCTTGCTGGGAGAGGGTATAAAGGGGCCGGCCATTTTTGGTGGCAGGGCTCTAGTCCCATCCCAGGCACCTTTAGCCTGAGGGCGGTGGTTCGTGTCGGGAGTCTAGGCAGCCTAGGCCTAGAGGACGTTCGATTGTCGTGTTTCAATCCCAGGCACCTTTAGCCTGGGGTGAGGTACTTGGATGGAGGTCTGGGACTGAGTGTCCCGGACTAAGGCTCCGCGAGGGATGGACTTCCCAGGGGACCCCGGGAGTGGGTACCCGAATCCAGTGGCGTAAGGGACCGGAGGGGGTACTTACCTGAAGACCTGGTGCAGCAAATTGCCAGTGACGGGTGAGCCTCCGGAGACCACCGGGAGGGATGTCTTCCTCGATTGGGAGCAGGAATCTACTTCTAGGAAGGAAGTAAGAGAGTTTATTGTGCCTGGGCCTAATCGCATCCACACCCCCCTTGTTTGTTCTGTTCGGTGAAGGAGTCCAACTGATTGTGTTCACTTTTACATCGAGAAGAATAAAGGAGTGTTGGACTTTATTGGTGTGGGGCTCATTTACTGGCAGACACTGTTCAAGAAACCAGGAGGAGGCTCCAGATGCAGAACACCGACCCGAAGGTAAAAGAGGATTGTTTCCCACTACACACACATCTGCAGTGGGAACATTGGCGTGGTGACCCCGCACTCTCTCCCCCAAGGTACCCCTAGACAAAAGCCAGAGACAGAAGAATTGACACTAGAGGGAGAGAGTGGAGGCCGCTACATATCTATATATATTTTTTTTTAATAAATATTTTGTTATTTGTTTATATTTGAATACTCTAATCATATCTGACTAAAATGCATTAGGCATGCAAATTACATATTACTGAATAGCCAAGTTAATCACTGCATGCTGCTACTGCTAAATTTAGCCTGGGCATTCAGGTCATGACAGGAATGACCCGGAGTACCTTTCTATGTCCTTCAGTTGTAGTCCTATTGGCCTACTTACTGATTGTGTTAAGTGAGGTAAAGTGACCCCTTGTTGACCATAATAGAGCTTCTTCACTTGAACACTGATGCATTTAACACTTTAGTAAATCAGGATTATTGTCTTCTATTCATAAGCATGTTTAAAGTACAGACCTTGGAAAATGAAAAGTTAAAAATTTAGTAACAGAGCTTAAAAAACACATTTTTGAAGGCTTGGCATATCATAAAAGTGATAAAAACAAAAGTGCAGCGCTTAAATATTAAACAACATTTATAGATAAGTAAACACCAATGGTTCATAAAGGTGGGAATTGTGTATTAGTAATCAAATAAAGTCCAAAAGAAAATCCAAATGAAAAAGCTAAAAGCTCCAGTTTCAGTGATCCCACAAAAACAAAGCCAGGTGACACCCTTCACTCTCATGTACCGCTTACCAGATATCATATGACTCCCTGATAACTGGTCAACATACGCTTATCTTACAAAGACAATCTGACATCTCAGGTAGGTAGTAATGTCACTTTAAGACTGGTGAACAAAACAGCTCCAGCAATCAAACGGCGGCAGCTCAGCAATCGTTCTCGGGCGGCGCCAGGTCACATATAAAAGAGAAGCAGTCCAATAGTTTAATATTGTAAAATCACTCTTCCCTTTTGTAATAAAAAGATACACTCATATGTTTACAGGGATATCAGGCATATAACAGACACGGCGAACGCTGACAGGCCCGGCTTTCAACAACAACCATGGCTGTCAAACGGCTGCACATGCGCAGTGGTGTGTGTACGTGGCTCCGCCCTAAGCCCCTGATGACGTCAGATGTGATGAAATGCATAGGGAGGAGCCACATACACACACCACCGCGCATGTGTAGCCGTTTGACAGCCATCTTTGTTGTGGGAAGCCCGGTCTGTCAGCGTTCGCAGCGTCTGTTATATGCTTTTTTTTATTAATAAAGGGAAGAGTGATTTTACAATATTACACTATTGGAGTTCTTCTCTTTAATATGTGGCCCAGCGCCGCTCTGGAACGATTGCTGAGCTGCCTCTGTTTGATTGCTGGAGCTGTTTGTTCACTAGTCTTAAAGTGACCTTCCTGCCTACCTGAGATGTCAGATTGTCTTTGTAAGATAAGCGTATGTTGACCACTTATCAGGGGGTCACACGAAATCTGGTAAGCGGTACATGAATGTGAAGAGTATCACCTGGCTTTTCCAAGGATTCCTTTTCAATCAAGGTTATGGGATCGCTGAAACTGCAGCTTTCAGCTTTTTTGTTTGGACTTTCTTTTGGACATCATTTGATTACTAATACACAATTCTCACCTTTATGAACCATTGGTGTTTACATATCTATATATGTTGCACTTTTGTTTTCATCATTTGTTGAATGTCAGGATACAATCTACAGCAGCTTTTTACTCTTAGGCCTCATGCCCACGGGCGTTTTTTCAGCCGCGTTTTTGAGCGTTTTTTACAGCTTAAAAACGCCTGTCCATGTTAGTCTATAGCTTCATGCCCACCTAGGCGTTTTTGAGCTGTAAAGAGCATAGGCGTTTGTAAGCTGTAAAAAAAACCCAGGGCCAGTGCGTTCCTCAGCGTCAGAACTAGGCAGGAAAAAACGCGAGCGTCAAAAAACGCGCAAAAACGCGCACTAACGCGCGGTCGCGTTTTTAGCTCCGACGTTTTTTTTTTTTTTTTTTTTCAAAAAAAAAAAAAAAAAAATTTACAATAACATGGACAGGCGTTTTTAAGCTGTAAAAAACGCTCAAAAACGCAGCTGTAAAAACGCCAGTGGGCATGAGGCCTTATTCTAGCGCAGATTTACACCACTTTTGCATATCATAAAGTGCATGAAAGTTACTACTCTAAAAGCTAAAACTTACTCTAAATCTGTAAAATTAGGAATAGCAGTTAGTGATCTAACACATGCTCTATTTGTCATCTGTGTTTTTAACCCCTTCAGATCCACGCTATAGCCGAATGACAGCTACAGCGCGGACCTATTTTGCCGGGAGGCCGTCAATAGACGTCCTCCCCTTTGCACGCTGTGATCAATGACAGCTGATCACATGATGTAAACAGAAGATCGTAATAATATTTTTTTCTCCTCACGCTGGTAGCGTGAGGAGAAAAAATAGGCGATCACCGCCTTCTGTGCAAGGGACATCGGTCCCGAAGAGGAAGATGAACAGACATCTCGTCTGTGCCCACCAGTGCCACCTGCCAGTGCCCACAGTGCCACGAATCAGTGCCCACCAGTGCATAACAGTTCCAGCCATCAGTGCCACCTATTAATGCCCACGAGTGCCACCTATCAATGCCCACCAGTGGTGTAAATCAGTGCCACCTAGCAGTGCTGCCTATCAGTGTCACCTACCAGTGCTAATCAGTGCCCATCACTGCAACCCATCAGTGCCCATCACTGCCACCTATCAGTGCCAGCTATCAGTGCCACTTCTCAGTGCCCACCAGTGCCACCTATCAATGCCCTTCAGTGCCCACCATCAGTGCCACCTATCAGTGCCCACCAGTGCCGCCTGTCAGTGTCCACCAGCGCCACCTTATCGATGCCCATCAATGCAGCCTATTAATGTTCATCAGTGCCCATCAGTGCAGCTTCATCAGCGTACATTTAATGAAGGAGAAAAATTACCCATTTGCAAAATTTTATAACAAAATATAAAACGGTTTTGTATTATTTTTTTAAATCCGGTCTTTTTTAATTTTTTTAATGAAAAATAAAAACCGTAGAGGTGATCAAATACCACCAAAAGAAAGCTCTATTTGTGGAGAAAAAAATCATTTGGGTACAGTGTTGTATGACCACGCAATTGTCTTTCAAAGAGTGCCAGCACTGAAAGCTGAAAATTGGTCTGGGCAGGAGGGGGGTTTAAGTGCCCAGTAAGCAAGTGGGTAAAATAAAAGTTTTATATATTCAAAAAGTCAAAAGCTAATTGTAGGGCCGATAGAAAGTATGTACCGTATATACTCGAGTATAAGCCGAGATTTCCAGCCCTTTTTTTGGGCTGAAAGTCCCCCCTCGGCTTATACTCGAGTCAGCGAACTTTTTACATTGGAAATCGTACCTGTAAAGAAGTTGCGGCTGCAGCGTCCATCGTTCAAATTCCGCGGTCTCTTCCTGTTCCTTCCGTGATAGGCGATTCTCATCAGACACTCTCCGCCTATCACGATCGTTCTCTCATCCTCAGTTTCCCAGCAGACGTCTGTGATTGGCGGAACACCCAACACAGTGTCTGCTGGGAAACTGAGGATGAGAGAACAGGTACTATTTACAATGTAAAATTATAGGATAGGAAACAGTGAGGATAGGAAACAGTGAGGATAGGAAACAGTGAGGATAGGAAACAGTGAGGATAGGAAACAGTGAGGATAGGAACAGTAAGGATAGGGAACAGTAAGGATGGGAACAGTAAGGATGGGAACAGTGAGGCATTGTTGACCCTTGGCTTATACTCGAGTCAGTAAGTTTTCCCAGTTTTTTGTGGCAACATTAGGTACCTCGGCTTATACTCGAGTCGGCTTATACTCAAGTATATACGGTAATAGAATTTGTCAAATGCAAGGAGCTGTAAAGTGAGTTTTTTTCTTTGTTCTGTAGCAATAAAATTTGCAATAAAGATAAGACTCTGCATTTCTGAGAATTAAAATCTCCACCTCAAATGAGTTGTCTCAAGAATAGCTATGTGTTCTGTCATTCACTTGTATTCTCTCCATCAGAGCGGAACTGTCAGGAAATTGTCAGTCTACAAGGCCCCCATGCAGGCCGACTTCTTTTCTGCATGAGTTTGCAGCAGATGAGTTTGTACACACATACACTTCAAAAGAACCGCCGTTCTTTTGAATGGCACGAACGCGGTGACGTCATCGACTACGATGAGCATGCGCTCGTCACATTCGATGCCGTCGCCGCCATCTTGCTTCACCCTACCTATGCCTTGGAAGCTACCGCGCATGCGTCAAAGTCATTTCGAGCATGCGCGGGTTTCCACAGCGACAGGTAAGTATACACACGCTCGGGTTTCTCGTCGGGAAACAGGCCGACAAGAATCCCGACGAGAAAATAGAGAGCAGGTTCTCTATTTTTCTCGTCAAGATTCCCGGCAGTTTTCTCAACGAGAAACCATACACACAAACAGTTTTCTCGTTAAGAAAGCTCTCCCAACAGTTTTCTTGTCGTTTCTTGCCGAGAAAACCGGTCGTGTGTGCGAGGCCTTACCGAGGTGTTGCTCTTAGAGGTGGCTGTGGCAGTCTTTGAATTACTCACTACTGAATTGGCACATATTTGGAGTGGATTTATCACAGAAGTCACTGCAATATATTTATATATTTGGACTTTATCTGGACTATTAAGTTTTTTAAAGTTGTTTTCACAAGCCTTTTATATGTGTTATCATTATATATTTTATAAGCAAATATGAACACCTCGGTAAGGATTGTAGTTATATGTGCTGTTTAAGCATATCACTAAAGCCCTGTACACACGATCGGATTTCCTATGGATTTTAAACCGATGGATTTTTCCATCGGAAATCCGATGAAGCTGACTTACATCAGTCTTGCCTACACACCATCAGTCAAAAAACCGATCGTCCCAAACGCCGTGACTTAAAACACTCCAACGAGCCAAGAAAAATTAAGTTCTATGCTTCTGAGCATGCGTCGACTTGATTCTGAGCATGCGTGGGTTTTTTATCCGATGGAGTTCCCCACAGAAGATAGTAATTTGCTATCGTTTTTTTTCTCCATCCGATAAATTTAAAACATGTTCTATTTTTTAACACCGATGGAAAAAAGACCGATGGGGCCCATACACAATCCGTTTGTCCGATGAAAAAAGTCCATCGGACTGTTTTCATCGGTAAAACCGATCGTGTGTACAGGGCTTAAGGCTTACTATTTTGAATTTAAGGTGATATCATTTATTGGCCAACTAAAAAGACTAAAGGTTAAGTTTACGAGGCACTCTGGCCTCTTGCCCGAGAAAAAGGCCAGCTTGCCTCAAAAGATTTCACTACATTCCTTTTAGTTAGCTATATATTGTATTACCCTAAATTCAAAAATGCACAAACAGAATAAAAAAATTAAAATAAAAAAGATGTTAAAAGATAAGAATAATAAAAAAAAAATCTAAAAATTCTAAATAAGCAATGCCTTTTCCCTTATTTTAAACCAAATGGAGCCCCTTTAAGGAGCAATACAAGTACTTTTCCACAGAAAGGAAAGTTTAAACTGTTTAAAACTCAATTTGAAAGTTTGCAGCCTAAAATATAAGAAACAACCCAAGTAAAACTTTAAATGTGGAGTTGAAAAAAATATTTTTAAAGTTCAGGAATCTTTAAATATATGCCACATTTATTTTCCATATCTTGCAGTTATCAACTTCAATAGACTAAGGGCCAGTTCACACCACATGGAGTCCAGTGCATTTTTTTCTGCACCAAAAATGCATGGAAAGTAGGTTATATGGCTTCCAATGCAATAGTTCACACCAGTGAAGTCAGTTCCAGGGCTTTCCAGTTCCAGAAAAACAGTACAACATGCTGCATTTTTCCTGTACTGGACAGCAGTAAAAAGCATCAAAAATGCACCAGAATGCACTGGAGCGCTTCAAAAACGCACTGGACCCCAGTACAGTGAAAAAAAATCAGGAAAGAAGAAGAAAAAAAAGCATCTGGAAACACATCAAAAACGCACCGGAATGTACCAAAAATGCGCTAAAAACATGCATGTAAAGGTGCATCTGGAACAGATCTGGAGTGCATTTTTGTGGTGTGAACCAGCCCTAAAATCACTAAGCTTTAACAACTTTTACTATCAACTAAGTGACTGATATTTTTATTTTTCATTGCTGATGATTACAATTATTAGGCTCAATTCACAAAGTTAATGGTGGCCATACACGCTTTCGATTTTATTATACAATCGATGGGCGATTTGATCAAAACAATCAAATTGGCAAACAATAAAACAGGCAAAACGTTTTCTTCCAGTTGATTTAGATCAGATTCTATCAAAATGAGTCAAGGGCAGAAAACTATCAATCATTTTGAATTGATCAACAAGCCCTTTGCTTTGATAAAGATAGGCAAAATATATAATTTCTATTTTATATAAAAGCAGCTATAGTGCATCCACCCTTTATTATCTTTTTGAGCACTGGGATGAGTAACACTTAGTGTGACTGATAATGTTTTAGTAAGCCCTTTGCTTTGGTCATGAATTTGATCTTATTTCAATTAGATTCAAATTATGAGATCGCATGGAAAATACTGAGGTGCAACCCATAACATATGATTGTATTTTCAGAACATCGAGCAAAATCCTCTTCCCCATGTGTAACTTATCGATTTAATGTGTTGTCTGTTATAGATCAATTATTCCTATCAGGAGAGATTGATAAGTAAAGAAATCAATGGACAGCAGTACACAACAAGATAAAGGATCATTTTTTTAAGTGACAGTTATTTTCTGTATCCAATGAGATTTGAAAATTTACAATCACATGACCAAAACTAAAGATACTTATCCCCGTGTTAAGCTGTTTGAATTAGGACTGAAGTCAAATTACAATTCTAATTTAGTGAACTGAATCTAAGTGCTAAAAATATATCCACATTAGTAGCTTTGGAGTAGTTAATTTAGGAAGAGCCTTTTGAAAACGTGTAAAATGTAACTTGTAGCAATAAAGTTTAGTGTATTCAAAATACAAAATTTAATTTGAAAGTTTTAGTAGTTTAAAATGTAAAGTTAGTACTTACAAGGAAAGTTCCACAAAGAGACAAAGAGTTCTGGGGAAGGGTTGTAGTAAGTTCATGAAGGGTCTGCTTGCCATGGCTTGCAGCTTGTAGCAGTGCTATGTACAAAGAGGAGAAGATAGGAGTAGACGATAGGCTCGTACTTACTAGTTTAGTCTTACAGCGTCCTTGCAGGCTGGGGGCACTTGTGTCTGCTGGCAACTGAGCTCGTCTGATGAGGAAAAAAAGGAGGGACTGTGCTATTTATGCCTGCAGAGGGTCCTCTTTGTCCAACAATTACTTTAAACCTTAGGACCCAGCAGTTTATATGCAGCTTACATCTACCATGTACTGTTTGATTTTTTTATTTTTATTTTTTTTAATTATTGGAACAGTCTGTGTGCCAGTTGGTTGGAGTTTCTGCAATAAAATAAACCTTACAACGCTGACTAAACAAATTTGGTTTTTAAAAGGCAGGACTCCCCCGCTGTAAATTTTCATGTGATACATTAGGGAAATGTGTTCATGGTTTAAAGTGCTGGATTCTGTGAAGCCATGCCATGGGAATTTTAACCATTGAAGGACCTCGAAAGGTAAAGTAAAATAAAATGAAAAAGTCAATAAAAGAGCTTCAGATACCCTTGACTGCTAGAAGTGTGCTTAAATGCACATTGAACACATATTAGCCGAACTCCAGAACAATATAAAAGGCACAAATTAGTGCAAATGTGTAATTAATGAAGGATTAATTCTGATAAAGTCCAATTGCAGTGCCCCCTTCCCCCTCCTACACACACATACAGTGCCTTAAAAATGTATTCACACACCTTGAAGTTTCCCACATTTTCTCATGTTACAACCAAAAACGTAAATGTATTTTATTGGGATTTTATGTGATAGACCAACACAAAGTGGCACATAATTGTGAAGTGGAAGGAAAATGATAAATGGTTTTCAATTTTTTTTTACAAATAATTATTTGAAAAGTGTGGTGTGCATTTGTATTCAGCCCCCCCAGTCAATACTTTGTAGAACCCCCTTTCGCTGCAATTACAGCCGCAAGTCTTTTTGGGGATGTCTCTACCAGCATTGCCCATCTAGAGAGTGACATTTTTGCCCATTCTTCTTTGCAAAATAGCTCAATCTCTGTCAGATTGGATGGAGAGCGTCTGTGAACAGCGATTTTCAAGTCTTGCCACAGATTCTCAATTGGATTTAGGTTTGGATTTTGACTGGGCCATTCTAACACATGTAGCGCCCTGCTCCCAATGAGGGTGCGCTATATGTTAAATTATAGTTATCTGAGCAATAGATTGGCTCAGAGGTGTTATAAATTGCACTCTGTTTCAGTTCAGCTTAGTTGTGTGATTTCCCTCCTGACAGTGGGTGTCGCTGCCACCGCTGGTCAGGATTGGAAAGGCTACAGGCTGGATGTATTGGGTACCTCTTTCGTAGCGAGCAGCCCAGGGGGTGTGCATGCTGGGAGGGGGTATTTAAGTAACAGACGCCATTAGAGCAGGGGAGAGATTTTGGGGTCGTGTCTTCGGTCCCCACCTGAGGGCCCTCATGGCCTCAGGGAAGCGTTGGCAGTTTCCGCCTCGGGGCCACGTTGGCCTGAGGCTTCGTTACTGATGGGTAGGCCCAGGAGTTGCTGGGGCCTACTGATCCAGGGATGATCCTGTGTCACCTTGCCTGCTGGAAGGGACCAAGCAATTGAGGACTCAATTGGAGGATGCATCCGGATCCTAATCTACCTCACAGTGCTGCCGGAACGGCTGAAAGATTCTAACACTGAGAGCTGTATTCTTCATTCAGAAGGTAACCCAAGTGAGGGTTACCCCAAGTCTGTGGCAGAGACTGTTCTAATTACACCAAGTCTGTGGCAGAGACTATATGTGATCGAGTTGTACATCGGCTGCTAGGCCAGTGAGATTGGGCCTATTCGATGTTTGCTGAGTCCAGCATGGAGTCAGTTATTCCTCTGGACCTAGGATAATTCTTATGAGTCGCAATTAAGGTACCTGAGTCCTCCCCATCCCATCATCCCCTCTGTTGGAAACTTTATTTCAAATAAACCCTTGAAAGAGACTTTTGTGTTGGTGCAAACTTCTTCTAGACAACTCTTCAAGGAAAACCCCTGAGACGAGCATACAGAACAGTGTGGTAACGTGCAAGGCCCAAAATTAAACCGCCGCCCTTACGGGGGTATTGCTATACACATGAATATGCTTTGATATAAACCATTCCTCTGTAGCTCTGGCTGTATGTTTAGGGTCGTTGTCCTGCTGAAAGGCGAACCTTTGCCCCTGTCTCAAGTCTTTTGCAGGCTCTAATGCCTCTTTCACACTGGGGTGGTGTCGGCGTTAGCGGTCAAGTGCCGCTAGTTTTAGCCCTAAAACTCCTGAAAAGCGCCCCAGTGGGAAAGAAGTCTTACAGGTTTTCTTCTAAGATTGCCCTGTATTTGGCTCCATTCGTCTTCCCATCAACTCTGAGCAGCTTCCTTGTCCCTGCTGAAGAAAAGCATCCCCATAACATGATGTTGCCACCACCATGTTTCACGGTGGGGATGGTGTGTTCAGGGTGATGTGTGGTGTTAGTTTTCTGCTACACATAGCATTTTGCCTTGAAAGGGGTTGTAAAGGTTCCCCTATTATTTAAAAAAAAAAACATATCATACTTACCTCCACTGTGCAGTTCGTTTTGCACAGAGTGGCCCCAATCGTCCTCTTCTGGGGTCCCACGGCGGCTCTCGCGGCTCCTCCCTGCAAGAGCTAACCCCCTCTGGGAAGCTGTCTTCCGAGGGGGTTACCTTGCGGGCGCGCTCCCGTGTCCATAGAAACCAATTGTATGACTCGGCCTGCCCCCCGGCGGCCGCGTCATTGGATTTGATTGACAGCAGCGGGAGTCAATGGCTGCGCTGCTATCAATAATCCAACGAAGAGCCGACAAGACCTGGGGAAAGCAATGCGGGATCATGCCCACGGAGATTCGGGGCTCAGGTAAGTAAAATGGGGACTCAGGGGGGCGGTGACTGCAAGATGTTTTTTCACCTTAATGCATAGGATGCATTAAGGTGAAAAAACACGAAGGTTTACAACCACTTTAAGGCCAAAAAGTTCAAGACCAGAGCACCTTCTTCCACATGTTTGTTGTGTCCCCCACATGGTTTCTCGCAAACTGCAAACAGGACTTCTTATGGCTTTCTTTCAACAATGGCTTTCTTCTGCCACTCTTTTATAAAGGCCAGATTTGTGGAGCGCACATCCCCGTAGGTAGATGAATGTGGTTTGTGGTTCATCTTCCACCCTGCACAGTCAGGCACATGAATTTCCAAACACACTGAATCAAGAGGAAGTCCTTGCACTTTGTTTTTGTTTTTTGTTTTATTAGCGGAATAAAACTTGGATGGGGAAAGCGTACATATGAGATGCCCACTTGATTAAAGAAACTTGGTAGGGACTAAAAGCGGAGGTTCACCCAAAAAATTTACATTAGCCCATCCTGATCTTTGTACCATATTATGGTGCATAAGTATAATATTTTTATTTGTGCGGGTGTCATTACCGAGATTCAGCCGTATTAGTCAGGACTTAAGGGGAATTCCTCCCGCAGGAGTGGGCGTATCACTTGCTCTCCACAAAGCCCCAGTGTTTGCTGGGAGGTGACTGCAATGTCTCCTGGGAGCACAGTGTCACGCTTCCCAGGAAACAGAGTAACGCTGACGATCGTAATCTCGCGAGATTTCCCTGCTGGGAGACTAGCATTCGCCTCTTCCCGGAAATCTGTGCTTGTGGGCTTCACATTGCCCATAAGCAAAATGGAAAATAACAGAATCGTTATATAGGTTTATATTTACTACGAAAACGGACGGGGGATGGATCATATTGCTGAACAAGTGAGTACTAACTATGTATGTGTAACCCCATTAGATGCACTTAAAAAAAAAATTGAGGGACCGCGGAACCTCCGCTTTAAACTATATACACTCCCAGTATATATATATATGTAGCGGGGTGTCATATTTAGGGGGAGCATCTGAGTGGTAACTAGGCTCAGATGCACTAATTGTTAGGTTTCATGGACCATTTTTGTCCCTGGGAGATAGTACTGATGTGCAGTTTCCTGGGGCCTATAGGTGGCGCTGTTGCCATAGGCCCGGGTTGAACCGTGGTACAGGGTTGTGCCTTTTCTTGTCCCCTCTCGGCAGCAGTACGGCGGGGCGGGGAACCTGCTGTGCCTGTCGGGAGGGGATATAAAAGGGGGCGGCCATCTTCCAGTGGGGTCGGTTCCGCGCCCAGGCACCTTAGGCCTGGGTGTGTGTGTCGCCTCCGGGTGCCCTAGGCCCGGAGGCCTGGGCGAGCGTGTTGTCTCCAGGTGCCCTAGGCCCGGAGACGGAGCTGCTGTTTCCATCCCAGACACCTTCAGCCTGGGGTGAGGTACTTTGACGACTGCCTGGAACCCAGCAACCTTGGGCTGGGGTCCGCTAAGGATCGAGGCTCCCAGGGATCTGCCTTGCGAGGGGACCCGTATCCAGGATCGAGGAGGCCAGGGAGGTGACCCTTTCTGAAGACCCAGCGCAGAGTCGTGGTGACAGAGGGGGGCCTCTGGTAATTCTCCGGAGGGATGTTCTTATCCTAAAAAGGGGCCAAGTTACTCAAAGAAGGAAGTGCGGGTTCTTTATGTCACAGTGGCAGTGACTGTATGCACACCAGGTCAGTGGCAGTGACTTGTAACTATTTACCAGGTCAGTGGCAGTGACCAACCTCATGGTCCGTGGCAGGGACCATGCGCCAAGCCGGTTTGTGCAAACCAGGACAGGAGAAACCCTAAATTAAGTTTGTGCCTGGACCTCCTCCCACCTTATCTGACCCGTGTTTGTCTCAACCTGATTGCTCTCAAAGAGACTATTTATTGCCCTTAAGAATAAATAAGAAGTTAGACTTTTCAGTTGGTGTGGACAGTTGCTTACTGGGGAGAACTAAGGACTTGTTTCTGGCTACCCCAGAAACAAGGTCAGCTCTGGAGGTTTTTAAACACTGGCTGCAGGCAGGCCCGAGAAACTAACACCGCTCAACCTCCCCATCTAGGAGGGTACGGGCTTGTGGTGCGGTGTGCCTCAGTCTTTTCCTGCGAAGGAGCCAACTAGAAGAAAAGCAGGTAAAGGCTGGGGTGGGTGCACTACACATATATATATATATATATACAGTTTATATATATGTAGCGGGTACTTGAATTTAGGGGGAGCATCTGGGTGGTAGTGTAACCCAGATGCCTTGATTGTTAGGAAATTCAAGGTTCCCTTTGTGAGTCTTGGAGGACTCTGGTGGTGTGAAGTTCCAGCCGGCCTACAGGTGGCATTGTTGCCTTGGACCGGGGTTGGGCTCGCACCGGAAGACTGTACCTTTTTGTCCTCCCCTGGAGCTGGTACAGCGGGGCGGGGAACCCACTGTGGCGCAAAGGGAGAGGTCATAAAAGGGCCGGACGCCCTGTTCATGGGGTTAGAGTCCGGAGCCAGAAGATGCGGCCGCACCCAGGCACCTTCAGCCTGGGTGCTGGCATTCCGGTGTTCCAGGCCTAGGTGCCCTTGACCTAGCCAGAGCGGAGATGGAGTCCATCTCAGGCACCTTTAGCCTGGGGTGAGGTACTATGGCGGATGCCCGGGGCTCAGTACCTTCGACTGAGTTCCGCGAGGGTGGAGGAATCCAAGGGGGCCCTAACTCCTTGGGTGCCCGTGTCTGAGTTCGTGAGGACTGGTGTGCAGTAACTTCTCTGAAGAGTCCGGCGCAGCATCGCTGGTGACGGAGAGGCCTCCATTTCTCCCTTGGACGGATTTCTTCCTCTGACAGGGGCAGAGCGAGCGAAGGTAATTCACGGTCTACATCACCTAGTCAGTGGCAGTGACTATTCACCACTGGTGACAGCACAGTGGTCAGCAGCAGAAGGGAAAGGATTGTGCCTCGATCTGTCCCCATTTTCCAAAGTAAAGAAAATGTTTTATTGCTTGGCAAGAAGAATAAAACTGAGTTGGACCTATTCACTGTGTGGGACTCTGGTTACTAGGAGCAAAGGAGTCAGGGACGAAGTACTGGACTTGACTCTAGGACACCTACACAAAACCCAATTTGCTGGCCTTCACCTCTTAGCTATGGAGGACATGGGCCGCGGTGTGTCTTATCCCTCTCTCCCAGGTACCCCTAGACAACAGCCATATAACGGATAAAGATAGAGAGAGGGGTGAGCCCTGCTACACATGGGGGCTCGTCCGGGATGTGTATGGTATCTTAATTCGAACTTTGCTGCCCGGAGGAGTTCCGAGTAGGTCGGCCATATTGGCCAACGCGCCACGAGGCAACCCACAGCTGCGTAGTTCGTGGGCGGGGAAAGGGAAAAGCCAGCGAACAAGTGCAGAAGGTGGGAGGAGTCTGGCCATGTGGATGTACGCACATGGAGATTCCGGCGCAGGTGGGTCAGTGCGCAATGGAGCAGCAAAGAGAGAGGATGGCTTCAAACGCTCCGTGGATTTCAGTTCCTTCCTTCGCGGATATGTCTTCTCTGGTTGCTCCGATTATGGATACGGGGATAAGACTAAGGCCCAGGGGGCGATTGGCTCTATACACCTGCAGAGACATGGAGGCCCTCGGTGTGATCTGTCCCGGCTGTTCGGGACTGGTGGTCCAGCTGAAGCCGTTCGGGCGCTGTGAGGTCTGCAAAGAATTTCTCTTCGAGGTGGAACCATCCACAGAAAAGCCTCGCGCTTTCCACCTCAACTACCTCACAGGGACTGCCACTCCGGAAGGAGAGATCGATGCTGGTGCGTTTCCCATGCGCACTGATCCGGGCAAAGTGACTGCCCAAGCGGAGATGAAAAGAGAAAAATCAGAGAAAGCTGCCTCGGTCATCAGCAGCTCCCTGCTCCGGCCACCGAAGAGGAAAGTCGGCCTAGTGATAGCCTCGTGTGGTCGTGGAAGAGCTTCGCCCCACTGCTTGCCTGGCCTGGATGGATCCGGTAGAAAAAGTCCTGGACATCCCTGTTCTTCTAAAGGCCCAGGTGAGCCAGGGGTTGGGACTGTCTGCGTGGTTACAAGTGGCGGAAGCCCACATTCGGTAGAGACCGTCAAGGGGGATAGTTCCGTGACTGGGAATTATCTGCCCGCTGAATGCTACGACACCTCTGACCTGGATTCATTGTCTGACAATGGTGATGATGGGGAGATAGACGAAATCTTCCATCAAAAGGGATGGGACAAGATGAAGCTACCCTCGTCCCGTGTCACAAGGGACCTGCCCATGTCTACTGGAGATAGTACACCTCGGGTAGAGGCCTCGGCGCCAAGGGAAGAAGCTGGTCCTCTGTCTGAAGTTCCCCTTCTGGATTCAACATCCATTTTACCCGTTCCTGTTGCGGGAGCGCAACGTCAAGCACTGCGGGCTCCTAGGCCCAGGTCTACCGAGGTGGTGAACGCACCTCGCCACCCAGAAGCGATTGTTCCACCTGGAGAAGGAGACCGAGCCACTATGCCACCTTTGTCAAGGCTGCAGCATCTGTTTGGCCAGAAGGTTGCTCAGGAATATGGGTGGGAATACCCGTATCTGCCTCGGGAACTGCTCTACGAGGTGGAAGTTTTTCGGCAACGATGGTATGATACCTTTGTGTGGGACAAACTTAAAGTACAGCAAGCACGGCGGTACCTTTCCTGTTCACCAACGGTCACCAAGAAGTTCCAGGACTGTAAAGCTAAGTGGATGCTGGGAAGACACATCCATGCGGACAAAGTGGTGATTTGCCGTAAGGAAGGAAAAAGTGTTGAGTACCATGTGGAGGCTTTTGATGACCGTCTGAAGCCTGTGTCGTTGCCTCATCCAAGGTTTTACCTGTAAAAGGAAAAACGGGGAAAGAGACTCCCGTGTGCTTTTCTTGTCCATTCATGGCTGAACTTTCCGGAGTGCCTTTGCCGGAACACAGGGACTGTGCCCTAGTTTTTTTTGTATTTGGGCAGTTATACTCTTTGGAGAAATGGGAGCTGTTTTTTTTGTTTTGTTCTCCCTCCTTCTCCTTGCACTCAAGAGAAATCAGTGACTCTGGGTTTTAGTTAGTGTAGGGTCACAGAGAAATGATCAAGAGAAAGAAAAAAGTTCATCTGGAAGTGATGAGTGTCTTGACCGCGGCACTGTCACCAGGTGGCAGTGTTGCGCAACGATTGTTTGTTTTTTTTCGACATTAAGCAGCACTCATTGGAGTGAATGGGTTTCTTCTCGGATAAACTCATTCATTCCAAGAAAACACACATATGTTGTTAGGATGTATGTTTCTTTTCTTTCCCTCTGCAGGAGACTCGTCTATCAAGGCTGCTGAGAATGGGTGGTCCTTAGTTAGCCAGGGGGAGGGAAGAATGTAAATGTGTGAGATATTTACAGTGTTTTATTGGAAAGTTTTATAGTTATATTGTTTTAAGTTTTCCCTTTCCCATTCAGGTCTTGGCACAATTCAGGGCTAAAATGTGTAGTTTGTTTCTGGGATGAGCTTATGTCACCACCCTTGTGGGGTATGGGTTTATACCAGACACTGGGGACCAGTGTCAAATCACCGGGGGGAGAGTGTAGCGGGTACTTGAATTTAGGGGGAGCATCTGGGTGGTAGTGTAACCCAGATGCCTTGATTGTTAGGAAATTCAAGGTTCCCTTTGTGAGTCTTGGAGGACTCTGGTGGTGTGAATTCCCGCCGGCCTACAGGTGGCGTTGTTGCCTTGGATCGGGGTTGGGCTCGCACCGCAAGACTGTACCTTTTTGTCCTCCCCTGGAGCTGGTACAGCGGGGTGGGGAACCCGCTGTGGCGCGAAGGGAGAGGTCATAAAAGGGCCGGATGCCCTGATCACGGGGTTAGAGTCTGGAGCCAGAAGATGCGGCCGCACCCAGGCACCTTCAGCCTGGGTGCTGGCGTTCCAGTGTTCCAGGCCTAGGTGCCCTTGACCTAGCCGGAGCTAGGGTGAGGTACTATGGCGGATGCCTGGGGCTCAGTACCTTCAACTGAGTTCCGCGAGGGTGGAGGAATCCAAGGGGGCCCTAGCTCCTTGGGTGCCCGTGTCTGAGTTCGTGAGGACTGGTGTGCAGTAACTTCTCTGAAGAGTCCGGCGCAGCATCGCTGGTGACGGAAAGGCCTCCATTTCTCCCTTGGACAGATTTCTTCCTCTGACAGGGGCAGAGCGAGCGAAGGTAATTCACGGTCTACATCACCTAGTCAGTGGCAGTGACTATTCACCACTGGTGACAGCACAGTGGTCAGCAGCAGAAGGGAAAGGATTGTGCCTCGATCTGTCCCCATTTTCCAAAGTAAAGAAACTGTTTTATTGCTTGGCAAGAAGAATAAAACTGAGTTGGACCTATTCACTGTGTGGGACTCTGGTTACTAGGAGCAAAGGAGTCAGGGACGAAGTACTGGACTTGACTCTAGGACACCTACACAAAACCCAATTTGCTGGCCTTCACCTCTTAGCTATGGAGGACATGGGCCGTGGTGTGTCTTATCCCTCTCTCCCAGGTACCCTTAGACAACAGCCATATAACCGATAAAGATAGAGAGAGGGGTGAGCCCCGCTACACATATATATTTATATATACACACCACCTCTTCTTCTTGACCTCCAGCACATACACTTGCTTGCAGACTATCACTCCCAGGACCAGCTAGCACTGATGTAGGGACATGACCTTGGCTCTGTCAGGCTCAAAGCAAATACCCTTTGCAGGCAGGGACAGGGGGCAAAATGGTAGTCCTTAGTGCCAGCTGTGCTACATATGGCTACTGCTCCCAGTACCACCTCTTCAGGCACTGCCTTCTGGCTGAAGCTGCCCCTTTCCACTGCCCGTGCCACCACAGTCCTCCTGACTGTCTCTGTACTTATCCCAGACTGCTCCATCCTCGGACTATCAAGCATGCCTCCCAGTGCTCCTTACTGTGTGTCACTCACTAGCCCTCCTGGCTGTTCCTGTTGCTCCTGGAGACTTGCCCGGCAGTGCTGTGTCCAATCACAGCTGATCATAGTGTGAATAGGAAATGCCAGTTATTGGCATTCCTCTCCTCACGCTGACAGCGCGTGAGGAGAGCTGATAAGCTGCTTTCCTCAGTGGGGGCATCTGCACTGATAATCAGTGCCCTGATTATCAGTGCAGCCCCATCAGTGATGCCTGTCATTGCCCACCAATAATGCCCTTCAGTGCCCATCAGTGATGACAATCAGTGCCCACCAGTGATGCCTGTCAGTGCCCATCAGTGAAAGTTAACCTTACCTAGGAAATCTTTACAATACTGGACAATTCTTCTGTTCCAAAGCCTGCCTGTCCCTTTTAAACAGGTTCTGGTCCCTAACTACGGTGCCGGCCTGTCCTTGCCCGACAGGTTCCCCCTCACTATTTAGACAGAATAAAGGTGGATAAAGCACCTGGACCAGATGACATGCACTTATGGATCCTAAAAGATTTGAGCTCTGTAATTTCAAAGCCATTGTATCAAATTTTTAGGGACTCATTAACCACTTGCCGACCCCTTCACTGAGATATACGTCGGCAGAATGGCTCGTACAGGCACAATCACGTACCTGTACGTGGCCCTTTAACTGCCGTCGTCGGGGGCGGCGCGCTCGCGACCCCCTGCCTTCCCCGTGAGTGGGACCGCGGGTCCCGCGGACTCGATCGCCTCGGGGATCCCCGCGATCGTCTCACGGAGGCCCGGAGCGGGGAGATGTGTGTGTAAACACATCATCTCCCCGCTCCTCTACTGACAATGTCAGCGATCTCCGCTCCGTGTAATCAGAGCGGAGATCGGTGACGTGTCAGTCGTAGCCAAGCCCCCCCTCAGTTAGTAACACACCCCTAGGCACACTTAACCCCTCCAGCGCCCCTAGTGGTTAACCCCTTCACTGCCAGTGTCATTTTCATAGTAACCAGTGCATTTTTATTGCACTGATCGCTGTGAAAATGACAATGGTCCCAAAAATGTGTCAAAAGTGTCCGCAGTGTCCGCCATAATGTCACAGTCACGAAAAAAATCGCTGATCGCCGCCATAACTAGTAAAAAAAATAAAATTAATAAAAATGCCTTAAAACTATCCCCTATTTTGTAAACGCTATAATTTTTGCGCAAACCAATCAATAAACGCAGTTTGCGATTTTTTTACCAAAAATATGTAGAAGAATACGTATCGGCCGAAACTGAGGAAAAAAAATGTTTTTTTATATATTTTTTGGGGATATTTATTATAGCAAAAAGTAAAAAATATGTCATTTTTTTCGAAATTTTCGCTCTATTTTTGGTTATAGCGCAAAAAATAAAAACCGCAGAGGTGATCAAATACCACCAAAAGAAAGCTCTATTTGTGGGAAAAAAAAGAACGCCAATTTTGTTTGGGAGCCACGTCGCACGACCGCGCAATTGTCAGTTAAAGCGACGCAGTGCCGAATCGCAAAAAGGGGCCTGGTCATAATGGCCCGTATTGGTCCGGGGCTTAAGTGGTTAATGACAGGAATAGTACCACTGGATTGGCGCAGGGCCAATGTGGTACCTATATTTAAAAAGGGAACAAAGTCTTTACCAAGTAACTATAGACCTGTTAGTTTAACTTATATAGTTGGGAAGATACAGGAGAGATTAATAAAAGACCACATAGATGAGTTCTTGCTGGAAAAAAATATTTTAAGCAACAGACAGCATGGATTCATGAAAGACAGAAGTTGTCAGACAAACCTGATTTATTTTTATGAAGAGGTAAGTAAAACCTTGGACAGAGGCATGGCTGTGGTTGTGGTATACTTGGATTTTGCAAAAGCATTCGATACAGTTCCGCACACACAGTGTAAGGTAAAGTCTACAGGATTGGAGATATCAGTTTGTAAATGGATAGAAAACTGGCTAAAAGACAGAATTCAGAGAGTAGTGGTTAATGATTCTTACTCTGAATGGTCTGAGGTTTAATGTTGATAAATGTAAAGTTATGCACTTGGGGGCTAAGAATATCCATGCATCATACATTTTAGGGGGAGTACAACTGGGGGGATCCTTAATGGAGAAGGATCTGGGGGTTTTGGTTGCTCATACACTCAATAATGGCATGCAATGCCAAGCTGCGGTTTCCAAAGCGAGCAAAGTCCTTTCTTGTATTAAGAGAGGTATGGACTCCAGAGAGAGAGATATCATGTTGCCCCTGTACAAATCATTAGTAAGACCTCATCTGGAATATGCAATTCAGTTTTGGGCCCCAGTTCTCAAAAAGGATACTGGAGAAAGTGCAGAGAAGGGCAACCAAACTGATAAGAGGCATGGAGAAGCTCAGCTATGAGGATAGATTAGAGGAACTGAATTTATTCTCTCTTGAGAAGAGGAGATTAAGGGGGGATATGATCAACATGTACAAATATATAAGGGGTCCATATAGTGAACTTGGTGTTGAGTTATTCACTTTACGGTCAACACAGAGGACAAGGGGGCACTCTTTACGTTTAGAGGAAAAGAGATTTCACCTCCAAATATGGAAAGGTTTCTTCACAGTAAGAGCTGTGAAAATGTGGAATAAACTCCCTGCAGAGGTGGTTCTGGCCAGCTCAGTAGATTGCTTTAACCCTTTCAATACACGGCTTTTTGTACCACTTCCATACCGGGCCTATTCTAGCACTTCTCTCCTACATGTACAAATCATCATTCTTTTGCTAGAAAATTACACAGAACCCCGAAACATTATATATGTTTTTTTTAGCAGACACCCTAGGGAATAAAATGACGGTCATTGCAACTTTTTTTCTTGCACGATATTTGCGCAATAATTTTTCAAACGCCTTTTTAAAAAAAAAAAAATGGTTTCATGAATTAAAAAATAACAAAACAGTAAAGTTAGCCCAATTTTTTGAGAAAATATGAAAGATGATGTTACGCCGAGTAAATAGATACCTAACATGTCACGCTTTAAAATTGCGCACACTCATGGAATGGCGCCAAACTTCGGTACTTAAAAATCTCCATAGGCGACGCCCTATTTTTTTTTACAGGTTACCAGGTTAGAATTACAGAGGAGGTCTAGTGCTAGAATTGTTACATGCGCTCTAACGCATGCGGCGATACCTCACATATGTGGTTTGAACGGCGTTTACATATGTGGGCGACTAACGTGTGCATTCGCTTCTGATCGCGAGCTACCAGGAACAGGGGCGTTTGAATTTTTTTTTTTTATAATTTTTTTTTTTTTACTTATTTATTTATTTTTTTACAATTTTTTTTTTTTTAATCACTTTTATTCCTATTACAAGGAATGTAAACATCCCTTGTAATAGGAATGTGTGTGACAGGTCCTCTTTATTGAGAGATGCGGGGTCAATAAGACCCCACATCTCTCCTCCAGGCTGGAAAGCATGAGATCAGTGAAAATGATCGTTCTTATGGTGCACAGAATCGCCGGCACTTCAAAAGGATATCTGAATGATGCCTCTAGCTGCAGGCATCATTCAGATATCCCCCTACAAAGCCAGGACGTCATATGACGTCCACCCAGGATGGGAGATCCCATCTGTGGACGTCATTTGACTATGGCTGGGTAGGGAAGAGGTTAAGAAAGGCCTGGATTCTTTCTTAAATGTACATAATATAACTGGGTACTAACATTTATAGGTAAAGTTGATCCGGGGAATATGCCTCTCAGGGGATCAGGAAGGAATTTTTTCCCCTGCTGTAGCAAATTGGATCATGCTCTGCTGGGGTTTTTTGCCTTCCTCTGGATCAACTGTGGGTATAGAATTAGGTATATGGGATTGTATGATATTATTATTCAATTTTTTTATGGTTGAACTGGATGGATTTGTATCTTTTTTCAACCTGACTGTGTAACTATGTAACTATGTAACTATCTATCATTTCTTTCTGGAGCCCTCAGTGATATTGAGATGTTCCTCAGCATATTTGACAAAAACCTATGAAAAACAGCCAGGCTTAATCTAAACTGAAGGGAGGGATTGTGGAGTTTGTAATAACTGGCAGCAGCCAGTAGGGGAGTAGCTAGGCCTGGTCTTTCTGCCACTGCTAATAGTCAGAAGAAGGTCTTGTGGAGAAGTAAAAAAGGAGTGTGGGAGCATAGGAAACAATTAACAAGTAGCCCTTCAAATCCTAAAACAGAGAGGTCTAGCAGGCATAAAGCCAATCTCCTAACAAAATATACAGTGTGGCTCTAAGGCATAGCTAAAGCCGAAAAACAAAAAATATATAATTCAGCTTTTTGGTCCTTTGGATGGCCGTGTTAGCTTTCTTTTTTTTTTTAGGCTAGTTTCCTCTTTTTCACCTGTAATCAGTAACATGCTTCCTGTCCTAGGGTGACAACACTACATTGCACTGGCAAAGAAGCATTGTCACCCTATTGCAGGAAGTGTCAGAGGACTATAGAACACCCCCCTTCATCTCCGTAACATAGGAAGGAGATATTCTGTTGTCCTCAGAATCTTTTGAAGGGGGCGGCAGACAATGCACCCACATCCACCCCCCCAGTCAGTTGGGGTCACCCGCAAGCCCCCTCCCCCCTCTGGTCAGTTTGTCACCAGCCCTGCACTTATCCCAGCTAGGTCGCTGGCAGCGATTCCTCCGGGCGCCGGCTTCCCCTGTGTCTCCTCGGCATCATGGCGGCTTCTGCCATGCGTCTCCTCCCTCCTCCTCCTAAGCAGCCAATAGGATCGCTCCTCCTCTCGGCCAATCAGGTGATGGTTCTCAGGGCCCAATCCGTGATTGGCTGAAAGGAGAATCAGGAAGACAATAGCAAATATTAATTTGCTATTGTCACACAACCGGGTGGGCTCAGGGCATAGTGCTCTGCGCCCCAAGCCCACCCTTTTTTTAAGCCAATTAGAGCCTCTGGATCTAATCATGTGCTTCTAAAAAAACAACAATGGAATCCATGCGTCCGGCGCCCTGCATGTAGATTAGGGGCCAAGTGCATGGATTAGGGGGGTGGCGCCCCTGCTCCCTGTATGGACGGGCTGCCACTGAACACCAGGTATCCCTGGGCTGCTTTGCAGATTGTAAGTACTTTAAGGAATAGAGCAGCCACCCACAAAAAGGACACTTGTCGTTCATGTAAGTACCATTCCTGGTGCTGATTTAAGGTGATCACATACTGTACATGCAATCTGTCAGTGCTTGTGTTATAAAGTATCCAATCCAGCTATTATAGCACTTCCATCTAAAGTGTTGCCAGCAGAGTAAAAAGTAATATCCTTGGCCTTGCAACTCTCTCCGGACTTAGAAATTCTAGCACAACACCAGCATTGTGTGAGGGTTGAAAACTTGAGCTGTGAGGAAGGGGGTTAGTGGGTTTGAAAAAAAGATTCCCTCTCAAAATTCTCAAAATACATAAGCCAGAGTACATGCTTAAAGTGGTTGTAAACATTTACAGTACATATACCGAAAGAGGTAACTGGTCTCAGGTGATACACAGAGATGAAACAAATCCTCCTACATACATTGTATCTATTTATCTGCACAGGGGCGGATCCAGGGGGGCAACGGGGCAATTGCCCGCTCCAAGAATGCAGGCAAGAGCGGGCAGCTCTGCGGGTGACTGACTCTGTGATTCCACGGGTGGCTCCGTGATTCCGCTGGTGTGCGGGCGGCTCCGCGGGTGTGCAGCGGCTCCGCGATTCCGCGGGTGCGCGGGCGGCTCCGTGATTCCGCGGGTAGCTCCGGGATTCCGCGGGTGTGCGGGCATCTCCGGGATTCCGCGGGTGTGCGGCTCGGCTCCGTGGGCGAGATAGCGGGCGGTCGGTGAGTGGACAGGTGAGAGGGGGGGTAGCTGGGCGGCTCGGTGTGTGAGCGCTGCTGGCCAATCAGGGAGCCGGCAGGCACAGGAGCAGAGAGATGACATCATCTCCCGGCACCCGCCCTGCATCCTTGCAGTTCCGCCCTCACTGTGCAGGCAGCCATGGGCAGCAGAGAGATTACATCATCTCTCTCTCTCTCTGCTGCCTGACTTTGGGACAGAGCACCTTAGCAGGAAAGTGACACAGCAGGTGACAATCTGCAACATGTGGCAGGTGATGTGGCAAGTGACAATCCGCATCTGGTGGCAGGTGACAATACGCAATGTGTGGTGGGTGACGTGGCAAGTGACAATACGCATTTGGTGGAAGGACACGTGGCAAGTGACAATCCGCATTTGGTGGCAGGCGACGTGGCAAGTGACAATACGCATTTGGTGGCAGGCGACATGGCAAATGACAATCCGCATTTGGTGGCAGGTGACGTGGCAAGTGACAAATGACAATCCGTATTTGGTGGCAGGCGACGTGGAAAGTGACACACTCGAGGCTCCCACTGATTCTGCATTATGGTGAGTTGAACTATTTCTTTTTATATTACAATGTAATAATAGAAATAATGCGCTTCAATCATCCTGAGACCATAATAACCATGGTGCTGTGATGATTGAAGCGCCAATACCAGCCATTTCCCCAATAAATTGCCCCCAAAAAAACATATTTTCTGGCAGTGCCCCTCCCAAGACTAGACTCTGGATCCGCCCCTGAATCTGCAACCCTCTCTTTTCTACAGCAATTCAAAGTACAGAATTTACACAGCATTTCTCAGCACCAGAAGGCAGGGGGCAGGGATCTGATGTCAATCAATGCACTACAGAGAGCTATATGCAATCTGAGACCTGGGTGGAGGGAATGGACACACCCCACTGTACATATGAGACTTCTATAGGATTTCATAGGGAAACATGCACAGCTAAAGCTGTCAATCACCTTCTGTGTGCTGGAGAGGATGCAGGGCCATCTCCTGGGATTGTCTGGTGTCAGCATAGACTGTCAGAAGTGACTCATGCAGATAATACATGAATGGGAAAGTAGACAGTAGAAATCGCTCTAGGTACTTTGGAGAAAGGCAAGCGCATATACGTTTTTTTTTTCATTCTTCATTTCAGAGATTTACAACCACTTTAAGGCAGTATCTATTTGCTGCTGACCAGGTTCAACAGTTAGACCATTTTGGAATCCAGTGGCTAGAGTGGATCTCTCCTTTTTTGTTTTAAATGACAAGAAAAATTGACAGTTACATAGTCTTCGGATACATTTTTTATTACATGCACTTTTACCAAAAACGCTTTTGTATTATCGACATCATTTTGTAATAAAAGTTGACATCATTTTATAATATTTTATTTTTTAGGCTATCACAGTGCGCTTTCTATCTGTTTTATTGTGTTAATCTGTCCCCATTCCAGAAAGATTTTGAAAGTGTAAAAATACAATAGTCGCCCTTTAAATCCTTTGTTGTAAGGAGCCGTACTCCAGATGACTGGGTTAAGGGCCACCCTTTAATTAAGCAGTCATGTTTCTGTGAATTTATAGAGTTTAATGTATGACATTTTGGTACTGTTTTATATTTGATTTCTTTAGAATCTGTTAGCTGTAGAAAATATGTTAGTTTTTCCTTCATTAGCAGAAACTATTGTGCTGTTTGCAAGTGAAATCTGGTATACAGTCTGGAAACACATATGGTTCTGTTTCCACAAACCGCAGGTCTCTCCAAACACTGACTGCTGTGTTTTCTCTTCTTTTCCCTTTATGTACCTTTTAACCACAACTTGAATGGAAAACCAACATATGCACCATACTGTATATACTTATTGTAAGATATCAGCATCTTTCAGGATTGTTCTATGGACGCTACCACACTGAATGTCAGTTTAAAGGAAAAAAATATGGAGTCTGCCACTAAAAACCTCTCTTTATGAGGCTAGTTGCCTGGCTGATCCAGTTGCTTCAGTAAGCCATTGACCAGGTGCTGACTTACTTCTCTTTGACTTCAGTTTTAAACCTTTTACAGATCCTCTTGGATGGTGGATTTAGCCAGTGCTACGCCTGCATTATCCCTTTATAACAGGTCCTTTTGCATGGGAGGTTGAATGAATTTTTCATCTAAATGATACCATACTGACAGGTCTTCTTTACTAGCAGCTTTACTCACTGCTAGAGTAGCACGATGCCTTAGTGACAGGTCTAGTATGTATTTTGAGAGGCCCCACCATGCCATTTTTTGCACACAAAAAAAAAAGGAGCAGGTAAAAGTCAACTACTGCAAAAAAATAAATAAAAAATGTCTGTCTTCCCCAAAATCTAAAACTAGACCCATAACCAGAACGTTCAAGTCTGGCGGTAATATATATATATATATATATATATATATATATATATATATATGTAGCGGGTATTTGAATTTAGGGGAGGCATCTGGGTGGTAGTGTAACCCAGATGCACTGATTGTTAGGGAATCTGAGACCCTTTTATGGTTCTTGGAAGACTCTGGTGGTGTGAGGTTCCCTGCGGCCTGAATGTGGCGCTGTCGCCCTGGGCCGGAGCTGAACACTCACCGCAAGACTGCATCCCTTTTTGTCCTTCCTGGCGCTGGTACGGCGGGGTGGGGAATCTGCTGTGACGCTAAGGGAGAGGAGATAAAAGGGGGCGGACGCCCTGACCTTGGGGTTCAGAGTCGGAGGACGCGGCCGCGCCCAGGCACCTTCAGCCTGGGTGCTGGCATTCCAGAGTTCCGGGCCCAGGTGCCCTTGACCTGGCCGGAGCAGGAGATGGAGTCCATCCCAGACACCTTTAGCCTGGGGTGAGGTACTAATGCGGAAGCCTGGAACTCAGTACCTTCGACTGGGTCCCGCGAGGGTGGAGGAATCCGAGGGGGCCCTAACGCCTTGGGTGCCAGTGTCTGAGACGAGGAGGCTGGTGAGCATAACTTCTCCGGAAAGTCCGGCGCAGCATTTGCCGGTGACGGAGAGGCCTCCGGTAACTCTCTTGGACGGATGTCTTCCTTCTGACAAGGGCTGCGATAGCAAAGGTAATTCATGCTCTTGTTCTATATAGTCGGTGGCAGCGACTATACATCATAACCATTGGTGACACCACAGTGGTTAGCTCTACTTAAAGGATTGTGCCTTGACCTACTCCCCACAAATACTGAAGTGTTCTATGGGTCTCAACCTGTCTGTGCTGTATGACTATTTATTGCTGGAAGAGAATAAATACGAGTTGGACCTTTTCAGTGTGTGGAACTCTGGTTACTGGGAGCAAAGGGAGTCATTTCGGAGAAAGGATTTGACTCTGAGACATACACACAAAACCCGATAGTTCTGGCTTTCACCTCCAGTCTCTCTGGAGGACATGGGCCGTGGTGTATCGCATCCCTCCCCCCAGTACTAACCCCCTAGACAAGACAAACAAGCCGAGAATGAGAAGGGGTGAGAGGGGTGAGGTCGCTACACGTGGGGGCATCGTTTCCAGGATGTGTATTGTGTCTGAATTTGAACTTTGCTGCCTGGAGGAGTTCCGAGTAGGTCGGCCATATTGGCCAACGCGCCACGAGGCACACCATAGCTGCGCAGTTCGTGGGCGGGAAGAAGAGAAAGCCCGCAAACAAATCCAGAGTATGGGAGGAGTCTGGCCATGTGGAAGGACACACGTGGGGATTCCGGTGCGAAGTGGTCAGTGCGTATTGGAGCAGCAGCCAGTCAGGATGACCTCAAATACTCCATGGATTTCTGTTCCTTCTACAGCGGAGATGACTTCCCTTGCTGCTCCGATCACGGACACAGGAATAAGACTAAGGCCCTGGGGGCGGTTGGCTCTGTATACCTGCAGAGACATAGAGGCCCTTGGTGTAATCTGTCCCGGCTGTTCGGGACTGGTGGTCCACTTGAAGCCGTTCGGGCGATGCGAGGTCTGCAAAGAATTCCTCTTCGAGGTGGAGCCATCCACAGAAAGGCCTCGCGCCTTCCACCTCAACTACCTCACAGTACTGCCACTCCAGAGGGAGAGATTGATGCCTATGCGGACATTCCTGTGCGCACTGAACAGGGTGAAGTGACTGCCCTAGCGGAGATTGAGAGAGAAAAATCTGAGGATGCTGCCTCGGTCACCACAAGCTCCCTGCTCCCACCGCCGAAGAGGAAAGTTGGCCTGGTGATGGCATCCTGTGGTCGTTTAAGAGCTTCACCCCGTCGCTTGCCTGGCTTGGATGGATCCGGAGGGAAGAGCCCTGGACATCTCTGTTCTTCTAAAGGCCCAGATGAGCCAGGGGTTGGGACTGTGTGTGTGGTTGGAGGTGTCGGGAGCCCACGGTCGGTGAAACCCATGGAGGGGGGTGATTCCGTGTCTACGGGGAATTACCTGCCCGCAGAGTGTTATGACACCTCCGACCTAGAGTCACTATCTGATGCCGGTGATGATGGGGAGATAGATGAAATCTTCCACAAGAAGGGATGGGACAAGATTAAGTTACCCTCGTCCCGTGTCACAAGGGACCCACCTATGTCCATTGGGGAGAGTACGCCCCGGGTGGAGGCCTCGGAGCCTAGGGAAGAATCTGGTCCCCTGCCTACACTTTCGCTTCTTGAATCATCGAATGTTTCACCTGCTCCTGTTGCGGGAGTGCAACGCGCATCACTGCGGGCTCCTAGGCCCAAATCTACCGAGGTGGTTGGAGTACCTCGTCATCCTGAATCAATCGTTCTGCCTGGAGAAGGAGACCGTGCCACAATGCCACCATTGGCAAGGCTGCAGCGTCTCTTTTGTCAAAAGGTTGCCCAAGAATATGGGTGGGAATACCCATATCTACCCCGAGACTTGCTTTATGAGGTGGAGGTCTTGTGGCAGCGGTGGTACAATGAGTTTGTCTGGACAAAGCTCAAGGTACCTCACGCACGCAGATACCTCTCGTGTTCACCTACAGTCACCAGAAAATTCAAGGACTGTAGGGCAGAGTGGATGCTCGGGAGACACATTCATGCTGACAGGGTGCTAATCTGTCGGAAGGATGGAGAGAACATTGAGTACAATGTGGAAACCTGCGATAAGCATTTGAAGCCTTTGTTCCTGCCACATCCAAAGTTCTATTTATAGGAGAAAAAGACTCCTTTTATATTCCCTTTTTGTTGCTGAACTTTCCAGAGTATTTGCTGGAACACAGGGACTGTGCCCTATATTTTTGGGTGTTTTTGCTCTTTGGATAAATGGGAGCTGTTATGGTTGTTTTGTTCTCCTTCTTTAGTACAGAGAAAAAAAAAAGAAGAGAGTTTTAAAAGTTCATCTGGATTTGATAAGTGTCTTGACCGGGGCATTGCCACCAGGTGGCAGTGTTACGCAACGATTGTGGTTTTTTTTTCGTACACTATATACCATGATCATTGGAGCGAGTGGGTTTCTCCCTGGATAGACCCATTCCTTCCAAGAAAACATATACATTGTGTTAGGATGTGTGTTTTCTTTTCTTTTCCCTCTGCAGGAGACTCGTCTGTCAAGGCTGCTGAGAGTGGGGTGGTTCTTAGATAGCGAGGGGGGAAATTTCAATGTGTAAAATCATTTAAAGTTTTTTTTTTATACCAAGTTCATTGTTTTATATTCCTGTTTCCCTTTCCCGTTTTAGGTCCTGGCACAATTCATGACTAAATTGTGAGGTTGGATTCTATGTGTAGTTTGGTCTATGGGTCGAACTTATGTTACCACTCTTTGGGAGACATGGGTTTGCACCAGACACTGGGGACCAGTGAACATGGGTTTGCACCAGACACTGGGGACCAGTGTCAAATCACCAGGGGGAGAGTGTAGCGGGTATTTGAGTTTAGGGGAGGCATCTGGGTGCTAGTGTAACCCAGATGCACTGATTGTTAGGGAATCTGAGACCCTTTTATGGTTCTTGGAGGACTCTGGTGGTGTGAGGTTCCCTGCGGCCTGCAGATGGCGCTGTCGCCCTGGGCCGGAGCTGAACACTCACCGCAAGACTGCATCCCTTTTTGTCCTTTCCTGGCGCTGGTACGGCAGGGCGGGGAACCTGCTGTGACGCTAAGGGAGAGGAGATAAAAGGGGGCGGACACCCTGACCTTGGGGTATAGAGTCGGAGGACGCGGCCGCGCCCAGGCACCTTCAGCCTGGGTGCTGGAGTTCCGGGCCCAGGTGCCCTTGGCCTGGCCGGAGCGGGAGATGGAGTCCATCCCAGGCACCTTTAGCCTGGGGTGAGGTACTAATGCGGAAGCCTGGGACTCAGTACCTTCGACTGGGTTCCGCGAGGGTGGAGGAATCCGAGGGGGCCCTAACGCCTTGGGTACCCGTGTCTGAGACGAGGAGGCTGGTGAGCGGAACTTCTCCGGAAAGTCCGGCGCAGCATTTGCCGGTGACGGAGAGGCCTCCGGTAACTCTCTTGGACGGATGTCTTCCCTCTGACAGGGGCTGCGATAGCGAAGGTAATTCATGCTCTTGTTCTATATAGTCGGTGGCAGCGACTATACATCATAACCATTGGTGACACCGCAGTGGTTAGCTCTACTTAAAGGATTGTGCCTTGACCTACTCCCCACAAATACTGAAGTGTTCTATGAGTCTCAACCTGTCTGTGCTGTATGACTATTTATTGCTGGAAGAGAATAAATACGAGTTGGACCTTTTCAGTGTGTGGAACTCTGGTTACTGGGAGCAAAGGGAGTCATTTCGGAGAAAGGATTTGACTCTGAGACATACACACAAAACCCGATAGTTCTGGCTTTCACCTCCAGTCTCTCTGAAGGACATGGGCCGTGGTGTATTGCATCCCTCCCCCCAGTACTAACCCCCTAGAAAAGACAAACAAGCCGAGAATGAGAAGGGGTGAGAGGGGTGAGGTCGCTACACATATATATATATATATATATATATATATATATATATATATATATATATAGCAAGGTCCCGGGCCTCTTTTAGTCTAATGAGAACCTCCAGAGCCAGGGACAGCTGAAATCCTTATATATAGAGTGGGTTACAAGGCATGGTGGGTGCAATGCAAGATGGACTCATGGGCACCAGACACTTCTTGAATGCAAAGAGATTTATTTTCTCTTGAACAGAACTGTGGGAGAGAGGGTTAGGGCCAGGACACCCTTAGGTAATTGCAATGTTAATTGGCAGGCTCCAAGACTTCTACAGGTAGGCAGCCATGTAGGGAAAGGCATCCAGCAAGACACCACATCTGCATGTGTAGGAGCGCTGTCTCATATGGCAACAGTCTTATAACAGTTCCTAACACAAGTTGTAACAAACTCCTCTACTTCCTCTACAATCACTTCTTGTAGATTCTCAGCCCACTGAGCTCCCGGCCTCTCTCACTAGACTTGCTGGTTCACTGCCACTGAACCCCGTGCGCTCTTCCAATCGTTTTACTTAGTATCTTCCTCAAGCGTCACCCCCGCTTCCCTGCTGGGTTCCTGGCTTGGCACTTAAGATACCGTTCAAGTCTCACTGGATGGGTTGGCACCTGCTGAACTTTCCTGATTCTTCACCGTCCCCAGTTGGTGAAAATACTGCTCCGGTACTTGCTTCAGCTACTCACTGTGGTTTCTGGTAATAAGGTGCCTGGTAATAAATTACATAGCCTGCCAGAATTTATGATTTCTTGGCCATTTTTCAGGGAATATGAATGATAACACAAAAACTTTTCTTTTACTCATGGTTAGTGTTTGGCTGAAGCCATTTATTATCAATCAACTGTGTTCACTCTTTTTAAATCATAATGACAACAGAAACTACCCAAATGACCCTGATCAAAAGTTTACATACCCTGGTGATTTTGGCCTGATAACATGCACACAAGTTGACACAAAGGGGTTTAAATGGCTATTAGGTAACCATCCTCACCTGTGATCTGTTTGCTTGTAACGACATTTCTGGATGATGAATCATGGGGAAAGCAAAAGAATTGTTAAAGAATCATGGGGAAAAGGTAGTTGAACTGTATAACACAGGAAAAAGATATAAAAAGATATCCAAGGAATTGAGAATGTCAATCAGCAGTGTTCAAACTCTAATCAAGAAGTGGAAAATGAGGGGTTCTGTTGAAACCAAACCACGGTCAGGTAGACCAACTAAAATTTCAGCCACAACTGCCAGGAAAATTGTTATATATAATTGATATAATTGTTTTTTTTGTTTTTTTTTTGCTAACCTTATTATTCTCATTTTCTATTCATCAACCTGCTTTATACATCACAGATATTTTTTTCTTCAGTGACTTCAATCAAGACTTCAAAAATACTAGTATCCCAATTGACCTATCCTCACCAATAGCTTTGGAGGCCGTACCCAGGTACCACCGGACCAGAAGATTGTGGAGCTAACCTGGAATGCAACCTTTGGGGACTGGGCTCCTCATTGTGGAGTTTTCCAGACCTTTGTACACTGTGTTAGTTAGACACAGAGTGCTCTTCAAGTCAAGCCTCTGCTGTGACCCAGTCTCTGAGGACTCACGTAGTGAGTAAGGCTGGTCAGTCTGGAGCACTGGAAGCTACCTCACAGTTGGTACCATTGGATGCCATTTGAAAATTTCTGTCACCACCATCTTACAACAGTATTGGTTAAGGTTGAGGGCACTAATTGATTTTGTTATCCGCACTCTTTCTTCTGCCATGCATTTTAGAGGAAACACCTTACTGTTAATGCTGTTAATCAACCAGTCCTCAGTATCATTTCATTTGTTGGATCTGTTGGATCTTTCGGTGCTATTGCCCATCCCTCAGTTAAACTTCTTTTGGACATCCCAAATCTTTAAGGATTCCAAAATTTCTTTGTACCTCAATTAACGATAAAGGAAAAATATATATATATATATATATATATATATATATATATATATATATATATACTGTGTATATAAAAATACTATTTTGTATATTTACAGTAAAATCTATTTATTTAAAGCGGAAGTAAACCCAAAGACACTTTTCTTGATAGAAAAAAAACCCTGCATAGCATACTAGCTCATTATGTGGCACTTACCTGTGATCGAAGCCCCCGAAGCGCTCCTCATTTCCCTCTGCCGCCGCCATGTCCCCTCGGAGCGTCTTCCTTGTATCGCCGCTCCGGCGCTGTGACTGGCCGGAGCGGCGATGACGTCACTCCCGCGCATGCGCGCGGGACCGGCACGATCCCTGCGCATGCGCGCGGTCCCGGCATTATCATTGATAATGCCGGAACGCTCAGTGCGCCTGTAGACATCGGTGCAGTGTTTTCTGCAAATATCTCCTTAACCGTGATATTTCTTGCACCTACAGGTAAGCCTTAATCTAGGCTTACCTGTAGGTGCAAGTTGTCTGGTTGGGTTTACAACCACTTTAAGTCCATTGACCGGCATGGTCCCTCTGTCTTATATATGGCTTCTCACAAGACTGAACCATGGTGTTTGGAGGTGGTATTAGGAGGAGTTGGCTTTTTGTTTCAGGGGTGGAGATATTTTTGTTTTTACTTTGTGTTGATACAGAATTTTTTTATGTATATGGTGATCAAAGCGCAGTCACAGCCATGCCCAACTTTTCAGGGCAGATTCACTCATCCCTACAGTCTATCTATCTATATATCTATCTATCTACCTACTTATCCAATAGTATCTGGAAATGCCCATCACACTTGTGCCTTAAAGCACACCTGTCACAAGACTAGACCAAAAACCGTGAACCAGAATACAGATCTGAAAACTCAGAAGCCCTTATCTAATTGTGCCAAGCCAGTGGCCCAGATAGCCAGCGTGATAGACAGGCAACTGTCGTTTTCAGAGGAAGAGTTCTGCAGGGGAACCTTTCATGTTTGAGGTTTTCCTTTATGTTTACTAGTATGTATTTCTCTTGATATGTTCAGCACTAATATATCCAGATGATAGTTCTGTGCAAGCCAGCATCTGCTGTGCTGAGTGCTCACAGTATGGAGTTTGCTGCCATCAGGCTGTCCTCACGAAGGTCATGCTGGCATATTGGAATGCTGCGCACTCTTCAACTTCCACTTCTGTTTCCGTTACATCATTGGCCTACTCCAAGTGAAGAGGAATATTCTGTGCCAGTTTTTAAGGCCTTAGTGATGAAACTGTTTCTTACATCATTTTTATGTAATTTAAATGTAATTTTCTATGGACATTTCTGATTTTCTGGTAAGATTTTTCACCAATTTTGGGGTAATTATCTCAGACCTTCACTTTGTGGTTTCTGAAACACTTTGACTTGGAGTTGTTCTATTTGCTGCAGCACAGGACTTCATTGCCATACAGCCTGAGCGGCTCACACACATATCTTGGTTCAGAGCATCCCGTAACTAGGAGGTGAAGGCCAGAGATTGGGCTTTTGTGTAGGTGTCCTAGAGCCAAGTACAGTTCTTCGTCCCTGACTCCTTTGCTTAGTAACCCAAGTTCCACACAGTGAATAGGTACAACTCAGTTTTATTCTTCTTGCCAAGCAATAAAACAGTCTTTCTCCTTTTGAATAATGGTAGGACAGATCGAGGCACAATCCTTTCCCTTTTTGCTGCTACCCACTGTGCTGTCACCAGTGGTGAATAGTCACTGCCACTGACTAGGTAATATAGAACGTGAATTACCTTCGCTCACTTTGCGCCTGTCAGGGGAAGAAATCCGTCCAAGGGAGAAGTTGAGGCCTCTCCGTCACCAGCGATGCTGCGCCGGACTCTTCGGAGAAGTTACTGCGCACCAGTCCTCACGAACTCAGACACGGGCACCCAAGGAATTAGGGCCCCCTCGGATTCCTCCACCCTTGCGTAACTCAGTTGAAGGTACTGAGCCCCAGGCATCCGCCATAGTACCTCACCCCAGGCTAAAGGTGCCTGAGATGGACTCCATCTCCGCTCCAGCTAGGCCAAAGGCACCTAGGCCTGGAACACCGGAATGCCAGCACCCAAGCTGAAGGTGCCTGGGCGCGGCCACGTCCTCCGACACTCTCCCCAAGGTCAGGGCGTCCGCCCCTTTTATAACCTCTCCCTTTGCGCCACAGCGGGTTCCCCGCCCCGCTGTACCAGCTTCAGGGGAGGACAAAAAGGCACGGTTTGCAGTGTGAGCTCAACTTCAGCCCAGGGCAACAGCGCCACCCAGGGACCCCAAGGAACTTCACACCACCAGAGTCCTCACATAATTCAAATACCCGCTACACTCTCCCCCTGGTGATTTTACACTGGTCCCCAGTGTCTGGTACAAACTCACACCCCACGAAAGGTGGTGTCATAAGTTCAGCCCAGAAACCAAACTACACAAATTTAACCCTGAATTGTGCCACGACCTGAATGGGAAAGGAAAAACTTAAAACAATATAACTATAAAACTTTTCAATAAAACACTTTTTAAATATCTCACACATTTACATTCCTCCCTCTGGCTATCTAAGGACCACCCATTCTCAGTAGTCTTGACAGACGAGTCTCCTGCAGAGGGAAAGAAAAGAAACATACATCCTATCAACATGTGTGTTTGCTTGGAATGAATGAGTCTATCCTAGAAGAAACCCATTCACTCCAATAAGTGCTGCATAATGTCAAAAAAACAAACAATCGTTGCGCAACACTGCCACCTGGTGACAGTGTCGCGGTCAAGACACTCATTACTTCCAGATGAACTTTCCGCTTGAACATTTTTCTCTGTGACCCTGCACTATCTAAAACCCAAAGTCACTGATTTCTTTTGAGTGCCAGGAGAAGGAGGGAGAACAAACAAAAAAACAGCTCCCATATCTCCAACGAGTAGAATTGCCCAAATACAAAAAAAACTAGGGCACAGACCCTGTGTTCTGGAAAAGGCACTCTGGAAAGTTCAGCCAGGAATAGAAAAGAAAGCAAACGAGAGTCTTTTTCCCTCTCTTCTTCTCTTACAGGTAAAACCTTGGATGAGGCAATGATATAGGCTTCAAACGATCATCAAAAGCCTCCACATGGTACTCAACACTCTTTCCTTCCTTGCGACAGATCACTACTTTGTCCGCATGAATGTGTCTTCCCAGCATCCATTTAGCAGTTTACAGTCCTGAAACTTCTTGGTGACCGTTGGTGAACAGGAAAGGTACCGCCGTGCTTGCTGTACTTTCAGTTTGCCCCACACAAAGGCATCATACCATCTTTGCCGAAAGACCTCCACCTCATAGAGCAGTTCCCGAGGCAGATACGGGTATTCCCACCCATATTCCTGAGCAACCTTCTGGCCAAAGAGACGCTGCAGCCTTGACAAAGGTTGCATAGTAGCTCGGTCTCCTTCTCCGGGTGGAACAATCGCTTCTGGATGGCGAGGTGCATTCACCACCTCAGTAGACCTGGGCCTAGGAGCCCGCAGTGATTGACGTTGCACTCCCGCAACAGGAACAGGTGAAATGGGTGTTGAATCCAGAAAGGGAACTTCAGACAGAGGACCAGCTTCCTCCCCTGGCGCCGAGGCCTCTACCCGAGGTGTACTATCTCCAGTAGACATGGGCAGATCCCTTGTAACACAGGACGAGGGCAGCTTCATCTTGTCCCATCCCTTCCAATGGAAGATTTCGTCTATCTCCCCATCATCGCCATTGTCAGACAATGAATCCGGGTCAGAGGTGTCATAGCATTCAGCAGGCAGATAATTCCCAGTCACGGAACTATCCCCCTTGACGGCCTCTACCGACTGTGGGCTACCGCCACTTTCAACCACGCAGACAGTCCCAACCCCTGGCTCACCTGGGCCTTTAGAAGAACAGGGATGTCCAGGACTTTTCCTACCGGAGCCATCCAGGCCAGGCAAGCAGTGGGGCGAAGCTCTTCCACGACCACACGAGGCCATCACTAGGCCGACTTTTCTCTTCGGCGGTCGGAGCAGGGAGCTGCTGGTGACCGAGGATTTTTCTCTTTTCACCTCTGTTTGGGCAGTCACTTCGCCCGGATCAGTGCGCACGGGGAACGCACCAGCATCGATCTCTCCCTCCGGAGTGGCAGTCCCTGTGAGGTAGTTGAGGTGGAAAGCCCAAGGCTTTTCTGTGAATGGTTCCACCTCGAAGAGGAATTCTTTGCAGACCTCACAGCGCCCGAACGGCTTCAGCTGGACCACCAGTCCCAAACAGCCGGGACAGATCACACCGAGGGCTTCCATGTCTCTACAGATAAAGAGAGCCAATCGCCCCCGGGGCCTTAGTCTTATCCCTGTATCCATAATCGGAGCAGCTAGAGAAGACATATCCGTGAAGGAAGGAACGGAAATCCACTGAGCACTTGAAGCCATCCTCTCTCTTTGCTGCTCCATTGCACACTGACCTACCCGTGCCGGAATCTCCACGTGCGTACGTCCACGTGGCCGGACTCCTCCCACGTTCTGCACTTGTTCGCAGGCTTTTCCCTTGCCCCGCCCATGAACTACGCAGTTGTGGGTTGCCTCGTGGCGCGTTGGCCAATATGGCCGACCTACTCGGAACTCCTCCGGGCAGCAAAGTTCAAATTCAGACACCATACACATATCCCAGATACGATGCCCCCACGTGTAGCGGCCTCACCCCTCTCCCTTGCTTTATCAGTTATATGGCTGTTGTCTAGGGGTACCTGAGAGAGAGGGATGATACACACCACGGCCCATGTCCTCGGAGGTGAAGGCCAGAGATTGGGCTTTTGTGTAGGTGTCCTAGAGCCAAGTCCAGTCCTTTGTCCCTGACTCTTTTGCTTAGTAACCCAAGTTCCACACAGTGAATAGGTACAACTCAGTTTTATTCTTCTTGCCAAGCAATAAAACAGTCTTTTTCCTTTTGAATAATGGGGGGACAGATCGAGGCACAATCCTTTCCCTTTTTGCTGCTACCCACTGTGCTGTCACCAGTGGTGAATAGTCACTGCCACTGACTAGGTAATATAGAACGTGAATTACCTTCGCTCACTTTGCCCCTGTCAGGGGAAGAAATCCGTCCAAGGGAGAAGTGGAGGCCTCTCCGTCACCAGCGATGCTGCGCCGGACTCTTCGGAGAAGTTACTGCGCACCAGTCCTCACAAACTTAGACACGGGCACCCAAGGAATTAGGGCCCCCTCGGATTCCTCCACCCTCGCGGAACGCCTAGGCCTGGAACACCGGAACGCCAGCACCCAAGCTGAAGGTGCCTGGGCGCGGCCACGTCCTCCGACTCTCTCCCCAAGGTCAGGGCTTCCGCCCCTTTTATAATCTCTCCCTTTGCGCCACAGCGGTTCCCCGCCCCGCTGTACCAGCTCCAGGGGAGGACAAAAAGGCACGGTTCGCAGTGTGAGCTCAACTTCGGCCCAGGGCAACAGCGGCACCCAGGGACCCCAAGGAACTTCACACCACCAGAGTCCTCACATAATTCAAATACCCGCTACAGTTGGATTTGTCAACAGTTTGGTCAAACAGGCTGAAAATCAGCAAAAACTCTGAACCTAAATCCAAACACCCTTGATTATCGGCTGCAGTGATATCAAATTTGGTCAATGATGTCACCCAGGATTCCTGGCAGTAAATATAAATTACCACAGCTTGAAATCTGTCATTGTGCGGTGGGAGTGCGGCAAATACAGATCAGCGGTAGTAAAAAAAAAAAAAAAGCACTTGTGGGTTTAACCAACATTTTTTTTTTGTATAATTCTCCTTTAAGGGGGCGTGCCAGGGGGATGTGTCCTATGTCCACATACTTTTTGTAATAGGTGTCCCTCGTTCCCATCTCAAAAAGTTGGGAGGTGTGCACTATGCACATATAATTATGCATGCTACATGGCTTTTAGCACTTTTATTTTTGTGCGGCTTCACTGCACTTGAAAATCCTGTTGTTTAGTTGGCAATCATGGTAATGATTACTGCAAAGGAAAGCCAGGTCACTGAGTAGACGACTCTCTGGATGCCAGGGACTAACAACATTCATCCGCAGTGTTAAGCAGTCTTATCTGTCCTTAAAGCGGAGCTCCACCCTAAAGTGGAACTTTCGCTCATCGGATTCCTCCCCCCTCCGGTGCCACAATTGGCACCTTTCAATGGGGAGGGGGGTGCAGATACCTGTCTAAAACAGGTATTTGCACCCACTTCCGGGCATACACTCTGCGGGAAACTGAGGGTAGTTCGTCAGTTCCCGTATCACCCCGTTGTGTTCTGGGAAACACTCGGCTCCCAGAACACAGTGGGGACCAGTGAGGACGGCGCAGCACGAGTCGTGCATGCACACTAGAGAACCGGGCAGTGAAGCCGCAACGCTTCACTTCCTCATTCCCTCACCTATGATGGAGCCGGGGGCAGCCGAGAGACGAGCGATTGCTCGTCTTCTGCTGCCGACGTCGCTGGACTCCAGGACAGGTAAGTGTGCATTTATTAAAAGTCAGCAGCTGCAGTATTTTTAGCTGCTGACTTTTAATATTTTTTTTACAGCGGAGCTCCGCTTTAACAGTTTTCAGTGAGCTTTGGAGATCAGAGTTATGTTGAGCTTGGCTTGAAGTAGAACAATACTTTAAACATTTAAGATGGCTTCCTTTACCATCTACAGAGCAAATTTTAAAAGTGATTGTAGGGGAAAAGCCTGCATTCTGCATTTAGGTTTCAACACCATACCTCCCAACTTTTAAAAGTCCTGCCGCGGGACATTCAGTCAAATTTTTTTCCTTCCTGAACCACAGTTGTTCAGCGGGGGGGGTGTACTGCTGAACATTTTTTTTTTGATTTAAACAAAAGTTGTTGACCGGGGGGGGGGGGGGGCCGCGGGCGGGACAGTTTTGGACACGGATCGTGGGGGTAGATAGGGGGAATGCCGCCGAACGCGGGGGGGGGGTCTTACCTCCTGCTGCTTCCACTGGCTCTTCTTCCTCCTCTTCCTCCACTTCCTGCTGTGCGGGAAAACATGCACTCTCGCGGGACTGCGGGAGAGAGGAGTCTACGTTTTTATGAGTTTGGGCTTTTTTTTTTTTGCTCTTAAACATCCCGCTATGCTATCCTATGTGTCCATGCACACATGGACGTTTTAGCAGTTTATCAGCAGAGGAATTTATAGGCTGTTTTCTGAAAGCCCTAAAATCGCGTTCAGGAGCGGGAATTTCTGACCACAAAAAAACCTGAACGCTGTTAAACGCTCATAGACACTCATAAATGAGCATAAACTCTAGGCACATTTAGCAATTCAGCTTTTGTTTATTTCAATGACCAGAATTAAATTAAAATTCTGGCCATTTAAATAAATAAACTCCCAAGCTCCAAACTGTGTTAAATTATGATAAACTCACCTAGACTGTTTTGAAAAAATGCAGCTTAGGTAAGTTTTGAACAATGATTTTCTCCTGTCAGGATAAACAGCGTTTACAAGAAACCAGTGTGCATGAGGCCTTATTTGTTGTATGGTTGTGTGACAGTCTAACTTTTTCCTGCTAAAGAAAAGTGCTGAAGTTGCTATCTGTGTCCCTAATCAATAGATTCCCTGTCCTGGTAACCACACAAGAACTGAGAGTAAAACCAGCCATAGATGGATCGAAATTCAGCCGTTTCAGGGACCGGACAAATTTCGATCAATGCATGGGCACCCTGGTTGTACTTAAGTCGATCCATTGACTTGAGTACAAACAGCCTGTTGTTTTTTTTCTGCACAGTTAGTCCCATAGGATATAAGCTGGATATTAGCTAGCAACATTCTGTTCTGCCACAACAAATTAGTGCTGCGGGGAAACCCAACAAGCTGGTTGCGCACAAGTCGGCCTATACATGGATTGAAATTAAGCAGGTTCCTGCTGAAATGCACTACACCAAACCACAAGGAAAGAAGTAAGGAGAATGGGGCGCTTCTTATACACATAAGGTTAAAAACACTTACAAGTTCCAGCATATATAAATAAGCTTGCCAGTATAGTATTCCTGTCTCCTATCACAGACTCCACAATGCTAAGCCAACCAGCAGCTGCAGAAGGAGTGGAGAGCGGAATCACCGTGGAACGCACGTGCGCTGTGTGGAACACATGTACCCGAAGTGACTTCAGGTGGGGGTGGTAACGCGTTTCATTGTTAACCTTATGTGTATTAAACTGTTGGAATACTGCACTTAGAAGCACCTTCTTGTTGCTTTTCACCAAACCACGAGGCACTGTGGTACCAAGTAATTTGGTGCCTGCAAATGCACTGCATTTGTGATCTGCTTTTGGGGTGCGGTTAACAATAGATTGGCATCCATATGCAGATCAAAAGAGCAATGCCTTCACCTGCAGTGCGGGAAATGCACACGGAACGCTCCTTTCCTGCACTGCGTTCTGGTGTGAAGCAGATCTTAGTCTGAGTTTATTAAAATTTTACATACAGACAACGGTAAAGTGTAATGTAAACAAGAACAAAGAGTGCAAACAGTGTACATTCAGATTGGTGACTTATGGGTATAACAAATGTAAGCAAACAATCAGACCAGGTATAACAAGGTTTAGCAACAGATAAAAATTGTTTGTTTTACTCCCTGGAGCTTAGGTCGCAAAGAACATAATTGAGGAGCATGCAATAAATGTAATGAGAGATGTGGTCAAGATAAATATAACAGGGTAAAACAAAATAGATGTATAAGAATAGATATGGTAAAACAGAAAAGCTGGAACACGGAGGGGAGGGTACATAGTGTGGGGGGGGGGGGAGAAGGGAGAACTAACACAAATAAGAGGAGATAGGGGCTAGCCGCTAGGCCATTAAAAGAAAAGCAAGTGTAACCTGGAGTGTAGATGATAATTACTGTGGACCTCCTTCGTTTGTTGCTGCTGTATTATCCTTATGCAGTGTGGACAGGGTTAAACTGAATATAAATAAATGCAGAAGGGCAGCAGCCATCTTTAAGGTGTTCAAGATGCTCTATCTTTAAGATGCTCATCTATGGAGTGTCTCAAGTGCAGGGGGCAGACATCTTGGCTGGGTCTAGATCAATCCTGGAGGATGGTGATTAGCTGATGCAACAGAGAAAGGAGACGTGTGTCTGCGGGCTGCTGAGAGGAAAGGAGAGGACAGTCTAAAAGTTGGCAGAGGTGTGGAAAAAAGATTGGGCTACTGGCTGAAGGGAACTCTGACATAGCTGACCACATTCAGAAGACACCAGAGAGAAGCAAAGGGACTTCTCATCGCACAGGACCTTGCCTCAGAGAACCATCTCCCTGAGAGGGTGTGTAACTTGACAGTAGTAGAGAGCACTCCCTCTGTTTGTAAGGAAGGAGAAGAGGGATTGTCAATGCAGGATTGAAAGAGAGACATCACAGCAACTCCTATCCTTGCCTGAGGACTTGAACTGAATCAGAGCACATGTCCGCAGACTCAGAAGAGGGCGCTCTGGGTCTGGAATGAGACCAACATTGCACAAGGTAATCTTTTGTCTGCTTTTATCATTCACTGGCCAGTGTGACAAAACAGGGACTGTTATAGCAAATAAGGGCTGTCTTTTTCATACTGTTGCTAGGTAAATGCAGTTCTGTTCTGTTATTTACTGTTAGTCAGAATACTGCAGCTGTTTTATCACATAGTTCAGAGTAACGTTATTGTCTTATTAATTGTGTGTGTAGCGGGGTGTTCCCCTTTAATGCAGAGAGACAAGAAGTTCTAGGGGAGAGGTGAGTCAGGAGGAAGGAGAGAAAGGACATTACTGGAAGTGAAAGCAGAGGAGAGAGAGAGACTACATCTCCCAGTACATCTTGCAGCACCCAGGGTACATTGCTCCGGAACAGAGACTGCTGGGGCAGACTTTATAAAGGGGAGGTGGAGTTTGTTCGGTCTCTTTGGACACCCCTCTCCTAGCAAGAGGATCTCTGTGCTGAACTGCTGTGTGCACAAGGCCTGAAGCCTGGGCCTTGTGCTCCTTTCCAAAGAGCCCCTCTGCCAGCCTAGCAGAGCCTTAGAGACATCTTCTCGTCCTTGCTACAGTACACCAGAAGGATTGAAGACTTGGATGTCGGTGGATTCCTGTTCCTAGACGAATCGATGGAGGAAACGGACTTGGACTTGTCCGGGTGGTGAGAGCTGTTTAAAGACAGATACTTTTATCTTTACTATTCGTTCGGATTACAAAGTTGTTCTTCAAGTGCACCACCGAAAGATTTCTAGCGAATATTGTTTCACTGAACTTCCATTTAGATCAGTCAGGCCTGACTGCATAGGTAGACATTGCTGGGTGTTAGTCTACCCATGAGGGGAAGTAGCTGAAAAAGGGCAGCGCTAGAGTTGCATAGCAATATTTTATTATTCTGATTACTCTGTTTATCTTTATTACTGTTTATTGCAGGGATCTGCAACTTGTTATACTGTTGTTTATTACTTGCCCATTAGCCTCAGTAAAATATCTGGGTCAAGTACATTGGTGTCAGTTTCACTTACTTTAATAGAAGTTTTAAAGTATATCACTGTGTGTGTGTTTGCCATAGGACTGCGTCACCTAGAGTTGCGGTCACGCGGTCCTATCTCCCCTTACTAGCTGTGCCAGTAGGGGGTTGAGCAGATTGCCGGGGGTTGGCGGAGCTGTCTTCAGGGCCCAACTAAATCTGCGGCCTTCTTAGTTGGAGGTATCGCTACATGTGGGGGTTCTCGTCCGGGATCCTGATACAGCAAGCGAACACGCCAAAAGACCGGCATGGACCCGCTAGAAGTAGGACAGTGGTACACAATGGCTGGCGCAGATCCGGCCGCGGCGGCAGTTATTGAACTCCCGGGGATCTGGCAAAGAGATGCGATAAAGCAGTTAATGACATCCCTATCACCATGCCAGAAATCATGGGTGATGGATGTGAGACCACATGCTTCGTGTACATACGCATTAATAGAGTGGAAAGACGAAATTCCAGAGCATTTTAAAAGCCAGAGCATACAAGCTATGGATGGGCAGACCTACCATCTGACACATGCGCTGCAACATAAGGGAGATCGGTTCCAAATAAGAAAGTCATCATCTCCACAGATACCTCCCCCACCATCCCCTAAGGCACAAGAGCAGGAGGATACAGAGAGTCCCAGATCATCACCGGCCACCCTCAGCACAGAACTATGCGCTGTACTGGGAGAGATTGTGGCCCAGTGCAAGAAGAATCCCACAGATTACCCAATGTCGGGGTACAGAAAGCTCCGGATATTCTCAGGGAGAAAACCTGTGCCCTCAGGGGAAGAAGGATTTGAGGAGTGGCTAGATGGCACCACTCAGGCCTTAGAGGAATGGGAAGTTCCCAGCAAGAAACAGCGAATTGCTGAAAGTTTGAAGGGGCCTGCTCTGGATGCCATACGCAACCTGAAGATGAGCAGGAAAGACTGTACTGCACAGGACTACTTGGACATCTTGCAGAATGTGTTCGGTGGGACAGAAAAAGTTGCCGAGCTCACCTATCAGCTGGAGCACTGCTACCAGAAAACAGGAGAGAAACTGTCAGAATATATGGGACGTCTAGACAAGATCCTGCATAGAATTATTCTGAAGAAGGGGATCGACCCAGGGAAGGTAGACGAGGCCCGGGCCCAGCAGGTATTGAGGGGAGCTCAGCCCCTGGATCCTATTGCATTGGCGCTGCGCACCCGACAGGACGGGAAGAACCTGGAATACCCCGACCTCATTCGAATGGTCAGAGAGGAAGAGGCCATGTGGGAGGAGAAAAAGAGGGAACAGCCAGTCGAGCCAACCAAACCTCTGGTGGTGATGGTCAGCCCGGCCATGACCCCCGAAAGAGATGCAGAAGTGGACACCCTGAAATCGCAGATGTCCCAAGTGTTGGAGATACTGACCTCTTTGATGGAGAAAGATCAAAGGAAACCAGAAAAGAAAAGTCCAAGAAAGGAGTTGTTCCCGAATACCTCAGCGCCCGCTTCTCTACAGGATCGTGAAGAAGAGGTGATTTGTTACAACTGCGGAGGGATTGGTCATTTTGCAAACATATGTTCCAGTCCCAGGAAGAAAAAGATAAATAACCGCCAGCCGGCGGAAAACTTCAGAGGGCCCCAGTGAAGGAGTCAACCGGGTGCCCATCATTTTCAGTGAGCTCCAAACTGAATGAAAAACAGAAGAAGAGAGAAAATAGAACACCTCAGAGGAAACACAACATTCTCCAACAGAGATACACCACAGAGAAAGGGGGCAAGACCCCTCAGAAGAGACACAGCACTCCCCAGAGGGGGTGCACACCTAAGAAAAATAACAGTATCCCTCAGCGGGTTCCGACACCCATAAAAAGGAGGGAAGTCAATGCATACCAGGCTCAAGAAAGGTTCAAGTCCAAAGGGAATAGGACAAGAGAGAGTCCAAAAGGAAAAGGTCTGAAGAAGGCGACCCCTGCCGGGCCATATCCGGAGAAGCTGGTGGGCCCATCTCCTATAGTGCCCATTCAAGTGGAGGGAGTCTACACCAGGGCCCTCTTGGATACCGGGGCACAAGTGACCCTACTATACCGGGACTTCTACGATAGGCACTTGAGTCATCTGCCTATCCAGAAGATAGAAGAGCTGGAAATATGGGGAATTGGAACCCAGAGTTTCCCTTACGACGGCTATCTTCCCATCAAGATGACCTTTGACCCATCCGTGGCTGGGAAGGCCGAAGTGTTTGACACCCTGGCAGTCGTGTGCCCTAGGCCGCCTGGAGCCAACAAGAATTCCCTTATAATAGGGACGAACACGGACCTGGTCCGAAGACTCCTGACCCCTCTAGTAAAAGAAGAGGGGCGAACAGCCACCAAGATCCATCCCATGCTGAAGACGGCCTACCAAGGTGTGGAGACTTGGAAGAGAAGGGGTAGTGTTGCAGCCCGGCGAAGTAACCTGTCTCAGAGCCACTGTGAAGCTTACTTGGGAGCAGCCTGGTCCCTTTGTCGTGCTGGAGTCAGACCCAAGGGGTGAGTCCTCAGGTCTGGAAGTGATACCGGAAGTGATTCCGCTGAAGGTCCTGAAGAAGGCCCATTGTAGAGTTCCAGTGAGTGTTAGGAACACTACCAGAGACCCCATGGAAATCCCAGCCAGAATGCTGCTAGGCCAGGTGAGCCCTGCGGCCCCTGTTACCCTGTTAGAAGTGAAGAGGACAGGTGAAGGAGGAGATGCTTGGGAGAAGCTGTCCATGGAAAACCCGAATCTGCCAGGAGCTTGGAAGGAGAGAGCCAAGGCCCAGTTGAATAGATGGGAGAAGATCTTCTCTAAGGATGAGTTCGATGTGGGGTGTGCAAGGAGTGCCACCCATCGGATCCGCCTCCAGGAAGACAAGCCCTTCCGAGAGAGGGTCAGGCGGGTCCCCCTAGCAGATCTGGAGGATCTAAGGGAACAACTTGCAGAACTCAAGAGGACTGGTGTGATACGGGAGTCCAGAAGCCCCTATGCCTCTCCCATCGTGGTGGTCAGAAAGAAGAATGGATCATTGAGGCTCTGTATCGACTACAGGACTCTCAACAGGAGAACCATACCTGACCAATACACCACTCCGAGGATAGAGGATGCCCTACAGAGCTTGTCTGGAGCTAAATGGTTCAGCGTTATGGATCTCAAGAGCGGGTACTATCAGATTCCTATGCACCCAGAAGACAGGGAGAAGACAGCCTTCATAACCCCAGTAGGGTTCTTTGAATTTAACCGGATGCCCCAAGGTCTGTCTGGAGCCCCAGTGACTTTCCAACGTCTCATGGAGAAGACTGTAGGAGACATGAACCTTATTGAAGTCCTTGTATACCTGGACGATGTCATTGTCTTTGGGAGAACCTTGGAAGAACACGAAAGGAGGCTGGAAAAAGTGTTGAGAAGACTCAGTGAGGAAGGACTCAAGCTTTCGCCTGAGAAGTGTCGGTTCTATCAGTCTTCTGTGAACTATCTGGGGCACATAGTGTCTGAAGAAGGGGTGGCCACAGACCCTGAGAAATTGGAGGCAGTTACCTCCTGGCCACGACCCACCACAGTAACCGAACTCAGATCCTTCTTGGGGTTCTGCTCCTATTACAGGAGGTTTGTGGAAGGATTCGCCCGAATTGCCAGGCCATTGAATGAACTACTCAAGACCGAGGGGGAAGAGGACGACTCAGGGCCCAGGAAGCCGGGAGAGTCAGTCAGAGATCAGTGGAACCAGAAGTGTGAAGAGGCCTTCCAGGCATTAAAGGAGAGCCTAACCACTGCCCCAGTCTTGGCCTATGCAGACCCAACCAAGCCCTATGAACTACATGTAGATGCTAGTCATGACGGTCTGGGAGGAGTACTTTATCAAGAACACGAAGGGCAACAACGGCCTGTTGCCTATGTGAGCCGGAGCCTGACCCCCCCTGAGAAGAACTACCCCACTCACAAGCTGGAGTTCCTGGCCCTTAAGTGGGCGGTAGTAGACAAGCTTAAAGACTACCTGTATGGGGCGGAGTTCACTGTGAAGACCGATAACAACCCCCTTACCTACCTTTTCACCACGGCCAAGCTGGACGCCACTGGACACAGGTGGCTGGCCGCACTTTCTGGATTCAACTTCAGCCTAAAGTATAGGCCAGGGACTGGGAATCGAGATGCAGACGCTCTGTCCAGGAGATCTCATTCTCTCACCAGTGACGTAGAAGATTGGACCCAAGTGGCACCAGACGGGGTGCGGGCCCTTTGTCAAGGAGCTGAATTCCAAGCCAGAGGAGGCTCCAGAGCAGAGGAAATAGGAGTTACCATGGTGGGAGTCCCCAAACACTACTGTGGAGTAGCTCAACTGGGAGAGGACAACCTGCCAAGACTGTCCAAGAAGGAGTTGAGGTGTGGCCAATTGGAAGACCCCATGGGGTGATTGGTCCTGGAGGCCCTGGAGAATCAGGATCCAAACAGACTCATGCGTCAACCTTCAAAAGAAGCTCGCCTGCTGAGGAAAGAGTGGGACAGGTTGCAGTTACATCAGGGAGTGGTCTACCGAAGGGGCCCCTCTGATGACTCAGAAGATAAGTGGCAACTGTTCCTCCCAGAGAAATATCGAGAGACTGTTCTGATTGCCCTGCATGACAACCATGGCCACCTAGGGGCTGAAAGGACCTTTCAACTTGTCAGAAGTCGGTTCTATTGGCCCTGCATGAGGGCAGAGATAGAAGAGTACTGCCACTCATGTGCACGGTGCGTCCAGAGGAAGACTTTACCCCATCAAGCTGCCCCAATGGGCCATCTACAGAGTCAAGGCCCAATGGATCTGGTATGCATTGATTTTCTCTGCCTCGAACCCGACCTGAGTGGACTAGGAAATGTTCTGGTGATAACCGACCATTTCACCAGGTATGCCCAGGCTTTCCCCACCAAAAACCAGAAGGCCTCCACCGTAGCCAAGGTGCTTATGGAGAAGTACTTTGTCCATTATGGGCTGCCACAGCGACTCCATTCAGAACAAGGGAGGGACTTTGAGAGTAAACTGATCCGGAAGCTCCTGGATTCTTTGGGAATTAAGAAGACTCGAACTACACCTTACCATCCACAGGGAGATGCTCAGCCGGAAAGGTTTAACCGAACCTTGCTCAACATGTTGGGGACTCTGGAAAGCGAGAAAAAGCAACATTGGAGCCAACACATAGCAGCCATAGTACATGCTTACAACTGCACCATCAGTGATGCTACAGGCTACTCCCCATATCGACTCATGTTTGGGAGAGAAGCGAGACTACCGGTGGACTTGGCCTTTGGCACCTCTCTGGACCATTCCTCAGCCACATCCCACAAAGGATATGTGGACAGGCTCAGACACAGCCTGAAAGTAGCCTATGAACATGCTCAAGCGGCCTCAGATCAAAGGGGAGCTCGAAATAAAATAAACTTCGACTTGAAGGTTTGGGTACAAGACCTACAGCCCGGGGATCGAGTACTGTTACGCAATCTGGGGGTCCCTGGAAAGCACAAACTTGCAGACAGATGGAGATCTGAACCCTATGTCATCTGCAGGAAGTTGCCAGGCCTACCTGTCTATACGTTGAAGCCAGAAGGAAAGGTAGGCCCACTGAAGACGTGGCATCGAAACCACCTTCTCCCACTTGCTGAGGCAGTTAGAATACCTCCCGTGGGAGACTCCCTTGAACCGGCCTCTATCCTGGATACTCCTAGGCCGAACACTCGGTCGCAGACCTCCCGAGCTGAAGATGGAGAGGCCTCTCAACTTAGTGGAAGTGAGGAGGGAGAACTTGATTGGCTGTGGCCTTCCCCAACTCCAGGAACTTCTACCATAGATCTTCCAACCACTGAAGACACCACAGATGAAACACTGAACCCAGAAGCCACAGAGTTCATCCCTTCTAGTCCTTCAGCAGAATACTGGGAAGATGCCCATGATGGTTGTTCAGAGGAAGAGGAGCCTGTGGCGCCAGAGCCAGAAATCCCAAGAGAGCTAAGGGCTCGAAGAGTCATCCGGCCTCCTAAGAAGCTGACCTACCCACAAATGGGGAACAGCTCAGAAGACTCTGTAGTTACTGCTAGGAGGAATGCTGAGAATCCGGATCCCTCCACGGTCCATTTGGTGGAGGGCAACCCCAGCTCACTCTCTGGCACAGCTAGACAGGTCGCCCCCACTGAAGCGACCTGTAGACAGGACAGCTCCCCATCTTATGATGATTGGTGGGAGGCTCCTCTGTCAACCCTATGCAACCGCATTGAATCTAGAATGTTTTGCAGACCAAAAAAATGTCTTTGGGGACCAAAGATTCAAAGTGGGGGGAGTGTGTAGCGGGGTGTTCCCCTTTAATGCAGAGAGACAAGAAGTTCTAGGGGAGAGGTGAGTTAGGAGGAAGGAGAGAAAGGACATTACTGGAAGTGAAAGCAGAGGAGAGAGAGAGACTACATCTCCCAGTACATCTTGCAGCACCCAGGGTACATTGCTCCGGAACAGAGACTGCTGGGGCAGACTTTATAAAGGGGAGGTGGAGTTTGTTCGGTCTCTTTGGACACCCCCTCTCCTAGCAAGAGGATCTCTGTGCTGAACTGAAAACAATTCCATAGCGTCAGATATACATATGGACTGTATAAAGTAGAAACGTAGAAATACAATTTGCATCATATATGTACATGTAAGAAGGGAGACTGGCTCTATAAACGAAGTTACAGTGATGTGCATATATATTTGAACCATAAATTACGGAGAGGCATGTTGATCTGGGTTAAGGAACTCCTTGCTATGTGCGACCCAGGGGTCCCATTTTTGTTTATAAACCTGATTTGTGTTCCGAACAGTATGATAGATTTTTTCCATCAAAATAATATTATTGATTCTAGTTTTGAGTTGTGTTAACGGAACTGATGGGGATTTCCAATGGAAAGCTATTAACCAGTGGACTGCTACGCATATAGTATGTATTAGTCTAATACCTTGAGTAGAGAGTCCTATAATGGGTGAGAATAGAAGGCAATTATGTAAGGTCAAGGTGATGTTCTTATCTGCAATTGTAGAGGCAAAATTCTCCAACTGCTTCCAGATATGAGTGATTTTTTCACAGCTCCAAAAGATGTGTGTAAAAGAGCCGGTGGAGTTGCATCCTCTGAAGCACAAAGGGGAGACGGTAGGAAAAATGGTGTGAAGTTTAATAGGGGTATAGTACCATCTAGTGAATAGCTTCAACGCTGTAGTATATCACTGTGTGTGTGTTTGCCATAGGACTGCGTCACCTAGAGTTGTGGTCACGCGGTCCTATCTCCCCTTACTAGCTGTGCCAGTAGGGGGTTGAGCAGATTGCCGGGGGTTGGCGGAGCTGTCTTCAGGGCCCAACTAAATCTGCGGCCTTCTTAGTTGGAGGTATCGCTACACGTGTATAAATACACTTGCTGATCCTCTCTTCTTTGTAGCCTAGTACACACGACTGAGAATCTCGTCGTAAAAAAACCCGTAGTTTTTCTCGACGAGATTCTTGTCAAGCTTGACGAGATTCTTGTCAAGCTTTCCTTGCATACACACTGTCAATTCCAAATCTTGTCGTTGTAAAGTGCGGTGACGTACAACACGTACAACGGCAGTATAAAGGGTAAGTTTGATTCCAATGGCGCCACCCCTTGGGCTGCTTTTGCTGATCTCGTGTTACCACGTGTTAGTAAAAGTTTGGGGAGAGACGATTCGCGCTTTTCAGTCTTCGTGCTTTCAGTTCGTTACAGCATGATGAATGTGCTATCTCCATTACGAACGCTAGTTTTACCAGGAGGAGCACTCCAGCCTTATTCTTGATTCTGAGCATGCGCGATTTTTTAAGACTCGGAAAAGCATACACACGACCGGTTTTCTCGTCGGGAAACAGGCCGACGAGAATCTCGACGGGAAAAACGAGAATCCTGACTAGAAAATAGAGAGCAGGTTCTCTATTTTTCTCGTCGAGATTCCCGGCAGTTTTCTTGACGAGAAACCATACACACAAATGGTTTTCTCGGCAAGAAAGCTCTCCCAACAGTTTTCTTGTCGTTTCTTGACGAGAAAAACGGTCGTGTGTACGAGGCTTGTGGCTATGCTTGGCCTAATAAATTCTTTAAAATATCTCAAGATATGTCGGTAAGTGCTGGGTGAGTGAGGTGTCCCATCTTCATGTGTGCAGAAAAAACACAAAACAATTCAGCAGCAACTCTGGGGGTAGCGCTACACAAGGAAGAGGGGCAAAGGGGAGAAGGGGTTGAAGTGGAATGGTAAGGGGCAATCTCCCTCCCTGAACACCATCAATGGGAAAGTCAACACAGAAGTCTATGAAATCAGTAAACGATCTGTGAAGTCCTGTGAGGTTCGAATCACAGTCCAAGCAGCCCAGATCTAAGTATACACATCAATCTTACCAATATCACGAGCCAAGTATAGTTCCACACAGGATATAAAGTCTAGTTCAGGAACCCATTTCAGAATGGCAGGAGGTTGAGTGAAATGCCAATGTCTGGGGAGACTACATGCGCTGTGTGAAAGTGACATGAAATGCTATTTGTGGCCTATTTGATTGTCCCTGGGAGCATAGAGAGTATGAAAATATTAGGCTTATTTGGAACAGCAGCACCTGGGTGAGGATAAAGGCTTTATACCAGTGGTGCCCAACCTTTTGAAGAGCGAGGGCCACTTAAGCGATTTAGTAACCAGTCGCGGGCCACAATGAGCGGAACGGGTGGATGACAGGCTTGTGTCCACTCTGCATATGGAAAGAGGACGCAGACACAGCCCACTCTACTCTATGGGCCCTCTGATCCAATCCGCCCAGATTGAAGGGACACTGTTGTGTTACACTATGTGATTATTCTTGCTCTGTGTCTTTAAGATCTGTCCCCTTCTTTCTAGCTGAACTCTCTCTCTCACCGTAGTTCTTTATATATCTCCTCCACTTCCTGATTCTGGTCATTACTCCTGTATATCTTCCATGCTAAACATCTTACATGTGGCTTACAACTGCAACGTTTTTCTACCTATGAATATCCATCATTAAACGGAACATTCGAAAGGGTTCATCGTCTGTCGTCCTAACTGTGAGTTTATTCATTGAGTTAAACTGCCTGTATCGATGCAAGGGATGAATATCAAACCAGCTTGAGTAAGGCCTACTTAAACCTGGAGATGAACTTTATCGCTTTGTAGTTGAGACAGAACAGTAGAAAAACGGCGTTTCACAGCCTAATTACAAGATTTCTGCATGTCAGTACTGAAACAGACAAGATTTACTGCCCTCATAGCAAGACAGAAGGGACAGAGCAGCACATGGCAGCCTTATAGCCTGAGACAATCTGCACAGTGTCATATTTCAGCACACAGATCCTGCCTGCTTTCACAGTCAGTCTGCTATCATGAGTGACCAAGCTTCTGCATGTGAACTCACATCTACCTCCCCACAAGTTCCTGAAGAAACTGAGTTACCCAAACGCTCAGTTAAACCACTTGGAAAGTAATGGAGAATTATGAAGCTTCAAGGACTGAATTGTCAAATAGCTTGGAATTAGTCTGGGAGAAAATCCTTGCTGAAGCCAATACAGTGTCTGTTGAACGTGAACTACTGACACTAGAGGGCGCCATTAAACAACTTTCTGCCTCATATGAGCTTTATCAGCTTACCAGCAGCAAATTCACTAATGTCTTACAAAACATGAATACAGAAAGTGTGATGACGCAATTAAAGCGTGTCAATGCTCTCAATATTGAAAGAGACAGTTTTATCCAGCAAACCAGATTAAAGGCAGAAGCAAAAATAAAGCTGTTACAGGACACTGCATCTCACAGATCTGTTTCCACCAGACGTTCTAAAAACTCGTCAAGATCCCATAGTTCAAGATACTCAACACTCAGTGAGCGACTTATTAATGCCCGCGCTGAAGTGGAAGCCAGCAAAGTGCAGGTGGCATATGCAGAAAAAAGAGCAGAGTTGGAAGCGCAGTCAGCACGTCAAAGGGCAGAGTTGGAAGCGCAGTCAGCACGTCAAAGGGCAGAGTTGGAAGCGCAGTCAGCACGACAAAGAGCAACAATGGAAACCTTAAATGAACAGTGTAAACATGACGCAGCTGTGGCAAAGCTAAGGGTCCTACAGCAAGCTATCAGTGCAGACGAAGGTGCAAGTGAGAAAGACAGCATTAACCTAAACATAGCAGATATGGAAGACCCCCTCAAACGCACTAAAGACTATGTCCTAAGCCACTGCAGTGCACACTCCATCGTCTTCAATGCTCCCGACTACATAGAGACTCCTTCACAGCTTCAAGTTAAAGAGGTTCCAGCAACTTCCTGCACTCAAAATCACTCCACTGCATTTCCTACCTGCCTACCTTGCCTGCCTTCATACGTCACAGAGCATCAGCGCAAGCTTCAAGCAAGTCATCAATCTCCAGTCATCGGTACAGCCTTGAATCAACGTACCATTGGAACAACTGATTTCAAGCAAGCAACTCACCTGGATGCATCTGCTGCACCATATTTCCCTGTGTCCTTTAACAACAATGTCAAAGATAACGCAATTAGCACCATACAGCCAACAGCATCTCACATAAAGGCGGAGACAACTGAGACAGAAGAGATTGTGAGGTACATGCTTCGCAGAGAGCTCACAAAGACTGGTCTTACAAGTTTTGATGACCAACCTGAGAACTACAGAAGTTGGAAATGTGCCTTCAGAACTACAATCAGCAATATTGGTATTACAGCTGATCAAGAATTGAATCTGCTGATCAAATGGCTTGGTCCTCTATCTGCTGCACGTGTTAAGCCATTAAGATCGGTTTTCATGGACAATCCTACTGCAGGCCTCACAGCTGCATGGGAGCGACTAGAGCAAAGTTATGGCAGTCCAGAAGCTATAGAAAATGCTTTGTTCATGTGTCTGGAAACTTTCCCAAAGATATCCGGTAAGGACAACAAGGAGTTCCAGAGACTGAATGACCTTCTCCTTGAGCTTCAGCTAGCCAAGACAGACCCAAAACTACCTGGACTCAGTTACCTTGACACTCCAAGAGGGGTAAACCCAATTGTCTCCAAGCTCCCGTATGGTTTACAAGAGAAATGGACTGCACTAGGGTCATCATACAAAAGAGAGAACAAGGTTTCCTTCCCTCCATTCTCTTTCTTCTGTGAATTCATCAGGAAAATTGCAGAGACCAAGAACGATCCAAGTTTTTCCTACGGTGAGTACAGCCTCTTCTCACCCTTTCCTAAGAGTACCAGTCTTCAGGGCAACTATAGAAACCATAGAGGCCCAGTGTCCGTGAAAAAGACTGACATCCTTCCCACTCCTACCACAGTTCTGGCCACGAACAAACAGAGTAGGAAGATTGAAAACCCTAACAGAGAGTGTCCCATACACAAGAAGCCACACCCCCTCAATAAATGTATCGGCTTTAGGAAAAAGCCTCTGGAAGAGCGCAAGGAGCTTTTAAAGACATTTAGGGTATGTTTCAGGTGCTGTGCTTCTACAGAACATTTTGCAAGGGACTGTAATGTGTCCATCAAGTGCATAGAGTGTGGCTCTGAAGAACATGTGCAAGCCCTCCATCCTCTTGAGCTCAGCTCTGCACAACCTGCCAACACTCCTCCCAGGTTAACGCATGGCGGTGAGAATACAGACCAAGTGCCTAATTCTACCATCATTTCTTCATCCTGCACTGAAGTTTGTGGAGAAGACCGCTGTGGTAAGTCCTGTGCTAAGATATGCTTGGTGAACATATACCACAAGGATCAACCAGAAAAGTCTCTAAAGGCATATGCTATCTTAGACGATCAGAGCAATCGATCACTTGCAAAATCGGAATTGTTCAATCTATTTGAAATAAAAGGCGAAGCTCATCCTTACACCTTGGGTACCTGTAGTGGAACTATAGAGGTTTCTGGAAGAAGGGCTCATGGACTCATGGTATCTTCTCTCAAAGGTAACTTGCAATTACCCTTACCTACACTTGTTGAGTGCAATCAGATACCTGCTAACAGGGAAGAAATCCCTACTCCAGCTGCTGCTTTCCATCACCCTCACCTCAAGGTAATAGCAAATGAGATACCGCCGCTTGACAAAGATGCTCAGATCCTTCTTCTGTTAGGAAGAGACATTCTAAGAGTTCACAAGGTACACAGACAAGTCAGTGGACCCCCAGATGCCCCATTTGCCCAGCGCACGGATCTAGGGTGGGTCATCATAGGCAATGTCTGCATAGGCAAAATGAAAAGACCTACCAACATTTCGTCATTCAAGACAAATGTTCTGCCAAATGGCCGAAACACTTACTTTGAGCCATGCCCACATCACTACTGGGTGAAAGAGAAGATAGCCAGCCACGAATGGCAACATGGTATCTCAGGTGACACAAGCCCTTTCTCCTGCCATGATGGCGACTTCGTCTCTACAGTGTTTAATGCAACCAGTGAAGATGACATACTGGCTCCTTCAATGGAAGACAAAGAATTCATCAAGGTAATGGACAATGAGTTCTTTCAAGAGGACTCCAATAACTGGGTAGCACCCCTACCCTTTCGTCTCCCAAGAGAGAGATTGCCCAACAACTTACAGCAGGCCATCAGTAGATTCTCCTCCTTAAAGCGAAACTTAAGCAGGAAACCAGAGATGCAAAAGCACTTTGTGGACTTTATGCAAAATGTATTTGACAGAGATCATGCAGAGCCTGCTCCCCCACTAAAGGAGGGAGAAGAATGCTGGTACCTTCCATCCTTTGGCGTGTATCACCCACGCAAACCAGACCATATCAGAGTTGTCTTTGATTCCAGTGCTCAGCACGAAGGTGTTTCTCTTAACAACATGCTCCTTACTGGACCCAACTTGAACAACAGTCTAATAGGAGTCTTGATTCATTTCAGACAAGAGCCTGTAGCAGTAATGGCCGACATTCAACAGATGTTTCACTGCTTCATCGTCAGAGAAGACAACAGAAACTACCTCAGGTTTCCATGGCACAAGGACAATGACCTCAACAAGGAAGTTATAGATTATCGCATGAAGGTACATGTCTTCGGTAACAGTCCTTCCCCAGCAGTGGCAACTTATGGGCTAAGGAGAACAGCTCAGACTGGAGAAGTTGAATATGGATCTGATGCCCGTCAATTTGTTGAAAGAAACTTCTACGTTGACGACGCACTTAAGTCCTTTCCAACTGCTAAAGAAGCAATTGATCTTCTCACCAGAACAAAGGAGATGCTGTCTGTAGCAAACCTTAGACTGCAGAAGATTATATCCAACAGCCAGGAACTTATGAATGCCTTTCACTCTGAGGACTATGCCACTAGTCTAAAAAACCTTGACTTAGGTACAGATGTGCCTCCTGTACAGCGAAGTCTGGGTTTGTTGTGGAACATCAAGCAAGACAAATTCACCTTCCAAGTGTCAACTTGTGACAAACCCTTCACTAAGAGAGGAGTCCTGTCCGTGGTGAATAGCATCTATGACCCACTGGGTTTCCTTGCTCCAGTTACCATTCAAGGTAAGATTTTACTAAGACAGTTGTCTACTGAGAACATAGACTGCGATACTCCCTTGCCTAGTGAGAATCAACACAAGTGGGAAAGGTGGAGATATTCTTTGAAGTCACTAGAAAAACTTCAGATTCCCCGTTGCTATGTTCCAGGATCCACTTCAACTGCTAACCGGAGAGAGATTCATATTTTCTCTGATGCATCAGTTGAAGCTATTGCTGCAGTAGCCTATTTGAAGACCTCTGAACTGAATGGAGAATCACACTGTAGTTTTGTCCTAGGCAAGGCAAAACTCACTCCCAAGCCTGCACATACCATACCAAGACTTGAACTTTGTGCAGCCGTGCTAGCAGTAGAAATTGCAGAGGTCATACGAAGTGAAATGGACACTACAATTGATTCTTTCACCTTCTATACAGACAGTAAGGTAGAACTTGGTTACATAAACAACCAAACAAAACAATTTTATGTGTACATCAGCAACAGGGTTGAACGTATCAAGAGATTCTCTCTACCAAGTCAATGGCATCACGTTCCCACTGAGCTCAACCCAGCTGACTATGGGACCAGAGCCGTGTCACCTGCCGCTCTTCAGGACAGCTTATGGCTGTCACCTCCCAGGTTTCTGTGTGAGGACTCTTACTTACACCCTATCGACACCACCTATGGACTAGTAAGCCCTGAAGATGATAAGGAAATAAGAACTGTGAACACCTCACTCTACACTTCTGAAAGTACAAAACAGAGGCTGCGGTCACACCATTACAGGAATCAATGGAAGCAGGTGCAGCATCTAGCCAATGTGTTCTGGCATCACTGGAAGAAAAAGTATCTTCATCACCTTCAAGGTCGTAACAAATGGCAAGCATCTAAGCCGAATCTTAAGGTTGGAGACCTCATCCTTCTAAAAGACAAGGAAGTTTGTCGGAATGAGTGGCCTATGGGTCTTATTACTAAAGTTATGCCCAGCGACGATAACAAAGTCCGGAAGGTAGAAGTCAAGGTAACCAAGGGAGGATCGACACGAACCTTTAGTCGACCAATTACAGAGTTAATACTCCTTTTGCCAGGTGAGTGACTTGTGCAAGGACTAGCCATGCTGTTGGCACAGCGGGGAGTACATTGCTGCCATCTACAGGTTCTACTCAGAACTTTGGAATTATTTGAAGACATCATACTGTGACTTTATGTTCTTCATCCTCTTGAACTTACATTTATTATTTGCTTGTTGCATGTTTTTCATTACAGGTTCCAGGACATTCGTCAGTATTGGACTTTTTGAAAATATATATATTAGTTTAAGGTTATGAAATCTAAAGATTTCAGACGGGGAGTGTTGTGTTACACTATGTGATTATTCTTGCTCTGTGTCTTTAAGATCTGTCCCCTTCTTTCTAGCTGAACTCTCTCTCTCACCGTAGTTCTTTATATATCTCCTCCACTTCCTGATTCTGGTCATTACTCCTGTATATCTTCCATGCTAAACATCTTACATGTGGCTTACAACTGCAACGTTTTTCTACCTATGAATATCCATCATTAAACGGAACATTCGAAAGGATTCATCGTCTGTCGTCCTAACTGTGAGTTTATTCATTGAGTTAAACTGCCTGTATCGATGCAAGGGATGAATATCAAACCAGCTTGAGTAAGGCCTACTTAAACCTGGAGATGAACTTTATCGCTTTGTAGTTGAGACAGAACAGACACAAGACCGTTTACATCGGTGCTCCATAGAGATGAATGGAGGGTCGGACCGATCGCGTGAAAGGGGCCTAAGGCTTTCACACTGATGCGCATCGGTTTACCAGCACCGTGGGTGCAGCTCAGTGCACATGTGGCTTTCCTATGGGTAAGTTGCACTTTGCCGTAGAATTCTATTATATGCTGCAGGTGTGGTGCACTTTCTGAAACTGGACCAACCCACAGGTAGAAAACAGAAGCCTATGGCTCAATGCAGGTAACCCACAGGTGCACCACGCTGACCCTGCGGATCAGTTTGATAGCAGCCCAGTAACCACTGCAGAACAGATATGCTCATGTATACACTGTGATTTTAGTAATAAACTTACTTTTAATACGTTTTTTATTCAGGCATCGCCAGCTATTGTGGCCCTAGGCAAAGTGCATTTGGGATTTGGCCTATGACAGGAGCCAGTGCTATACAGGAAGCATCAACTTATGCGGCTCTGCTGCGCAGCCGCTTGCTTGTGCTACCGATAGCTTCATTCACAAAACAGATGCTCTGGGATGGCTGGTCGGCAACCCATGATCTGGGCTTGCCAACCCGCTTCTTCACTGTCCCCGACTGGTGAGAAGTCTGCTCTGGTACTGGCCTCAGCTTACTCACAATGGTCTCCAGTAGCAAGGTGGATGGTTCCTTTGTGGCGACAGCTTCCCCTCTACCTCCAACCACAACTGGTTCCCCGGGCAGCGGAACCATTACTTCTGGTTGGACAACAAGCCCACAGTCCCAACCCTGCACTACTTCTGGAAAGGCTCTCAGATAGCATAGCAGCCAGATGTCCCCGGGATAGGCCTTAGGTTTCTGGCCTAGCAGCCTGGGGCAATACGACACACGTCCACCCAGACAGCTGTCCAGGTGGCACATAACCCCGATCACCTGACTCCACCCAAATAAATAGGCTCTGCCAGCAGGCCAAGAGACCCAAGAAAATCCCTGCCCATTGGCTGAGACACCCCATTCATTCCTAATCTGTCCTTGCAAGATACCCGGCCATCTAGCGACAGAAAAGAGAAGTGCAGCAATTACAGAATTAGGGCAAAATCAATTGACCTTCTAGCAATTGACCAAGGCAACTATCACTTGGAAAATAAATTTAATAGCAACCCTGCCTGAACATCAGGGTGCTACATAAGCAAGCCATTGCATCATTGGAGGGGTCGATTGTGGAAAGAGAATATTAGGGGTGAGAGATTGCCTCAAAGAAGAATGTTTTAGGCAGTGTTTAGATTTCTTATAACACATTCAGAAGTGGGTATAGGTCAGGGCAGGGGTGAATGCCAGATTTCCAAACAAGAGGGTCATGGGACCATGGATAGGAGAGAGGCCTAAATTGGGGAATAACTTGTCCCAAATGTGTTGGAGATGGTGCATGAGAGCAGGAAGTTGCGTAGTAATCTATGCCTAAGCCAATCCAAGGGAGGGCCAGTAGAACTCAAGGGCCTGTTCAGTATGGACCTACTGTTTGTTAAGCCTCGTACACACGGTCGGACTTCCATCTGACTTTTCCGTGGATTTTTGTCCGAACGGAGTTGGCCGGGCACACCCATAGCATACACACGCTCTGACTTTTTCGCCAACAAACATGAACGTAGTGACTTTTCAACGTATTGACGAGACTTCAAAAGAGGAAGTTCAATTTATCGCCGTCACCCTTTGGGCTCCTTCTGCTAAGCGCGAGTTAGTAGAAGTTTGGTGTGTGCTGATTCGCGGTTTTCTTTTTCGTTCAATTTAGATCGTTTCTGAACGGCCGTTCGTTAAGCCGCCATGTTGTGCAATCCTAATAGAGAGTGTGCTATATTTGGCCTTGGAGTTCTGGCAATATCTCATGCCCAGTTCAGGTCCAGGAGTAGGAGGAGGACTGTTTGGACCAAAAATTGGTTGCTTCAACGTGACCAATTATTGTCACATGCCATTGTTGAGGGAGCTACAGGAGAATAATCCTAATGATTTTAGGAACTATCTCCGGATGTCGGACTCCTGCTTTCAGCATCTTTTGTCCTTGCTGTCCCCCTATATTAGGAAGCAGGACACCTGTATGAGGACTGCGATTCCAGGAGAGCAAAGGCTCATAGTCACTTTGCGCTACTTGGCAACAGGGAGAAGTCTCCAGGATATCAAATTTACAACTGGTATCTCTCCCCAGGCTCTTGGACATATCATTCCTGAGACATGTTGTGCTATAATTTAAGTCCTGCAGAAGGACTATATTCGGGTATGTTTTTTTATGTCATCTCAAATTCTATCTACTTACTTTTTTCTAATGTTTTATTATGTATTTTTTCTTACATGATTTACAGTAATCTAATTTGTTGTGAATGTCCTATAATTTTTATTTATTGTATTTTTCATGGCCTACATGCATATTTGTCTTCACTTACCTCCCCAGCATGCTACCCTGGGCACATCCACACCTAGCATATTATCAAATTTTTTTCTTATGTTATATTTTTGGGATTACCCTAAACACCCCCTAAACTATGTGACATTTTTATTGTTGTGCTCAAATTACTGCAGAGATCCATTTTTTGGGGACACAAACTATTTTGTAACCCTCCCTCCCCTCCCCAAAAAGCAGAATCAACTGATCCAACCACTCTATTTGATGATTTTTAAAAACACATACACAGTATACGTCTTTTCTTGTTGTAATATTTCTGTCTGAATTTTCCAAAGCATGTAGTCACTATCATGTAGTACACTATTAATTTCTGCTCCTCATTTTTTTATTGTTATTTAATGCATGTAATTTTTTTTATTTTTTTTGTAGATATGATGGCACTTCTCATCTTGCCACTGGGCTGCCAATCTTTAAAAAACAGAGTGGCTAGCAAAATGTACCTTCATTTGTTCCTCATTTTGCTCTAATGGAAGTGGATAGGGTTATTACCTGTCCCTAAACTCTACTAATTCAACCTCACCCCCCTAAAAAAATTGAATGTGCCACCAGAGGGAGTGAGGAAGCATATAATTATAACTGTTATCCTTTTTTGTCTAAATACTGCTTTAAATGTTATATTTTAATGTTGCCCCAAGAATGTATGTATCTAAATTTTTAGAAATTTTAGGTGCTGAACTACTAATGTTGTATTTTTTTTTTAATCCACAGTTTCCTTCCAACCCCCAGCAATGGCAGGATGTGGCGGCCCAGTTTTCCAATTTATGGAATTTCCAAACTGTGGCGGTGCCATTGATGGCAAACATGTCAGGATTATCCCACCACCCGACTCCAGATCATACTATTTCAATTATAAGGGCTTTTGTAGCATAGTTCTTCTTGCGGTAGTATCAGTGAACTATGAGTTCCTATATGTTGATGTCGGGATGAATGGGCGCCACTCAGATGGAGGTGTAATGATGCACACAGAGTTCTACCATCGGCTCCAGAATGGCACATTACATTTGCCACCTGCACAGGACAATGTTGAGGGCCTCAATTTTGTGTTTGTAGCAGATGAGGCGTTTGCTCTGGAGCCTCATCTTCTGATGCCCTTTCCCATGAGGAACCTTACCCCTTAGCAGCGCATATACCACTATAGGCTCTCTCGTGCAAGAAGGGTTGTTAAAAATGCCTTTGGCATCCTATCGAATAGGTTTCGGCTTTTTTTAACAGCCATCACTTTGGCTGAATACAAAATCAATCATGTGGTGTTGTGCTGCTGCATCCTCCATAACTATTTAAGGAGGAATGCTAACAGCTACATAGGATCTGTCCCTACAGATGATCCTTCTGGTTTTCGGCCAGCTGAAGAGCCAGTGATGCCAGCTTTGGAAACTGGTCGTGCTGCTGTCTCCTCGCAGAATGCCCGTCTTGTCCCTGACCAATACAAGGACTATTTTGTGGGTAGTGGGGCAGTGCCTTGACAGCAAAATATAGTTGAAAATCTGTAAAGCTATATTTTCTTTATAAAATAAAAAATACTTTGAACTACTGTTGTCTGTGTTTATTATGTTTTCAAATCTCCTTATAATATAACTATGTTTCCCCATTTTTTTTACAAAGCATAATTTGAATTTAGTTGCTCTAAATGTTGCCTTGAGCTATGTAGTGTATAATGTTGTGCTGTGGCTCTGCTACACACATTTTCAAGTACACTGTCAATGTAACTACACCAACTGAACAAATATACTGTTCTTGAGCATAGAAATAAGAAGCCACACATTGTAAATCTAAAATATTTTTACTTACACCACATTGAGATGTGTGTTATTTATGTTTTTACAACAAACCAACATCGTTATTTGTGTAGGAAGATTTTTTTTTTTTTCTTAGCAACTTTGAAGTGGCTAAACATGCATCTTTTTTGAAAGCAGAGCAATACACATCACCAATTCAGTAACTTAAAATATATCAAATGGAACCTAAAAAGGCCATATGAGACATTTTTGATTGTATTCTCAACGTGAGAATAGATTGCCTTCCTCAGGTGGAAAGAGCTCATCCCTTTCATAGACAAATGTTCAAGAGGCCTAAATGTAAAATATCACTTATGATACCCTACCTAAAATGTAATTACGTACAAACAGATTAGTAACAAAAGCCCACTGTGTCCACATGTGCTAGCTCACATCACGGGATATCACTGTTTTGGGGTTGCAACCCCTTACTCCAAAGTAATTTTTTGTAGAGTAATGCCGCGTACACACGACCGGTTTTCTCGACGAGAATAACGGCATTTTTTTATTTCGCCGAGAAAACCGATCGTCTGTGGGCTTTATGTCGTTATTTTCAACGAGAAAAACGGCATTAAAAACGACGAGAAAAATTAGAACATGTTCTAAATTTTCTCGCCGTTTTTCACGTCGTCGTTTTTTTCCTCATGAAAAATGATCGTGTGTAGGCTTTAACGACGTGAAAAAAGCGCGCATGATCAGAAGCAAGTGAGGAGAAGGGAGCGCTCGTTCTGGTAAATCTACTGTTCGGAATGGAGATGGCACATTCGTCATGCATGAAATTATTACATCGTTTAATGCAGCGCATTCTTTTCTTCGTTCTAATGCTGCAATATTCCAATTCTCTTGCTTGCTGATATTCTCCCAGAGTTAGGACAATCTTTGTTCTTTAGTATTTATTGTTTTATCATGATTAATCTCTATTTTGGTGAGCCAGATCTCCCTAAATACCCAAAACTTTTTACTTTTTTTTTTTTTTTTTTGGGTTTAATTTGTGGTATTAGATTTTAGACTGTTTTTACATATTATTTGCTATTTTGGAGTGTGTCAAGTTACCACAACATTATTATGTATTCTAATTTGGCCTCAATGAGGTTAGTGTCCCTTGTTAATTTCACAATTTTTTATCCACTGTCCCTGCCTACTCACTTACAAACTGGCTATTTAGAAGAAAAACACATGTTCATTTTGTATCTTACAAAAAAAATTCCATTTATTATGGCCTAATAGCAAATTAAAAGGTAAGCCAAAACAAAACCATATGTAAAGTACAAATCAAGAAGCCAGGAAGACAGCACTGGAGACCCTGCTGAAATTAGTGCAGACCCAGATCACCACAGCAAACACCAAAGCATGTGAAGACAAAAATTGGGCCCATGTGAGGCACATATCCTGGGCTCATTTTCGGGTTTTTTGTTTGACCTTCCCTGCAGCCTTCCTTGGAGGCTGTGTCCGTGGAGGAGGGACAGGAGCAGGAGCAGGGTCTGGAACAGGAGCAGGGACTGTTACAGGAGCAGGGACTGGTACAGAAGCAGGGACTGTTACAGGAGCAGGGACTGGTACAGGAGCAGGGACTGGTACAGGAGCAGGGACTGGGACAGGAGCAGGGACTGGGACAGGAGCATGGAGTGGGGCAGGAGCATGGAGTGGGGCAGGAACTTGAGCAAAAAAATATGAAAGGTCCACAACGTCTGTGAAATCCTTCAGTTTGTTCAACAGGCCCATATTGACCACCTTCAATATTAGGGTTTCACATTTCAGCCTCTGGTCCAGTCCCATTTGGGGCAGTTTCTCCCCAATAAGGGCAGCAAATCCCTCTGCAGCGGTGGGGGGCTCTCGGAGTGCAGCAGTAGCCTCCCTAATTAGGGCCTGGGTATCCTCCTCCATTTGAAGCAGCCTCCTTGATCTTTTTGCTGGAATCGGCAGCAGAGGGATCTGGGGCCTGATGTTGTGCTGGGTCCCACTGGGGCCTGCCTCTTCCTGGGTCCCACTGGGGCCTGCCTCCTCCTGGCTTCCAGTGGCACCTGCCTCCTCGTGTGTCCCACTGGGGCCTGTCTCCTCATCCTGTTTAAAAAAGGTACATCGAGTTAGTTTTGCCTTCATCTTTCACACACATTTGTCACCTCATGACATTTGGTAATTGAATGCTACTAAATATTAAAGTGAATCATTCTGACACCAGTATATTTCTTTTTGGTGCCCTTAATTTTTGGCCACTGCTGTCTATTGATATGTCAGACACTTTTTTTTAACTCTTAACATTTTTCACACTTTTTTTGAAACTTTTACAACATTCAACTTTTATTACTCTAAATATTTTGTGAAATATTATACCTGGCTCCAAATATTTAAATCAGGCTCCTCCAGGACTTGAGGTTGTTCCTCCAAAGAGACCTCAACTTGGCTGGAGGCTTGGCTGCAGGGAATGCTGGAGGGAAGGCTGGAGGGTTGGCTGCAGGGAAGGCTGGAGGGTTGGCTGCAGGGAAGGCTGGAGGGTTGGCTGGAGGGTTGGCTGCAAGGAAGGCTGGAGGTCGTTCTGGGTGGAAGGCTGGAAAGGGATTCCCTGGATTCCAGGTGTTCATCCAGGAAACTCAGGTGCTGATAGTACCACAGATTTGGGATGTATCGGTCCTCTGCACCTGCTCCTGACCGCAGGGATTTTTGCACTTTATTACGTTGAGCCCGGTATGTGCCCCTAATGGTCCCAATTTTTGTGTTCAGATCCTGTAGTGTTGCTGTGGGGATCTGAGTTTTCACAAATTCCAGCAAGGTCTCCAGTGCTCTCTTCCTGGCTTGTTTATTTTTATTATGTTTATTTTTAGTCTCCCATAAAATTGGAAGATTCTTCCATCTTTGCAGGAATTCCAACATAAAATCTGGGTCCTTAAATACCTTCATTTTCTCTGCAATTCAAAACCCAAAACAAAAAAAGGAATGTCAGTCAGGACTACTCCAAATCTTTCTCACCATATATAGGCCACTAACGTAGCAATTGATCAGTCATCATAGAGTTGAGTGGACACCTGGATGTTTGTGTTGAACTCTTTTTAGCTAACTTTGTAAAAAGCTAGAGTTCGTGACCTGACTTTCCCCGAACCCAAACCCCATTGAAGTAAATGTTGCCCTGTAAATCGTGGGAATAAAAGGACTCCCCAAAAATAAAGGAGTACCTCGAACTGTCCCTGCACCAAGTGTCATTTTTTTTTTTTTTAATTAACACTAAATTCACTCCTGGGTATAATTAATTGTTGTCTCCTGTCAATTGCAATACATAGAAAAGTCATTGATACAAACATTGGGAAAGCATTGTGGTTCCCCCAAATATCCATACCGGGCCCTTCAGGTCTGTCAAGGATTTTAAGGGGAACTCCCCCACAAATTCTGGGAAAAAATGGCGTGGAGTCCCCCCCCAAATCCATAACAGACCCTTATCCGAGCACGCAACCTGGCCGGCCACAGGGGAAGAGGGGGGATGAGAGAGCGGCCCCCCCTCCCTCCTGAACCATACCAGGCCACATGCCCTCAACATGGGGAGGATGTCCCCATGTTGATGGGGACAAGGGCCTCATCCCCACAACCCTTGTCCGGTGGTTGTGTGGGTCTGCGGGCGGGGGGCTTATCGGAATCTGGAAGACCCCTTTAACAAAGGGGCCCCCCAGATCCCGCCCCCCCCATGTGAAATGGTAATGGGGGACATTGTACCCCTACCATTTCACCTTAAAAAATGGCATTATCTAAAAAATGACACTACACGGTTTTTGACAATTCCTTTATTATTGGTTTTGTTTTTCAACCATCTTCTTCCTTCTTCTTTTCTGCATTCGAGTTTCTTCCTCCATCTTCCTCTTCATCTTCATCTTCCTTCTTGCTTCGGGCTTCTCGTCCGCATCTTGCTTCGGCTTCTTCTTTGTTCTCCCGCCGCTCCGTTTGAATTTGAGTTTCCCGCTGTGTGACGCAAAGTTAGGCAGTTCTCCTCTAGGTCCGCTGCGAGCCGGGGGACCCGCCCCCCTCTGACTGCACGGGGAAAGTACCTGTGAAATCTCTGTGCGTCAGAGGGGGGCGGGGTCGCCGGACCAAGAGGAGAACTGATGAACTGAAGCGTCACACAGCGGGAACCTCCAATTCAAACGGAGCGGCCGGAGAAAGAAGAACCCGGAGCAAGATGCGGACGAGAACACCGAAGGAAGAAGGAAGATGAAGAGGAAGAGGAAGATGGATGAAGAAACACGAAGCGAGAAAAGAAGAAGGAAGAAGATGGAAGAAAGCCAAACTAAAAATTAAAGGAATTGTCAAAAACTGACTACTGTCATTTTTAACATTTTGTACACTTTCTTCGTGAAATGGTAGGGGTACAATGTACCCCTTACCAATTCACATGGGGGGGGCCGGGATCTGGGGGTCCCCTTTGTTAAAGGGGTCTTCCAGATTCCGATAAGCCCCCTGCCCGCAGACCCCCACAACCACCGGGCAAGGGTTGTGGGGATGAGGCCCTTGTCCCCATCAACATGGGGACATCCTCCCCATGTTGAGGGCATGTGGCCTGGTACGGTTCAGGAGGGAGGGGGGCCGCTCTCTCGTCCCCCCCTCTTCCCCTGCGGCCGGCCAGGTTGCGTGCTCGGATAAAGGGTCTGTTGTGGATTTTGGGGGCGACTCCACGCCCTTTTTTTTCCTGATTTGGGGGTGGAGTTCCCCTTAAAATCCTTGACAGACCTGAAGGGCCTGCAACTCGAATTTGGGGGAACCCCCACTTTTTTTTTTTGCAGGTACAACTCACTTTTCAATGTCTTGCCATTTGCCGGGAGGCAAGAATTTATTTAGAGCCGCGATTGACTTTTCAAAGTTTATTCCCAATTCAAAAATGACACTTTGTGCACGGCCAGTACTAACAGCACGGGAAGCAAGCGCCAAGTTACATGCATATTGCCCAACCCCGGCCCCGAACATACAGTGAATGAATGTTTATAGGTTTAATGCTCCTGGACACAGCCAAATTTAAAGGTCTGTATGGTCACTACATTTGCTGTTCGGGGCCGCTCAACCCTCGACATATCAAGTATGAAAAATGTTACGTACCCGCGATCTACACGTTCGTCTCCTCCGACCTTCTTCCACTCACTGAACGTCGCTTTCAACGATGTTTTTTGGAGTTATATACAGTGCGCATGCGTGACGCTCCGCACGCTTTCCCGCCCCTGACGTTCGTTACACTACTTTCCCCGCCCCTTCTCGCTACTCCTTAATGACGGAGAGTGTAAACATGTCGGCGAATCAACAACATGATGTGGAAAGTGGGGAAGAAAGCAGGCCCCGACCCAGAAGGTATAAAGCCACTAACATGAGCTTTGAGGAGATGGTGGAGATGGTCACCATATTGCTCCGGGATGATTATGACGCCAAACATGGGCCCTACAAAAAGCCAAATCAAGTGAAGGCCAAGATCATGGATAAAGTGGTCAAAGCGCTATTGCATAAATTTGGTGTTCGCAGGTCGCGGGAACAGATCCGGAAACGATGGTCGGACATTAAGTTGCGTGAGCCGGATCAATATAAAAAGATTAAAAAAGTCATCCAAAAAAGTAAGTAGATTTACATTAAATGTGATTTTTGGTAATAACGTGGTGTTGCATGTGCTTTTAAAATAATGTATGTAGTACAGTTAAAAATGTCATGTTTCATGTTTTTGGGCACACGAATCGATCGTATAAATGGTCGTTCAAACGTTCACTCAATCACAAGCTTTTGGCCCGATTCATTGTTAGAACGACATTTTATCAATCCTAAAATAATAGGCATGTTCAAATGTTTTTAGCAATGTATTCCACCAAAACATCGTTTGGGTGGTATTGAACGAGGATTTCAACGTTGGATTCTTGTGCCCAAGAACATGAAACAGGACATCATGAAATGTTTATGTGAGAAGTAATTATAAACATGTTTGTGTAGTTGTTGGTAATTAGATTTGGCTAATGTAACTAGATTCAGTGTACGTTTACAAGAGTATGCTCAGCAGCTGCTTACACATCTGGACTCATTAGCACAAGTGTGGGCCACAAGAACAACCTTTTGATGGTGTCACACACAGGTGATCCAGTGGATACCTGGTGTGTTTCCATGTGTGAAACATGACCAAAAGAGATTAATCTACCATCTTGGGAAATGGATACAATCATGTGTTCATCTCCTAAAAAATTATCACTAATACAATTGTAATACACTTCCCAAGAATGATTAATATTCCTCTTTCACACCAAAATATATTTAGTTACACAAGTCTACCTTTTGGTTATATCTCCTAGGGCTTCAAACAGCTAAGAGACACAAGGCTGCAAACCCCGCACCACCAACTCAAGACCCACAACCGCAGGATGTGGCAGAAGAGGGAAATGGCAACTCACCAGGTCAGTGTCATACACCACAGCCTCAGGTAATAGATGTTGGCCTGTATATTTAGTAAGACGTTTTCTTTTCACAACTTAAAGGGACTTTAATGCCTGCGGCACCAGCAACCTTCACCAGAGCCACTGCCCAGATGTTGCTGAAACAAGTGAGGGTCTGCTCTCGGGAGGTTGAAAAGATAAAAGACAACCTGTTCCAGATGTGCCAAACCAACAAAATCATGGAGAAAAGACTGAAAAAACTTGAGCATATTCTTGGGAGGGTGTAAAACTTGTATATATTCTAAAAAAGATTGTTTTAGTTTTTGGGGGGGAAATCTTTTATTTCTATAAAGGTATATTGTTCGTGTTGTACATTTTTGTACTGAGTTGTAAAAAGAAAAAAAATACAAATTCCCAAAAAATTTGGGGTATATTTTGATACAAACGTGAAAATTGTTATACTCCTATAAAAAATTTAAATCACTAAACAATGTGTGGCTTCTTATATCAATGTTGCCCCCCCCCCCCCCCTAAAAAAATGTGTGTGTTTAGACTCTATAAATGATTGTAATTTTCTTGTTAGGAAAAAACATGGGACTACAACTGCACTAGTATAACCGAGGACAGTGATGGTGAACCTTGGCAACCCAGATGGTTTGGAACTACATTTCTAATGTTGCTCAGGCACTCTGCAGTGTAGTTGAGCATCATGGGAAATGGAGTTGCAAAACATCTGGAGTGGCAAGGTTCACCATCACTGACCTAGGAGAAAGAACAAATACAACAAAAGAAAAGCAAACAAGATGTTTTCAGTATATTATTTTTTATTATGACCAAAATTGGTTTAAAAATGATCAGGCATTGCAATGGCCCCCCTACCCATAAAATATTCTAGATAGCGTTGCCGCACATCACGGCCGCTTTGGGGGGCCAAGCCTGTAGGGCCAGCTAACTGGGCTGCCAATGGTCCATCCAAGCACTGTGTGCCCTGAAGGTCAACTGTAGCTAGATAATTGTTTGAGTTTTTGAATAAAAAATTGTGCAGTATGCAACAACACATGACCAAATGGTTCCATTTATACTCCGCCATGTTTATCGCAGTCAGAAAAAGGCGGAAGCGACTGGCCATGATGCCAAAGGCATTTTCGACCACCCTTCGCGCTCTGGCCAGACGATAATTAAAGACCCTCCTCTCAGGGGTGAGGGACCTTTGGGGAAAAGGCCTCATCAAATGTGGTCCAAGCGCAAAAGCCTCATCTGCCAGGAACACAAACGGGAGGCCATGTTCATTATCTTCAGCAGGTGGCAATGCCAGGTCCTCTGAAAGAAGCCGGTCTGCAAACTCGGTCTGGGCGAAAACACCACCGTCAGACATCCGCCCATTTTTCCCAACATCAACAAATAGAAACTCATAGTTGGCAGACACCACCGCCATGAGCACAATACTGTGGAAGCCTTTATAATTAAAAAAAAACGATCCAGAATGGGCTGGTGGCACGATGCGGACGTGCTTGCCATCAATGGCTCCTCCACAGTTGGGAAAGTTCCACCGCTGAGAAAAATCAGATGCCACATTCTGCCATTCCTGTGGCGTCGATGGTAACTGTGGAGTCAAAGGAACAAAAAAATTAATATACTTTACTACCTATACATTGCAAGCATGTTAGCACAAAACACTCTGGGCAAAACATCAGTATAGCATTAATTTGGAAGGAGGATTTTAGAGCGGAGCTACGCAGCCAAAATACTATAAAATAACACAGCAGCTCCAGCTACAGCAGCTGCAGAGGTTTGCTAATTGTACACTTACCTGTCCTGGAGTCCAGCAACATCCGCAGCCGAGGACGAACAATTGCTCGTCACTCTGCTGCCCCCTCTGCCATCCTCGGTGAGGGAACCAGGAAGAGAAGCCTTGCGGCTTCACTGCCCGGTTCCCAAACGCACATGCACGAGAAGCGCTGCGCAGTTCAGACTGGTCCTCCTGTGTTCTGTGAGACAAGTGTTTCCAAGAACACTACGGGTCTTCTGCAGGAAGTGACTTGGCTCAGGCAGATTTGCCGCAGAGATGACTCCCGGATGTGGGTGAAAATACCTGGCTTAAACAGGTATCTTCACCCCCCTCCCCCCTGAAAGGTGTCAATTTTGACACCGGGGGAGGGTTACGATGAGCGGATCCCCAAAATTTTGGATGGAGGTCCGCTTGAATAAGATAGAAAAATAAGCAACAAAAACATCACCCACTCTGATGGACCTGTGAAATTCTTAGAGGGTGGAGGGGTTGAGATGAGTTGGGGACATCATAATTCAAATCTATAGTACTATGTAATTTATTTGGGTAGATTAGACAAAATAAAATAATTAGGGGGGGGGGGGGAATCAGGCAATCTAAGCACTACAATGGAGCGTCCAAAACAAAAATGGGGATTGACTAGGCTAGGTGTGTTTGGGCCCAGGATCTAATGCTGGAGATTGCTTTAAAAACAGATATGCATGTAGCCCAAAAACATAGAACATTCAAAGCTTACAACATGCAGGGGGACAAAGGGGACATTCACAGCATATTCAAATCATGGTAATTAGAGACAGTTCAAAATATACTATACATTAGCAAGCATAAAAAAACATAGATTGTGATGTTTATAAAGGAGAAAACTTACCTTAAGATAGTCCTCATGAAGGACCTGGATAATGGCAGAGCAGGTCTCTGGGATAATGACACCCAGAGCCTGGGGGGAGATGCCTGTCGAGAACTTGAGGTCCTGCAAGCTTTTCCCAGTCGCAAGGTATCGCAACGTGGCGATGAGCCTCTGCTCAGCAGTAATGGCTTCTCGCATAACGGTGTCCTGCCTGGTGATATAGGGGGACACCAAAGCCAAGAGCTGCTGAAAAATGGGGTCAGACATCCTAAGAAAATTCCTGAAATCATCAGGGTTATTCTCCCGGATCTCCCGCAGCAGAGGCATATGACATAATTGGTCCCTCTGGAGCAACCAATTCTTGGTCCATGAACTCCTCCTCACCCTCCTCATGGACCGGATCTGGGACATAGCAACAAGCCCAGCAGCAAGCACAGCACGATCTCGGCGACAAGAACGTACGCGCAACATGGCTTCAAAACGGTCGTCTAATCAGAACGAACTAAAAGAACGCACTGAAGAACAGCAAGGCCTATGAAGAACGAGCTGAAAAACAGTAACGAGCGGACAAGAACGCCCTGCAAAAACAGATACGAACTAACTACACGCACTGAAAGCCAGATACGAACCCACAAGCACAAACTGAACTCCCGAAAACGATCTTTAAAGCACAAAGACTGAAAAGCGCGAATCGTCTCTTCCCAAACTTTTACTAACACGCGGTAACACGAAATCAGCAAAAGCAGCCAAAAGGGTGGCGCGAACAGAATGAAACTTCCCCTTTATAGTGCCGTCGTACGTGTTGGACGTCACCCGCGCTTTGCTAGATCAGTTTTTTTCACGATCGTCTGTAGGCAAGGCAGGCTTGAGAGGAAACAAGAAAAATAACGTCGAGAAAATCGACGGTTTTTTTCTTGACATGAAAACCGGTCGTGTGTACGCGGCATAAGGATTTGATCCCCCGAAACACATACATTGATACCACATGATGGCAGCTAGCACATGTTGTCACAGTGGGGGTGTTTTAAACCCAAATTTTTGGGGTGAAACTACAAGTGCACTTGCCACTGCACTTGTAGTGCCTAATTTAGGTTTGGTCGTTTAAAAACACACACTGTGTGTTTATTTGCATTATAAAGCTTCATGGGGGCAAACCTTCTTCACAAATTTACAATGTAAAATACCAAAGTTTGAAAATCATTAGGAAAACTTTAATTTTGAGGACAGTGTTTGACAACTCTCCTTCTCCAGGTGCATTTCCAGGTCTTATTTTCTCTCTTTGGAATTATAGTCACAGATGCAGTGTATTTTTTTTTCGTTACAAACAAAAAAGATTTTGTGTATACTGCCTACACTAAAGAAAAAAAGACGTGGTCAAGCACCTAGAGAAGGGGGGTGGAGAAACACTGACCTCAAAACATAAAAAAATACACCATCTAATTTTAAGTGAATTGTCATACGAATACACTGCATAAGGCATTGTTCAATAATAATAGGAAATCACAGTAATTCAAATGAAGTAGTGTGATTTCTACATATCAATAATCAGAGCCTGTGCTTCAAAGTATGCTAAAAACAATAAACCAAGACAGAAGTCAACAATTAAAACGTAAATCCAAAATTTTTTTTACATTTGGCTAACAGGTCTACATAATCCTGGATACGCCTCTGAACAACAGTGGCAGCCTCCTTTATTTGTTGTAGTTCAGTCATTGTCTGCAGCATATCAGCACTGATACGACCAATTGTGCATCTTGGTAGTTCGTGGCCTTGGAAGAAGAGAAAACATACAAATGGTAATGAAGGTCAAGTGGCTGAGGCCCTAAAAAGTGAATTATGGTCACATTATTATTCAAGCCAATTTCTTAAAATACTTACCTAGACAGTAAATATTGAGTTGAAACCTCCTTTCTGTTCAGACACCTACACTACTAGGAATGTACACACTGTACCTACTCTATAATCTTGGTCCTGGTGCCTGTGTCTCCCAAACTTGGTTACATAGCAACACTGCCAGCTCATTCCACCTCCTGGCTCCTTCTACATGCTAATGTTCAATGCACTACATACTTTGCTCCTGTGTTGTTTGGGGGTTTGTTTATATTAAATTGAATCAATCCCTAGAAATGTCTAGACATTTGAAGACAGATGTTCAAAATACTTACTGGGGAAAACAACAGGCTCCAATAAATCATCTTTGATTTAGTGCACTACTCCACCCTCTGCATGTCTTGGGTCTGGGGATGTGATGTCCACTGTAGGCTCTTTGCTGGGTCCAGCTCTCTGATCACACTCCTCCAAATGTTGGAGCTGACCACCCTCACGTTCCCCTAAAAAAATAAAAAAACATTCATTAAGCCACCCCAAATGTCAAATCTTTTGATAGAATCCTTTTAGCTGAATTAGGAGACCAACCTTGCACTAGTGACAATGTTTGCTCCAGACTAGTGGACTATAACATAGGGTGACCAGACATCCCCGGTTTCTGGGGACACTGTCCCCGGATTGAGGACACTGTCCCCGGACCAAGTCTGTCCCCAGTTTTGTCCCCGGATTGGATTTAAACAGGGGCTGGGGCAATTTCAAAGACAGTCAGTGCAGAATTAAAAAAAAAAAAATCTGAATTACACCCCCCGCTCCACCGCTCCTGCAAGCTTAGGGTGGTGTATTTTTTTCCATTATCAGTGCCCCTTTCTGATGATCATGTGCTGGTCGGAGCGGACGGAATATTTCTATAGTTTTGGGTGCATGCCCAATCAGCTCCACTCGCATGTTCTTCTGCCTTGCCTCATGTCACGGCCAGCCGCCTGCCTGCTTATCTCCTTGCCTTCCCAGGCTGAGTGATCTTCCTCCGCTCCCCACCCAGTAGTAGCCGGGGCCCGGAGAGTGAAACTAGACAGGCTGTGCGGCGGGCGGTGGCGGCGATGGGCAGAGAGTCGCTGATTGCCGCCATTACTAGTAAACAAAAAATATGTCCCCGGATTTCATTTTAAAAATCTTGTCACCTTACTATAACATGCGCAATATGCATTTTAGAAATAACAAAAATGCATTGTAAAGGGTAGATGATGTAATTTAACTACCAGCCCCTTGTAGTACCACAGCCTGGGGACAGATATGTCTTCTGCTGCTGCTCCCCATCTTTTGAAGTCCACGACCTTCTTGGGCTCCCTATTGTATGTACTCCTCAGGATTTTGACATTAAAACATAATTGATGTATGCCCTGGGGTACAGAGGCTTCGCCAATTCCACCATTTGATATATTGCTGCCTTCCTGTTATTAATTTTGATATGACATTATTGTTTTTTTTTAAATATTTAAATAAAATAAAAATATGGCCTAAATTGTTTGATTATGTGTTTTACATTATTAATTACAGTTTGGGAGTAGGCAGGTAAATTTTTAACATTTAAGGGACACAAATATAGTAGTTGGTGGTTTCAGCATCAAAAACATAGGGGATAATGGGGTTGGGCTAAATATGGTTTATTTATATAACAAAAACACAAATCCATAGGAAAGACGTTGGTTTTTATTTACTCCGTTAGCATCACCAGCAAAGCAGCTTTTATTATTATTATTATTATTATGCCATTTTAAAGAATAAGAAAATGTGCGCTGCTTTTCGAGAATTCATAACTTGCCGCGTCACGAATGTGATATCTTCATAACGAACGCTAGTTTTACAAGACAGAAGGCTTCCGGCTGGTCCTTGCTTCTGAGCATGCGTGTTCATACCTAGGACAAAAGTCCGATGGTTTTCTGTACACACGGTCGGACTTTGCTCCATCTGACTTTTGTTGGCGAAAAGTTTGTCCGTTTGCAGACCAAACATTTGTCCGATGAAAACCAAAAAAGTTTGTCTGATGGAGCGTACACACGGTCTGATTTTTTGACCAACTTGCTCAAAATGAAGTTTGTTGGCAAAAAGTCTGACCGCGTGTACGAGGCTTTAGACTGGTTGCACCAGCAGTGAAAGTAGTCTACCAATGTCGTGGCCTCATTCGTTTTGAATACCACTTCACTGTACCTAGTCAGCACGCCCCAATACACATGCATTTAGTACACCACAACGTAAAGCACCTAGGCCTTGTGGTGTGTTGTATTAAAAGAAAGTGCAGATGCATTTTTTTTTTGGTTGCTGCCCTTCCATTCTTTTTTTTTTTTATTGCATTTTAAAATTGCTAGATGAGTACAAAACAAAGCCTTTGGGCATTCCGTGGCTCAAGGTAAACGGTATACATTAATTCTTATTGAATAGGCTACCTTAATACAGGACACCCCAATGGCTGATAACACAGCACATAACATAATTGGTCATTTAACCAGATAAAAGTTTTTTGGAGGAAAACATAGCATCCAAGAAGCCACACAGAAAAATGGGGAAAACATACAAAACTCTACACAAATCATGTCACTGTTGGGAGTTGGGCCACGATGTTGTAAGGAAAGAATGCCAAATTGTAAGCCACCCTTCTATACATGCCTGCTTTGTGATACTTCACCCTATTTCTTGCCCTCTCGTGATGGCACCAAGTTGAAAAGGACAAGAAGTGAATGGGTGTAGGCTCGAAAGATGTAGAATAGGCATTTATTTAAAAAATCCAGAGCGGAAAATTCAATAGTTAGTAAAGCTAGACAGGAAACCGAGTCGGCTAGGGAAGTGTTGGTAACTCCTTGGAAAGAAAGCCACAACAAAGTGTCATAGCAGATGACTGGAAAAGACCTTTCACAAGAGCAAACAAAGACACGGCATATTCCTGCAGAGAAAAGCCAGTTGGATAGACATTAAAGGACCAGTAATGTTAAAACACAAAGAGGTAGATATGAAATATCTACTGATACCATATAGAAAGATATACATGTAAAGTTATAGATATACAGTGGGCTGTACTGAGTCGCTTGACGTTTCTCCTGGAAAGCTTTATCTGCATAAAGTTAGCCAACCATTTTGATGGCAAAATGTGACAGATGTAGGCAGCTTGGATAGTGCTGACTGTACATATTGTTTAGGAAACCATGTGTGCTACTGTAGGGTGTCTACATATCAGAAGGTAATGAAAATCTGAAGAACAGTTAAGTGCTTTCATCTTATCTGACTGAAGAAACAGCCATGGCAAGGACCATCTGTGTGAAGTAGAGGCAGTCTTTGGCTGCTTCTGTCTCAGATCCCAAGACCCTGTCTTAAAGGACAACTTCACTTTTAGTGAAGATGCCCTGTTAATGCACCCCCCTCCACTCGCTGAGTGACAGCCATCTACCAAAACATATACATTGAGCTTGACTCTTAAATTCTTCACTGTGTGGCCATGCCGATGCTGCACAGCCCTCCAGAAGAAAGTCCCAACCATGTCCAGCACCTGCTAAGCATGAACACCAATCAGCCTGTTCATTTGCATGGCTGGTATGTGCGCATAAAAACCTCACCAATCCAGAGGAGTACTGCTCCAGCCATAAGAATAAATGGGTTGAGTGGCATTCATATGCAGTAGGAGCTGGAAATGCTATGTGACACTGGGTAGGGTCATTAAAGAATTCGGAAGAGGAGCTGAAGATAAGTATTTTGGTCAGTTGGGAAACTCATAAAGGACAACTTCATTAAAAGTGACGTTATCCTTTAATCTTACACATTACAATTACAATCTGATTTGTACAATCTCTATACAGTCCACAAAATATTTACAAACACTATGTAATGTGAAGTTCTAACTTTCGATTAGATTTATATCCAATCATGCTGGCATTTCCACTAAACTACATATATGTTGGTGGATCTAATGAAAATTGTACAACCAGATTGGAATTTGTATGGTCAGCTTTAGATAGACCCTGTCCTTTGCCACAGATTCAAGTACTTGCATTGCTGTTTTTTAATAGCAGAGTGGAGAGCAGGAGACAAGTTGTAAGTTAAAGTGATTGTAAAATCTCTTTTTTTTTAAGTTAAAAATAACAAACATGTTATACTTACCTGCCCTGTGTAGTGGTTTTTCACAGAGCAGCCCAGATCATCCTCTTCTCTGGTCCCTCCCTCCTGTTGAGTGCAGCAAGCAGATTGCTATGGGGGGACCTGAGCCAAGCCACAGCTCCCTGTGTCCATTCAGACACAGATCCCCAGCCCGGCCCCACCCCCCTTTCTCTCTTGATTGGCTGACTGACTTTGATTGACAGCAGCAGGAGCCAATGGCACCACGAGGAGGGGAGTCCCGGGCAGCCAAGACACTCCTACAACATCGCTGGATCTGGATGGAGCTCAGGTAAGAATTAGGGGGCTGAGGGGGACTGCTGCACAAAGAATGCATTAAGATAAAAAAACTGTCTGCCTTTACAATCTCTTTAACTTTGATAATATTAGACAGTGAGGAAAAAATATATATTTTATACGTTTGCCCACTGACAAAGAAATGATCAGTCTATAATTTTAATGGTAGGTTTATTTTAACAGTGAGAGACAGAATAACAACAAAATATCCATAAAAATTTATTTTAAAAAAGTTATAAATTGATTTGCATTTTAATGAGTGAAATAAGTATTTGATCCCCTAATAATCAGCAAGATTTCTGTCTCCCTGTTGTCTTCTATACAGATAACGAGCTGAGATTGGGAGCACTCTATTAACCCAGGTTCCCATTGAGGGCGGGTTTGAAATCGTATGAGTACAGGTGAACTCGCACGATTTCAAACTGGCAATGCAGTCCTACTTCGGGGGGCGATTTGACAGACATCTGTGCGGGTTCCTGCACAGATGTCTATTCAAATCGCCCCCAAAGTCGCCAAAAGTAGTACAGGAACTACTTTTGGGAACTGGTGCGGCACCACAAAGTCAGCGTCGCACCGATTCAGACAGTGCCATTGCCGGAAATAGCCGATGATTTGACATGTCTAATCGCATGTCAAAACAGCCCGATGTAAACATGGGCTTAAAGGCAGTACTCCTAATCTCAGCTTGTTACCTGTATAAAAGACACCTGTCTACAGAATCAATCAATCAATCAATCAGATTCCAATCTCTCCACCATGGACAAGACCAAAGAGCTGTCCAAGGATGTCAGGGACAAGATTGTAGACCTACACAAGGCTGGAATAAGCTACAAGACAATTGCCAAGCAGCTTAGTGAGAGGATGACAACCCGGTCAGACGGATTCACCCGAGCAGAGTGGCGGAAGGCGGCGGAGGAACTCCTCTCCCGCTGCTTGTGATAACGGCCAAGTGGCTACTTAGCAACATTGATTGTCATTACAAGAAAGCTGACTGTCCCATTTAAAGAATTGTACCCAGTACAACCACTTTGAATATCGGCTGCACTGATAATCAGTCGACCCCTAGTCTCCAAACCTTAATCCCACAGAAAATATGTGGAGGGAGCTGAAGGTTCGAGTTACCAAACCTCAGCCTCGAAACCTTAATGACTTGGAGAGGATCTGCAAAGAGGAGTGGGACAAAATCCCTCCTGAAATGTGTGCAAACCTAGTGGCCAACTACAAGAAACGTCTGACCTCTGTGATTGCCAACAATGGTTTTGCCACCAAGATTGAAGTCATATTTTTCGGGAAGGGGTCGAATACTTATTCCACTCATTAAAATAACTTTTTTGAAATGTGTTTTTCCAGATTTTTTTTGTTGTTATTCTGTCTCTCACTGTTAAAATAAACCTACCATTACAATTTATTTCTGATCATTTCTTTGTCAGTGGGCAAATGTACAAAATCAGCAGGGGATCAAATACTTTTTTTCCCTCACTGTATTTGTAAAATGCTTTTCTACATATTGTTACAGTATAGATTAGGATCTTTGACCCTGACGAAGCGGGTCAGCCAGTGAAATGCGTTGGCTATAAAGCGGATCTCAAGCCCAGGATAGCATCATCCTCCACAAATCAGTTTGTTATCTTGTTTTCTAAAAGAATGAACCCCCTTTTTAAGAAATTGTATAATATATGTCAAATAATGCTATGTGAAAAACCCTTTTTCAAACCAGTTTGCCAAGTGTTTTATGAACTCCAGGAGGTACATTCCTCTGTTGTATTTTTATAAGTGTCCTGCCAGGGATGGTACCTCCTTAAAGGTTGCTTATCTATTCACACTCTACCCCACACACAAAAAAGTTTAATTCTATTAATTAGCAGCATCATTTAAAAAATACAGGTGTTGTAGCACAAAGAACTTTTGAAAAACCAGAAGAGTTTCTCTACAAAGCCCTCTGGGACCATGACTTGTCCGTACGGGAAGTTGTTTAACATACTGCAATGTTGGAAATTTACAGAGCGGAAAATATAAATACAAAGTAAAATCTGGGTATTCTTCATTTCCAGTTTCACAATATTCTTCGAAATATCATTATATATTGGTCACAGTGCATATTGACACAATCCCAAACAGCAGAACTGAAGTAAATGGACTACTCAGAAATGCATTAGAGGAATATGTGTACAAATATGATTGGTCCCAGAGCTTTATGCTTTTAAAGTGAACTTAAACCTTATTTTTTTAACTTTCAAAAGTGCAAGAGCGGATACCTTAAGTTGACGGCTATTATCTTTACTAGCCAGAAAAGCCTCCTCTATTCCTCATTCTGGTTTAGTTTCATGTGGATACTGACCATGACAAAGACACTGAATTTCAAAAGAGCCAACTTCCCTAAACTACGAACCTTGCTAGAAGATATTAATTGGGATAAAATCTTAGGAACAAAGAACAGAGATGGGTTTGCTCTAAGAGCATATTAAAGCGGAGTTCCACCCAAAAGTGGAACTTCCGCTTTAAGCACTCCTCACCCCCTTACATGCCACATTTGGCATGTATTTTTTTGGGGGGGAGTGGGTGCTTAGTTTTAAGTGGGACTTCCTGTCCCACCTCCTGCTTCCACCAACGGGCCGCCTAGGCGACTCCTCCTCTCCCCCTAGGCGGCCCCTCCCTCTCTGCAATCTTCTGGGACACGTGACAGGTCCCAGAAGATTGCCTGTCCACTGGGAGAGCGCAGCGCGACTCACGAATGCGCAGTGCGTTCCCGGACGTGAAGCCGCAAACAGTCATAACCGGGTGCCCACAGTTCCAATGGAGGCGCCGAGGAGAGGAGGGGGAGAGGAGTGAGACTCCGTGCGGCCACATCGCTGGACCATGGGACGGGTGAGTGTCTGTTTATTAAAAGTCAGGAGCTACACTTTTTGTAGCTGCTGACTTTTAATAAACAAAAAAAGCGGGGAACTGCGCTTTAAATAAGGACATTAGCCAGTGCATCCCATTGGGAAATAAATTTAAAAGAGTGAACAAATGTCTGGGGTGGCTTAACTCCAATGTAAAATTGCATATAAAAGCAAAGAAGAAGGCCTTCAAAAAATACAAGGCTGAGGGATCATCATCAGTATTCAAACTTTACAAAGAATGCAACATGAAATGTAAGGGTGCAATTATTAAGATAGTACACGAAAGATACATAGCGGAGGAGAGCAAAAAAAATCCCCAAAAATTATTTAAGTATATAAACAGTAAAAGAGGGAGGACAGACCACATTGGTCCCATAAAGAATGAAGAGGGGAATGCAAAGGTAGTGAGTGCATTTATTCTTTTCCTCAGACTTCACAAGGGAATCGGGGGGCTTCAGTAACCAAAACTAACATCAATAGTATGCAAGCTCTTGGAGGGGATGATAAGGGACTATATACAAAATTTTAGTAATGAAAACTGTATCATTAGCAGCAATCAGCATGGATTTATTAAGAATTGTTCTTGCCAAACCAATCTATTAACCTTCTATGAGGTGGTGAGCTGCCATCTAGATAAAGGAAGGCCCATAGACGTGGTGTATCTGGATTTTGCGAAAGAATTTGACACAGTTCCCCATAAACGTTTACTGTACAAAGTTAGGTCAGTTGGCATCATAGGTGTGCGCAGTCTATTGCATTAGGGTGTGCACCCCAAAGCTCAAACACACACTACTGATCACTCACGATGTTCATTCAGAAAGGGAAGTGGATGGTCAATTACATATTTACCGGCCCCTTCCTCCACTCATCCTAAAACATCCTTGCAGCAACAGCTGGCAGGAGAGGAGGGAAGCTGTTAGCACTGCAGGGGGAAGGGGGGAGCCAGGGAAGTAGGGGGAATCTGTGCTGTGAAGGGTGATTAGGGTGTGCCTGGGCACACCTGGCACACCTTGTGCGCACGCCTATGGTTGGCATGGACCGTAGGGTGAGTACATGGATTGAAAACTGGCTACAAGGGCGAGTTCAGAGGGTAGTGATAAATGGGGAGTACTTGGAATGGTCAGGGGTGGAAAGTGGGGTCCCCCAGGGTTCTGTGCTGGGACTAATCCTATTTAATTTGTTCATAAACGACCTGGAGGATGGGGTAAACAATTCAATCTCTGTATTTGCGGACGATATTAAGCTAAGTAGGGCGGTAACTTCTCCACAGGATGTGGAAACCTTGCAAGTAGATCTGAACAAATTAATGGGGTGGACAACTACATGGCAAATTAGGTTTATTGTGGAAAAATGAAAAATAATGCATTTGGGTGTCAAAAACATGAATTCAATTTTAGTGTCAAAAAAATGAATGCAATCTACTGACTGTGGGGAGAGCCTCTGGGGGAATCAAGGATGGAAAAGGACCTGGGGGTCCTAGTAGATGATAATCTCAGCAATGGCATGCAATGCCAAGCTGCTGCTAACAAAGCAAACAGAATATTGGCATGCATTAAAAAGGAAATTAACTCCAGAGATAAAGCGATAATTCTCCCACTCTACAAGACTCTGGACTGGCCTCACCTGAAGTATGCTGTCCAGTTCTGGGCACCAGTCCTCAGGAAGGATGTGCTGGAAATGGAGCGAGTACAGAGAAGGGCAACAGAACTAATAAAGGGACTGGAGGACATTCGTTATGAGTAAAGGTTATGAGCACTGAACTTACAGTATTCTCTCTAGAGAAGAGACGCTTGAGAGGGGATATGATTTCAACTTACAAATACCGTACTGGTGACCTAACAATAGGGATAAAACTTTTCCACAGAAGGGAGTTTAATAAGATACGTGGCCACTCATTAAAATTAGAAGAAAAGAGGTTTAACCTTAAACTGCTTTGAGGGTTCTTTACTGTAAGAGCGGCAAGGATTTGGAATTCCCTTCCACAGGTGGTGGTTTCAGCGGGGAGCATCGATAGTTTAAAAAAACGATTAGATAAGCACCTGAACGACCACAACATACAGGGATATACAATGTAATACTGATATAAAATCACACACATAGGTGGGACTTGATAGACTTGTGTCTTTTTTCAACCTCACCTACAATGTAACTATATAATATTTAACTTTTTGTGTTTTGTTTGTAAAATGTAGTTATTTGAAACAATAAACATGTCTAGTGGATGTACATTGAATATGCAGTGAATGTGATATTTGGCAGTTTATAAATACAGCAAACCCCCTTTTTTCCATTTTTTTTTCAGAATCATACTTACCTAGGTGGATGCAGCATCGGTCCGATTCTGCACCTGCCCTTCGCTGGCTCTAAGACTGAGAACCGAGCGATTAAACACAGCCGATTGCTTGGTGCTCCCTGAGCAGAGAGCTGCTGACTGTCAGTCACTGTTGTTTGCTCTGCCCTCCCCTCGCTCATTGGAGCGTTGGGCTGTGGAGGGGGTGTTAGTGGCTGGCTCAGGGTCTCAGCGGGTCACTGAGAGGTTGAGCCGGGTGCTGGTCCAGGCATGTGGGAGGATCCCGACTTCATTGTCACAATTTTGCCTGAGCCTAGACCGGCTCTGTGACCTCAGCTGACAGCGGGATTCAGCCTGCTGTCTGCTGAAAACAGGTCACAGGAGTGCAGAACCAACTGTTGGAAGAACCAAAGCACATATAGGTAGGCTGAATTTACCATCGACCGATCAACTTGAGTACAACCAACCTGTCAGATTTTACATGAAATTATTAGTGATGTGCCGAACGAACCCCTGTTCAGTTCGCACCAGAACTTCCGAACACCGCAAAAGTTCGGACCCAAAAAACGAACCCCATTAAAGTTAATGGGACTCGAACGTCAAAAATCAAAAGTGCCCATTTTGAAGGCTTAAATGCAAGTAATTGGGCATACAATGGTTTTAGGGGTCTGGGTCCTGCCCTGGGGGACATGTATCAATAAAAAAAAAGTTTGTGAAAAACATCATTTTTAAATGAGCAGTGATTTTTAGATTTTTAAAGTGAAAGCCTAAAAATGAAAAATTCCTTCCAATATAGTGTCTGGGGGGTCCCCTTAGTCTAACTGTAAAGTGGCAGATCTATACCATGTCTAGAATCTGTTGCAGCAATAATTGAATTTATAAAGCCAAAAAAAAGACATTTTTCCTGCAAGCTGCCTTTATTTTGCTCAGCAACAGCTGGGGAGCCAGTGTGTATGATGAGTCCACAATGTAGTGCACTGGGAACAAGATTAGAGATTTTTTGGATACATTCTGGTGTCACTTTGACTTTAGATAGAAGTAACGGGTGCGTTAAAAATGGTCTTTGGGTGTCGGTGGCGCCTTCCCACCATAACCCTATAGAGGTAATCTTGATGAAAGGAAGGAAAAAAACGCGCTCACTTAAATTTACTAAATGGTATAAGGCAGCAGCTTGAGTGAGATAAACACAGAAAGCATATGGAAACAAATTGAAGCTGCGCCAAACATCAAATATTGAAATAAAATGTCCTCGGATGACACAAGGGTGAACACAATCAGCGTAATTCGATAACGTGGAACACCGGGTAACAGTCTATAGGCAGGTCATAGTTCTTAATTTTGATAAAAACTACACCACAGTGACTTCATAGACATATGTGAAGCCCACTACCAAATAAAAAAGCTGCTTACCAGAAGGCAAGCACAATGGAGCAGATGGCTATAGCCCAGCCAAGGCCTTTAATCCAGGTAGAGATGTGACCTCATATGGAGTGAAGGCTCACGGACATGGATATCCCCACACAAACAAAGATGGCGGCAGCAACCCATGTGCTTACATCTGTAGACCAAAAGGTCTGCTCCATTGTGCTTGCCTTCTGGTAAGCGGCTTTTTTATTCAGTGGTGGGCTTCACATATGTCTATGAAGTCACTGTGGTGTCGTTTTTATCAAAATTAAGAACTATGACCTGCCTATAGACTGTTACCCGGTGTTCTACGTTATTGAATTACGCTGATTGTGTTCACCCTTGTGTCATCCGAGGACATTTTATTTCATTATTTGATGTTTGGCGCAGCTTCAATTTGTTTCCAATCTTGATGAAAGCAAGATCTGGTTTTGCTGTAAAAAATTGCAATGATATGCACCTGTCAAACAAGTGCTGAAAAAATGGTCTCTGGGTGTTAATTGTGCCCATGAAACCTATACCAAAAATATTCTTCCAGATGAAATGATTGAACACCCTCAAAGCTAGGCAGCCTCGAAGTCCTGCAGAGATTCCACATCCCAAAAAGACTTAATCAGTGACATCAGCATCAGGGGCTTCATAGCTGATAATCCAGGACTGATTCATTTTTATAAAAGTCAAACGGTCCATGGAGTCTGTGGACAGACGCGTTCTATGATCAGTAACGAAACCTCCTGCAGCACTGAATGTCCGTTCTGAAAAAGCACGCTGGATGCAGGGCAGCCCAACAACTAAATAGCATACTGGGCAATTTCTGGCCAGTGGTCTATTCTCATGACCCAGTAAGTCAGTGGATCGTCAGCTGGAAAGCTCTCCATCTCTGTTTTGGCCCCGAGGTAATCGTCCACCATGTGATGCAGACGCTGCCAATGGGATGTGGAAGCTGACATCCCTGGACGACGAGGACTAAAAAAAATCTGAAATGCCTCACTTAGGCGGACGCCTTCTCCAACGCTCCTTTCTTGACCAACAGAAGACTCAAAACAACGTTTTCCTCCACACTGTAACCTACTAGAGTCAGGAAAAACATTCAATAAAATCCTCTTTAATGTGTCCTCAAGAGATTTCATCCTCTGCACTCTCTGCGGGGACGGGATGAGTTCTGAGACCTTCCCCTTATAACAGTGGTCAAGGAGGGTTGCCAACCAGTAATTATCCTCCTCCCTTTTATGCCACGAATTTTTGGGTCCTTTCGCAGGCTTTGAAGCATGAGGTTGGCCATGCGCCTCAACTTTGAAGAGGCTTGAGAAGCAGACTCCTCGGGGTCACTCAGGATGACAGCATCTGGAACTTCCTCCTCCCAGCCATGTACTACTCCCAAGGGTCCGGTGGTTGGAAAGCCATAGCTTACAGATAGATGCATGTCTTCCTCTTCTTCGAAGCCTATGAAAGTGACAGAATCCTCCTCCTCATCCTCCTCCCCACTCTCCTCCTGTGTGTTCTGTGACATAGGAATGATGGTGTCTGGATAAAGTGGGCCTTGAGAGGAAAGGAAGTCCTCCTCTTCCTCCTGCTGCTCTGCCTCCAGTGCCCTGTCCATAATGCCACGCAGAGTCTGCTCCAGCAGGAACACAACAGGAATTGTGTCACTGATGCATGCACTGTCACTGCTCACCATCCTTATGGCCTCCTCAAATGGTGACAATACAGTGCATGCATCCTTAATGATCAGCCATTGGCGTGGGGGAAAAAAGCTGAGGTGGCCTGAGCCTGTCGTCGTGCCGTACTGACACAAGTACTCGTTGATGGCCCTCTGCTGCATGTATAGCCGCTGCAGCATTCCCAAAGTTGAGTTCCACCTGGTGGGCATGTCACAAATCAGGCGGTTTACGGGCAGGTGGAATTCCCGCTAAATTTCAGCCAACCGAGCACTGGCTGTGTATGACCGCCTGAAATGGCTACAGACTCTTCTGGCCTGCTTTAGTACATCTTGCAACCCTGGGTACGTACTTAGGAAACGCTGCACCACCAAATTGAGGACATGTGCCATGCATGGAACATGTGTCAACTTTCCCTGTCTAAGGGCGGACAGGAGGTTTGAGCCATTATCAGACACCACCATTCCTGGCTCTAGCTGGCGTGGTGTGAACCACCTCTGGGCCTGTCCTTGCAGAGCTGCAAGAATCTCTGCTCCGGTTTGGTTCCTGTCCCCTAAACACACCAGCTGAAGCACTGCATGCCACCTTTTAGCCTGACTCTGGGAATAGCCCTTTGAACGCTTAGGGGGTACCTGATGTTCATAGGACAATTCTGCAGAGAAGGGCATGGAGGTGGTGGAGGAGGAGGAGGAGGAGGGGGTAGAGCTCACAGGTCTGGCACTATCACCATCAGCTGTATGGAGACGTGGGGGCACAACAAGCTGCAGCACCGAGCCCTGTCCTGCATCCCTTTGAGTTGCAAGCAGCGTTACCCAGTGCTGTGAACGAAATATATTGTTCCTGCCCATGCTTGCTGGACCACGTGCCAGCAGTAAGGTGGATTTTATGGCTGACTGCCTTGCCCAACAAAGCCAGAACATTCTCTTCCATGTGATGGTAGAGAGATGGAACGGACTTACGTGAAAAGTATTAGCGACTGGGAACCTGCCATTCTGGTACAGCACATTGTGCGAATTCACGGAAGGCGGCAGAATCCACCAGGCTGAAAGGCAGAAGTTAGAGAGCCAACAGCTTTGACAAGCTTGCATTCAGATGCTGGGCATGTGGGTGGCAGGGACTGTATTTTTTTTTCCGCTGCAGAAGATGGGGCAGAGAAATTTGCCGGCTATAGTCTACAGCTGGTGGTGTGCTGCTGGCAGATGAGCTGCTAGGACCTGGGACACCCTGTGCTATACCATCATCCCTGTCAGTAGAGGCTGCTGAAAGGTAATGACTCGGTATCGCAGGGGCAGACTGAAGTGGGTAAGGAGGAGTAGGACGGACAGATTTGTGTCCCTTTTGTGTGGTTTTTAGGTGCTCTTGCCAACGGGCTGAGTGGTTGGACGTTAAATGCCTTGTTAGGCATGTGGTACCCAAACGGTTGGTGTTTTTGCCATGTTTGATGTGCCTGAGACACAGTTTGCAGATAGCAACAGTGCGATCTTCTGCAGATGTGCTGAAAAAGGCCCAGACAACTGAGCTTTGGGGAGTGGGCCGGGAGATAACAGCTACAGAATGTGATGGAATAGGGTGGCTGCTCTCTACTCTTTCTTGATGTCGGCATCCTTGGGGTTGTGCCGCCTCACCTTCAGTTTCCTCCTCTGCTCTATCTGGCACCCAAATCGGATCAGTGACCTCATCATCATCATCATCCCCATCTCCTCCATCTTCATCATTACCACTGGAGACAACTTGGTAATACGCTGCGGCTTGGGAAACATGAATGCCAATTTGTCTACCAGTGTTCCTCCCTCTCTCTAGGCTCATGTTCCTGTCATCCTCAAACTCAGAACCAACATCTGAATCTAGTAATGGCATTGGCTGGGCATCATCAAGGAGCAAGTGGCTGATGCTGTGGTCAAATAACTCAGCTGACTCCTCAATGGCTGATGTTGGGGATATGGCAGGAATAGATGTGGACAAGGAGGCAGGTTTATCCACTCTGGCAACTGCAGGGGACTGCACACTTGTCTCTGCTTGCGTGGCAGAGGATGAGGAGGATGAGGAAGGTTTAGTAAGCCAGTCCACCACTTCCTCTGCATGCTGTGGCTGGATAGCACGGGCAAACTCACTAAACAGAGGAAATGATGCCCTGCCTGAGGACTGACCACCACGTCCACCTTTGCCTGTGGACACATTTGTTTCTGGCCCCCTTACAGTGCTAAGGGAACTGCCTCTCCTTGTTGTCCTACCAGACATTATTGGAAGGGAGGGGGCGGTGCTTATAAGCAAATGTAAAGAAGAAGCTGAAATCTGTACGTAAATGCACTTTAATCAACGTAAATAGGTGTTTGGTGCCCTTTAATTTGAGTACTCACACTACACAGACACACTCCACGGATTCACTATAATATACTGCAATATAATGAACTATATGGCGTTAAACTGGCAATAACGCACGCAAAACGATATGGCGTTAAACTGGCAGTAACGCACGCAAAACGATATGGCGTTAAACTGGCAGTAATGCACACAGAACTATATGGCGTTAAACTGGCAGTAACGCACGCAAAACGATATGGCGTTAAACTGGCAGTAACGCACACAGAAGTAAATGCGTTAAACTGGCAGTAACGCAATCAAATAGACGGTGTTCAACCGTCACTACACTGACGCTATCTGAACTGTCCCTACTCTAGCTATACACTAATGTCAAGATTACTGACACGGTCTCACTACACTACACTGAAACTATCTGAGCTGTCCCTACTCTACACTAATGTATGTAGGAATGACACGGTCTCACTACACTACACTTAAACTATCTGAGCTGTCCCTACTCTAGCTGCACACTATGCAAAGCTAAAAGATGGTCCTCCTCACTACGCTCACGCTATCCCTAGACTAGGGTGACCAGACATCCCCGGTTTCCGGGGACAGTCCCCGGATTGAGGACACTGTCCCCAGACCAAGTCTGTCCCCGGTTTTGTCCCCGGATTGGATTTGAACAGGGGCTGGGGCAATTTCAAAGACAGTCAGTGCCGCTCCTACTAGCTTAGGGGGGTGTATTTTTTCCATTATCTGTGCCCCTTTCTGATGATCATGTGCTGGTCGGAGTGGATGGACTATTTCTTCAGTTTCGGGTGCATGCCCATCCAGCTCCGCTCGCATGTTTTTCTGCCTTGGCTCAAGTCCCGGCCAGTCACCTGCCTGCTTATCTCTTTGCCTTCCCTGGTGGAGTGATCTTCCTCCACTCCCCACCCAGTAGTAGCGGGGGCCGGAGAGTGAGACTTGACAGGCTTTGAGGCGGGCGGCTGTGGCGACGGGCAGAGAGTCGCTGATTGCCGCCATTACTAATAAAAAAAATATGTCCCCGGATTTCATTTTAAAAATCTGGTCACCTTACCCTAGACTGACACTAAACTAATATTCTACACTGACAATTGAAGCAAAATAGCACAGTATAGCACACTAACTAACTAATAGCACAGAACAGAGCCCTGTTCTATCTCTCTCCACGCCAAAATCACACAATCAGAAGGATAAAAAAAACACACTCCAAACTGTGCTCCTCTGAGTTACTTTATTGGATCGTCCATAATAGATATACAGCCATGGTGTTTCCTGCCAAAGAAACCAACTCCTCCTTAACATGTTTCACCACAATGTGGTTTGATCACAAAGTACACGTTAGTGGGATATCCTTCCTTTAATCCTGGACAATTCTGGTCAGTCCAAAGTAGTCAGTCGCCCTCTGCACTTACATCTATGGGTCCATTTATAGTGGAGAGTGGATATCATTATCCACTGTCTGTTATACTTTGCAGTACTTCTGTATAGTGACCTGTAATTTGTGAGTAGTCAAAGAAAGCAGGCCACAGAATGGAGTATTCAATGCTTAATGCATGGAGACGGGGCCCAGGTTTCCCTGCCCATTGGGGAAGATAACTCACGCAGAGACTAGTTGATGTAGTAGGGTATATTAAAGTGGAGTTCCACCCAAAAGTGGAAGTTCCGCTTTAAGCACCCCTTTCCTCCCTGACATGCCACATTTGGCATGTAAATTTTTTTTTGGGGGGGGGGAGCAGGTGCCTAGTTTTGACAGGTACCTGTTCCCACTTCCGCTCGGGCCACGTAGGCGGCTCGAGCAGAAGTTCTCCTCTCCCCTCCTCCCTGCAATCTTCTGGGACACGTCACAGATCCTAGAAGATTGCCCGACCAATGGGGAGGCGCTGCGCGACTCGCTCATGCGCAATGCACACCCGGCTGTGAAGCCACACTTGCAAACTTGCAATGTTGGCACCGGGGAGAGACAAGAGAGAGAGCCGGGGCTTTGGGCGGCCGCATCGCTGGAGCGTAGAACAGGTGAGTGTGTGCTTATTAAAAGTCAGCAGCTACACTTTTTGAAGCTGCTGACTTTAAATAAACACAAAAACTGCTGAAACTCCGCTTTATCGTGATAGTACTGAGGAAGTAAAAAAGACTTTGCAAAACACACCGAGCCAAAACACTTGCAATGAACCAGGCGTGGGATAACTGTGCACACTTTAGACATCCAACAGCATCCGACAAAGGAGGCGGCTGGAAGGCAGACCAGCAATGGGGCTCATGGATGAGGAAGGCTAAAGTCTGAGATACAGAGACAGTCCCTATCCTGTCTCTCCTCCATAGGAAACTGTCCCTACTCTAGTTAATCTGTTCCTAACCAGCGGGGTCTCTGTCCCAGATCTGTCCACTATGCAAAATGAGCGCCAACCCGAGGGGGACAGTGCTATTTATTAGCACTGCCACACTAAAGATGGCTGCAGAGGTCAGTCAGGGCAACAACATCCAATTGAGCAGCTGTGCCCCTGCTGACACCTGCGGAGGAACCTGAGTTCCCCTTTTGTCCTCCACCCACTTTGCACGATGGCTGCCACCTTTGCAGGGAAGTCAAACCATATATGCCTACATGCAGTCTTTGACTTTGACAGTTCACTTGATTGAGATTTCCTTCTGGCTGTTTTCTTTCTTCAACTTTCATTCATTTTTATTACATTTCGCCAACTTCAGGCTTCCGAAGCTAGCAGAGCACAATTCATGACTAAGGTACTTCAGATGTAATCATAACCCCTTGAACCACAAACTGCTACACAACCCCCACCCTTTTACCCCAACTAAAATTACCAAAAAACCATGACACAAATGTTGGAGTAAATTTGGCTGTCTCGGCCCCTTTATTAAAACCTTTACAATAACAAAATATAACAAACATTCCTTAAAACAGGAAACCAAATTAATAATACAATAACCAGAAAATTAAGGTTGCTAATCCTTGGAGGCACCAAGTATCAATTTATCCACTTTGTATCTGCGTGAATACTTACACGGTCCCCAGCCGCACCACACCGGTTTGGGAACGAACCACATTCAGCAGATACCACATGTAGCGGGGTGTCACTTTAATAAGTACAAAGACTACTGTACCCAGTATGCAGCGGGACACTCACAGTGCATTGCCCGGCGCTAGGTCTGCTGGGGAAGGACTATTTAACCACTTCAATACAGGGCTTTTTGTACCTATTCAATACCGGGCCTATTTTGGCACTTCTCTCCTACATGTACAAATCATCATTCTTTTGCTAGAAAATTACTCAGAACCCCCAAACATTATATATGTTTTTTTAGCAGACACCCTAGGGAATAAAATGACGGTCATTGCAACATTTTTTCTTGCACAATATTTGCGCAATAATTTTTCAAACGCCTTTTTAAAAAAAAAAATAAGGTTTCATGAATTAAAAAATAACAAAACAGTAAAGTTAGCCCAATTTTTTGGGAACATATGAAAGATAATGTTACGCCGAGTAAATAAATACCTAACATGTCACGCTTTAAAATTGCGCACACTCATGGAATGGCGCCAAACTTCGGTACTTAAAAATCTCCATAGGCGACGCTTTAATTTTTTTTACAGGTTACCAGGTTAGAATTACAGAGGAGGTCTAGTGCTAGAATTGTTGCACGCGCTCTAACGCACGCGGCGATACCTCACATGCGTGGTTTGAACGGCGTTTACATATGTGGGCAACTTACGTGTGCATTCGCTTCTGATCGCGACAGGGGCGTTTCAATTTTTTTTATTATTATTTATTTATTTATTTTACTTATTTATTTATTTTTTTACAATGATTTTACTTTTTTTTTTTTGATCACTTTTATTCCTATTACAAGGAATGTAAACATCCCTTGTAATAGGAATGTGTGTGACAGGTTCTCTTTATTGAGAGATGCGGGGTCAATAAGACCCCACATCTCTCCTCCAGGCTGGAAAGCATGAGATCAGTGAATTTTTTTCACTGATTTCATACTTACAGCCGCAATGGCGGCTTTGTTTACATTTGAGACCCGGGCGTGACGTCATCACATCGCGCCCGGGCCTCCGACGATCATAGAGATGACTGGTGACCATCTCTATGCTCATCACGTGACTCCACCAACGATGCCGGAAAATTCGCTCCGGGTCCCCGATCGCACGGGGGAGCCCGGAGAAGCACCAGATGGCGGCGGGAGGGGGGGGTGTCCCCTCCCGCCGCCTATAAGAACGATCAAGCGGTGGAACCGCCGCTATGATCGTTCTTATGGTGCACAGAATCGCCGGCACTTCAAAAGGATATCTGAATGATGCCTCTAGCTGCAGGCATCATTCAGATATCCCCCTACAAAGCCGAGGACGTCATATGACGTCCACCCAGGATGGGAGATCCCATCTGTGGACGTCATTTGTCTATGGCTGGGTAGGGAAGTGGTTAAGCAGGGAGGAGCAACACGCGGGTCTCTTTGGATACCGCCCTCCTAGCAAGTGGAGCCTACGTTGGGGCCTGTTGCTTTGGACTAGGCCGGAGAGCCTGGGCCCAGGGGATCCAAAGAGCTTGCTGATCTTCACGGGAGAACCCAGAGTCGTCTCATCCATCAATCTCCCTCGGATGGTCAAGAGGATCGGAGACTATGGGTGCCGTGAGACTGTGTGCTGAAGCCCCATCTACGGAAGTCGGTTGTACGGACTGGTCCGGTCGTGTGAGAGAGCACTTGCTCAGGATTTATTGATTATCTTTTAGGCCCAGTATCCCTTGGTCAGGACCCACCGTTACCGGAGTATTACATTGCACGCCAGTGTGTTGTGCAGCCGGAGTTAAGTTTTCTTATTGCATGCTGAGTAACTAACAATTTAATACCTTTGGATTACAAATAACCTACAAAGTGCACCACCATTGCTAGCGAAGATCCTTCTCAACGGAATAACTGTGTGTGAAATAGTCAGGCCTGACTGTTGAGCAGGGAGATATTGTTTGGGCGCCATATTGGCCACGAGGGGAAAGCTCTCGAGCGTAGTTTACTAAGAGACATTCAGTGTCTATAAGGCTGTTAGAACATAGTCCTTGTTTATTTGCTTGACCTTTAATATTGCAGGGCTCTGCATATGTAAATGCACCATTGTCTAAACTTACGGTATATCTTCTACTCAGTAAAAGTATTTGTGGTTAAGTAAACACTTTGTGTGGCGTACTGTCTATTCCAGCTGAAGCAGTCAGCCCAGGTAATTTGATGTTAACTGATTGTGTGTGTTTTATTGCGCAGTGGTGATTCCTATAGCATAACGGGTTTCACACTTCCATTTGCGCTAGCTGTGCCAAGGGAGGTTAGAGCCAGTTCCTGGGGTTTGACAGCAGTGTGTTACAGGCCCAAAACTATACCTGCAGCCCTCTAAGCTGGGGGTATTGCTACACACAATTTTAGGATAAGCACAGCAGGTTGTTTGAAAATGCCTCCAAAGACCTCAACAGCAATAGCATGAAAAACAGACGTAAGACGAACCAATCCGAAGGAGGCAACGTTTCTCCCCCACGTTTCTTCACCGGATGCCGGAAATATCTCACTTCCCCCAAAGACTCCCCATGTAGCCCCTCGCAAACGGCTGGTGGCACCAATCAAATAAGAAGTCATAAAACTGCAGAAAATTTTAACCCTGTCTCACCCAGATTCCCCTGTATCCCATGTCATGCTAGCCCTACGCTTATTTTTATTTTTTTTTGCTTCTGGCTGTACTTATTTTTAAGGCAGTCAGTCAGCAAAGGGCTTACTTATCAGAGGAGGATAATACAATAGAATTCCAAGACAAGAAAGAATAACGATCCTGCTTATTTCTGGATACACAATCATTAGTGTTTTCTAACAGCTGTAATAGCTTATTGTGATCTGGCTATGGAATGACATGAAGATGGGTTCCTACTGTTCAGGCACAGCTCCTGGAAATCGTTAGCACTGGCTGAATGTACATAATAAACACTTAAAGTAATCATGATAAAAATAGATGTGTATATATGCCACAAATGCCAGAGGTGTAGATAAATGGCTCCCACATGCCTGACCTTTATATGTGATATATAAGCCTGAGTTACACCAATGGAAAATTCTTCAAGCTGGAGCTCGAAACGAATAGCAAGACAAAACACAACGCACAAAGTCACGCCAAGTGTTAACCTCTGATCCTGTAATGTGTTCTTCTATAGTTTGCTGCTGAAGTGGGAATAGAGTAGATAACAGGGTTACATTAGCACAGCTGGATAGCGTGACATGTATTGCAGTATGTCAGACTAGGGATCCCTAATTTAATAAAGGATTAGCAAAACATGTTAATAAATGGCAGATAATATAGTTCAGAGATGCAGCTAATTCTCCCCTTATATATCACCAAATGCAGGAAGAAGTGCAGTTAGGATCAGACTTGGTGAAAATGTATTGACATGGCTAAGAAGAAGAGACAGCCTGGGGCTACATTTTTTTGTAGCTCAATTGCAGTAATAAAATCTCATGAGATCAATCTCTATGTTTGAATCACATTACTTTTGTAGTGTCATCCACTATCGCACAGTGCCATAATTTAATCTTCTAGCAGAAACTATTATTCTCCTCTCTTCTCCTCCATAGACTTGAAATGCAGCAGGTTAATCGTTTGACAATCCCTCATTAAAGAGATTCTTTGGTGATTTTTTTCATTCAGTCTCTGAGATTAAAAATTGGTCGTGCAGCCAGGGTTGCCACCTGTCTGTGATTCACCCGGACAGTTCGGGTTTGGAAACATGTGTCCGGGTTTCAAACTGCCTGAAACCCGGACACATTATTCAGACTGGACTATGGCCTCCCAGCAGGATTGCTGGCTGCAGTTGTCTAAGCTGAGAGTGTCTGTTACACTCTCCTTTACACTGCCCAAAGCTAGCACTAACAATCCCCCCACACACAGACTGGAGAGGAGAGAGGGCTCAATCAGCTCCTCTTCCTCCCGCCCCTACCCCTCTTTGTCTTCCCACACTCCAAATTTGAAGTCCAGCAGCCTCAGCTACATCTGGATGAGCGGTGCTGACTGCGAAGGGGTGAGTGAGCTCACCATCCATCCCTGTCTGTGAATGAAGGCTCCCCCCTTCTCTCTCCTGCCTCTGAGTGAGTACACTAAGGTAAATCAGGGTTCTCAGAGCACACCTTAAATCACAGTTCCCCTCTACACCAGAGACCATAGTGTTCCCCCTTACATCAGAGTCCTCACAGTGCATCAGAGTACCCCCTTAAATCAGGGTTCCAAGAGCATCCCTTATGTTAGAGTCCCCAGAGTTCTCCCTTACATCAGAGTCTGCAAAGTCCCGCCTTACAGTGTAAGGGAACTCGGATTCAGATGTAAAAGGGGAACTCTGCGGATTCAGATGTAAAAGGGGAACTCTGCGGATTCAGATGTAAAAGGGGAAATCTGTGGATTCAGATGTAAAAGGGGAACTATGCGGATTCAGATGTAAAAGGGTAACTCTGTGGACTTTGGTGTAAAGGGGGACTCTTGTGATTAACGTAATATGATTAGAAATGTTATTTAATTGCAAAATATATGTATAGTTTATACTATAAAAAAAATTGCTGTGCACCGCTAAAATGTTTGGGTTTGACTTGAAGAAAAGGTGGCAACCCTATGTGCAGCCCTGGGCTCAGGATGAAGCTACACAGGCAACTTGAATCTTTTGCTAAATAGAGTTTTAACCAGCTGTAAGTGGTCACATTGTTAGGAGAACATTGATTTGAATGTGCTACAAACAGGGTGACTATGAGCAAAGAATTTAAATTAAAAACAACTTGTGCAGCTTCACCCTTCCTACAGGAACGACTTTCTGTAGTGGACTTTTGTTTTGGAGTTTATTTAACCTTTTGGGGTTTTAGGGTTTTTATTTTATGTTGATGAGACTTTTTTTTAAGCTTGGGGTTCTCGAAGCACAGTACTCTGATCATCTGCTGCATTTTGTCCACGAGATGCCACTGTATCATTTAAAAGGGTAATACAAATAAGTGCAAAAACAGTGTGTACCTGAACCATTCAAATTATATTGCTTACATTCATCATACCCCCTATCTTAATAGTAAATATAAAAGTTAGGCATACAACAGTTAGGCCTATTATCCCTAATTAAAACTCTGGAGGTTTATAATTCTTTTGGTAAAGCCAGAATCTGTGTGCTGTCTCTAGCAAATTTGGGCCTAGCCTTGCTCATTAAAATTGTCCTGCTGCTGATTAATTTTAGACTGTTGTGTGATCTGTGGTCTCTTAAATTGATTGTAAAGTCTTGTTTTTTTTCTATTAAAATAACAAACATGTTATACCTACTTGCTCTGTACAGTGGTTTTGCACAGGGCAGCCGAGATCCTCCTCTTCTCGGTTCCCTGGCTGGAGCTCCTGGCCCCTTCCTCTTGTCGAGTGCCCCCACAGCAAGCAGCATGCTATGGGGGCACCTGAGCCAAACTGCAGCTCTGTGTATCCATTCAGACATGGAGCTGTGGTTCGGTCCCGCCCCCTCTCTCTCCTGATTGGCTAATTGTGTTTATTTGACAGCAGCGGGAGCCAATGGTGCAGCTGCTGTGTCTCAGCCAATCAGGAGTCCTGGACATCCAAGGCACTCGTGGACATTACAGGATAGAGATGGGGCTCAGGTAAGTCTGGGGGGGGGCTGAGGGGGGCTGCTGCACGCAGAAGGCTTTTTATCTTAATACATAGAATGCATTAAAGTATATGCTAAACAAAAAAAAAAGGATCTTGTTCCCTTATAGCATGAATTGCACAGTGCCCCGTGTCACCTGAAATACCTGGCTGATCCTGCCTGGCTATGCCACCCCCACCCCCCCCCCTCTGTAAACTGACCAAGGTTTATTATGGCTGCTGAGCCCTGACACCACGGTCAATTAACGTGCCTTTGTCATCCACAGCTCTTCTCTCTGCTTTCCTGTGTCCACCTCCCCCTCGACTCCCTGCCTGTCAGCTCCATCCACTCCACGATCCTCCCCTCCTGCTGCTATCATATCTATAGTATAAGCATGCCATTCCCTCTGTTAAATAACATTAAATGTCCCTGTGCTATATAAAAAAAAAAATGCAGATTATACCTTGTATCAGAGCGTCTCCCGGAACTCACATGACTCCTCGGCTCTCTCCCCTCTCTCCTCCCCTCCTCCCCAACTGACGTCAGTGGGAGTGCTTGGCCCCGCCTGCTATAGCTGTCAGCCGGGGAGAGGAGAAAGCCGAGGAGTCACGTGAGCACCGGGAGATGCTCTGATATAATGTACAATCTGCATTTTTTTTATACAGCACAGGCAAAGGGACACATAATGTTATTTATTAGAGGGGATGGCATGCTTATACTATAGTGGCTTAACAGCCACTTTAGGATAAAAAACCTTTCTGCCTTACAATCACTTTAATTGTGTTAGCAAAACACCTGCTTGTTCTCTTTGTCTCTAGTAAATTTCCCCCAGTTCTGCCTTATAAAAAATCCCTGCTGCTGGTAATTTTTACACTGTTGAATCATCTGCAGTGTTCTAATTCTCTTCTTTTGGCAGCGGCATTATAGTTTTGCTTCAGCAAGAACAAGTGAATTATTGGCCAGTTTTGTTTTTGCCAACCAAAGTGGACATATTATTGCTTGATGAAAAAGTGAGTTCCACAGGCAAATATGCACTGCCAGTTTATGCGGTTGCTGAGATTGCCTTTGAAATTCGTACTGTTCCGTAACACCGTCTACAGCTTTCAGGTGTCTTCCAAGCACGTCATTGTAAGCACTTGTGTATTTTCAATGTTGCCCTCTAACTCACATGGAAATACCCTCTCTGCTCATGTCAGCAAGTCCCTGCCAATGATTCATGCCCGAGCCCTGCTGATCGGCTGTTTGCAACCACAGTCCAGAGCTCTATGTTGCAAAGAAGAGATGAGAAACAGATCTACTGTAGTAGTAAAAGCAGCACAGTTTACATACATTGCACCTAGTTAGGCACACATTTAACCATTCAATCGCCACCAGAAGTGAACCTTAGCCAGTGACATTAGTACAGTGACAGTGTATAGTATTGTCACTGATCATTGTATTAATGTCACTGGCGATGTCAGTGGCAGTTAATCAGTTCCCCCCCAGGGTCAGTTAGTGTCAGATTGGCCACCGCACTATCACAGTCCCATTATAGGTCGCTGATCACTACCAGTAGTATAAAAAAATAAGAAATGGAAATTCCAGTATATATACTATAGTTTGTAGATTCTAAAACTTTCACGCAAACCAATCAATATACACTTATGCCGCGTACACACTATCAGAAATTCCGCCAAGAAAAGTCTGATGTGAGCTTTTTGTCGGAAATTCCGACCGTGTGTAGGCTCCATCTGACTTTTTCTGTCGGAATTTCCGCCAACAAAAGATTGAGAGCAGGTTCTCTATTTTTCAGACGGAAAAAGTTTCTATAGGAAAATCCGCTCGTCTGTATGCAATTTCGACGCACAAAAAAACACGATTGCTCAGAATCAAGCAGAAGAGCCGAACTGCCTATTGAACTTCATTGATCTCGGCTCATCGTACGTCTTGTACGTCGGAATTTCCGACAAGATTTGTGTGACCGTGTGTATGCAACACAAGTTTGAGCCAACATTCTTGTCGGAATTTCCGATCGTGTGTACGCGGCATTATTGAGATTTTTTTTATTTTTTATCAAAGACATGTAGCAGAATACATTTTGGCCAAAATTATGAAGAAATTTGATTTTTTTAATTTTTATTGGATATATTTTATAGCAGAAAGTAAAAAAGTTTTTTAGTCTTTTTTCGTTAACATTGCAAAATATAAAAAAAAAAAAAACAGAGGTGATCAAATAACACCAAACAAAGCTCTATTTGTGTAAAAAACAATTGATATTAATTTACTGCGTTGCATGATCGCGCAATTATCAGTTAAACTAGTGCTGTTCGAATAGCCAAAAATGACCTGGTCATGAAGGGGGTAAAATCTTCTTAAGCTCAAGTAGTTAAACTTGTGCATGTCCCTTTATAACATTGCCCAACTCCCTCTGCCTTTATTGACAGCCTATTGCCCTAAAAATTGGAAAAATGTACTTACAATATTGACCACTTAAATGTGATATCCTATTAATATCATACTAATATCTTACTAATTTCAAGTTAACCAACTTTCAAACTTAATTTAAAATGCCTATGCACTACCAATGTTCTGATTAACTGTTGTTGACTATTAGTCTAAAGCAGCACATTTTTCAAGCAGCCATCAAAACTAGTATTAGGGAATAGTGAAGTGAGGTGCTGAGTTGCTTTTTGAATCTAGGCATCCCCAAAGACTGGCAGGGGTCACACCTAGCTAATAATGGTTATGAGCTCAAAAAAACGTTATTCTCAACTGAGAATAGACAAACTGAGAGAGACAAGATCAAACTTAGTAAGAAATCTCTATGAATCTAGTGTAGCGGGGTCTCCTTTAAGGCCCCGGGACTACGTTACCCAGAACCTCGTTCGGCACCCAGGGTGCATGGAGCCACCGCAGAGACTCATGGGAGGGGCTATATAGGAAGGGGGCGAGGTTGAACTCGGCCTCTTTGGACACCACACAGGAACGAAAAAGTCTTCTGGACTGCAGCACTCAAAAATAAAAGCCTTTATTTTAAAATAAGGAATCCAAAATACACACTGTACAACGGTACACAGGTCAAAAAAATATGGCTGACATGTTTCGCACTGTGCTAGTGCTTATTCATAGCATAGGTTACAGTGACTCTTTGAGAGTAGTCACTATCAGTTGTTACGGATCATTGGTTTCCTTGGTTCTTTAAAGGGATCTTAGGCCTCCAACCATATGTGAGCAGTCACCGGTAACTTAAAAAGTCCACTGGAAGCAGCTTTCTCCAAGCTCTTAAGCTTGGAAGACTTTTCCTAAGAAGCTCCAAACAGGCAACCAAACAGGCAACCGTCTTCCTGCTCTTGCTCCTTTTGCATGTACCCCCAGAAAGGCAGTTTAGATTCCTTAGGCCCTAAGAACAGGCCCTCGGTTAGGGCAAGGTCCATAAAAGAGAAACCTATCTTCACAGTGGCATCCTAACCAGACAGAAGTCCAAGAAAACACACTTCTTGAAGCTTGCACAAAACATTTATCATCTCTCCTCAACTTACACCACAAGACCAAAACTCTCAGTGATCGACTGAGAATGATAAATACAGTATTTATAACTCATACATGGTTACTGCGCACACTAGCTAGAGATGTAGGCAGGAATAATCAATGTCCTAAGCTTCGAAGAAACCTACAGAGCACAGAAAATATTAACAAAGCTCAGGCTGGCTACAGAAAACATACTAACTTTTGCTAGGGACACTCCAGCTTAAAATGATAGTTCACCTTTACAGAAAAAATTAAAACGCAAACTAATACTGCCGTGGGGGCGGGAGCGGCTGGCTCAGGCTCTCAGTGGCTCGCTGAGAGGCTGAGCCAGGTGTCGGTTCAGGCTCCTGGATGGATCCCGACCATATGGTCGTGATCTTTTCCAGCTTCAGCCTGCTGTCAGCTGAAAACGGGTCACGATCTGCACTCCTGTGATCCACTGGAGAAGTACCGCCAAACGGGCTTTTCTTGTACTTCTCCTCTAAACATTACAACTGGCTATTGTCCCTGTCCCCAAACTTTGATTGGACAGTGAAGGAGAAGCAGCAAACCAATGAGCTCACCTCTGTATCACTTTGCTATCATTTTGTTTTTTATTAACGCATGAGCACTCAGCTGGCTCCTTGTGCTGCTTCTGCCTCTGCCAGTGTGAGCTCTTCTGTGTAGAGAATCAGGTACTTACACTTCTTACATTTAAAGAAATACTTAATGATGTATTATTAATGAATATGGTGCTGCAGTCTTTTTATCTACCTGGAGTTCAGTTTTGACAACAGATATAACAGTAATTATAGATCCACTGCAAGACCCCTAGTAATCAATGTATGGAGTAGGGATGAGCTTCGAGTTCGAGTCAAACTCATGTTCGAGTCGAACATTGCCTGTTCGCCCGTTCGCCAAACAGCGAACAATTTGGGGTGTTCGCGGAAAATTCGAAAAGCCGCGGAACACCCTGTAAAAGTCTATGGGAGAAATCTAAAGTGCTAATTTTAAAGGCTTATATGCAAGTTATTGTCATAAAAAGTGTTTAGGGACCCAGGTCCTGCCCCAGGGGACATGTATCAATGCAATTTTTTTTTTTAAACGCCCATTTTTTCAGGAGCAGTGATTTTAATAATGCTTAAAGTGACACAATAAAAGAAAAATATTCCTTTAAATGTTGTACCTGGGGGGTGTGTATAGTATGCCTGTAAAGCAGCGCTTGTTTCCCGTGCTTAGAACTGTCCCTGCACAAAATGTAACTTCTGAAGGAAAAAAAGTAATTTAAAAGCACTCGCGGCTATAATGAATTCAGGCCCTTCAGGTCTGGTATGGATATTAAGGGGAACGCTGCGTCAAATGAAAAAAAAAATGACGTGGAGTTCCCCCCAAAAATCCATACCAGACCCTTTATCCGAGCACGCAACCTGGCAGGCCACAGGAATAGAGGGGGGACGAGTGAGCGCCCCTCCTCCTGAACCGTACCAGGCCACATGCCTTCAAAAAGGGGAGGATGCTTTGGGGATCTGTGACCCCTCAAAGCACCATGTCCCCATGTTGATGGGGACAAGGGCCTCATCCCCACAAGCCTTGTCCGGTGATTGTGGGGGTCTGCAGGCAGGGGGCTTATCGGAATCTGGAAGACCCCTTTAACAAAGGGGACCCCCAGATCCCGGCTCCCCCCCTATGTGAATTGGTAAGGAGTACCCCTACCATTTCACAAAGAAAGTGTAAAAAAAAAAAAAAACACACAGACACCGTTGGGATAAGTCCTTTATTAAAAAAAAAAATTCCAGCGGTGGTAATCCACTCTCGGTCTCCACTCCAACGCTGTCGGTATCCTGAGATGGGTGATCTCCTCTCGGGGGTCAAGCGATGGATGATCTCTCCTCTCCAGGTCCAGGCTCCAACGATGAGATGTCCAGCGTAGAGAGGAACAGCAAGCATCCTGTCTCCACCGGAGACACCCCGGGAATCCTGGCAGCCTGACAGGTCTCTTATGTAGCTGAGGACAGGGCCACCCGTCACGTGACCCCGTCCCCCTCTGACCCAAGGGGAAACCTGGGCTTCCCCAGTGATGTGCGGGTGACCCCGCCCCCCTCTGATGCAACGGAAACCTGCGTTACCCCCAAAGCATCCTCCCCATGTTGAGGGCATGTGGCCTGGTACGGTTCAGGAGGGGGGGCGCTCTCTCGTCCCCCCTCTTTTCCTGCGACCTGCCAGGTTGCGTGCTCAGATAAAGGGTCTGGTATAGATTTTTGGGGGGAACTCCACGCCATTTTTTTTTTATTTGGCATGGAGTTCCCCTTAAAATCCATACCAGACCTGAAGGGTCTGGTACGGATATTTGGGGGAACCCCACGTAATTTTTTTTTAAATTTGACGCAGGGTTCCCCTTAATATCCATACCAGATCTGAAGGGCCTGGTAATTGAATTTGGGGGGACCCCCACACATTTTTTTTTATCAATAACTTTCAATGACTTTTCTCTGTATTGCCAGGAGCCAACAATTCATTATAGCCGCGAGTGCTTTTAAATTACTTTTTTTTTACTTCAGAAATTACACTTTGTGCAGGGACAGTTCTAAGCACGGGAAACAAGTGCTACTTTACAGGCATACTATACACACCCCCTAGGTACGAAATTTAAAGGAATATTTCACTTTTATTGTTTCACTTTAAGCATTATTAAAATCACTGCTCCCGAAAAAACTGAAGTTTTTAAAACTTTTTTTTGCATTGATAAATGTCCCCTGGGGCAGGACCCTTGTCCCCAAACACTTTTTATGACAATAACTTGCATATAAGCCTTTATTGCCTGTTCGCATGTTCTGATGCGAACCGAACTGGGGGGTGTTCGGCTCATCCCTAGTATGGAGCATCCCTCCAGAATTGAAGGTAAGGGCCCTCACAGGGGTACTATGACTTGTGTGCAGGCTTCCCTTACCAGGTTACAAATGAAAATAACAATCAGCTCCCCTTTTATTAGATACAAAACCAGTGGGGAAAATGTGTTAGTCATAACTATATATGTTTATATTTCCCATCATTTCCATGTTTTCACACTTCATAAGTCATTTTATGGGCATACATATCCCCAGTTGACATATCATGGTAATTTTTGACCGCAGAGTTGAAATCTGGAGAAATGATGATGTCATTAAAACCCTCCAATTACTCACACCAGATCATTTTAATTGGAGTCTGCAAAAAAATGCTTGTAACACGAAATGTAAAATATAACACCTGCCCAGTAACAAGACGGCTGTTATTTTCCAACAAACCTTTCCATCAGCTGCGACTTGAAATTCCATTTCCAAATTGTAACTGAAAAAAAGTGTATAAAAAAATTAATTTCTTCAGTGAACATCTGATTTTCATGTTGAGAAAACACTTGTTCAACCTCTAATCCTTTCTCCACCTTCCCAAATGTGTCTCAGCAGTTTCCTCCTTTTCTGCCAAGAAACTTTAGGAGCTTGTTTCATGCTACAGTATAGCTGTTATATTACCTATGAAAGTCATTATTTGGGGGTAGGGAATTGATCTTAAAAGTAGATGTAAACCTACCAGTAATCACCAGAAATGGCATATAATCTTGTTAATGTGATTTCAAAAATGTTAATGTAAGTTCAAAAGTCTTAAAATAATATCCAGTGATCTTGCTATTGTGGAACTACCCCTGTAGGAGCTGGTGGTTTAGATTTTGGGCCTTGCACGTTACCTCGATATTCGTTGTCTAGGGGTTGAGAGTCTACAGTAACTTCAATGTCCACACAAGTTATGAATCCTTTTTCTTCAGGCTTTATTTTCCAAACAAACTTGTATCGGTAGAGGGATGAAGGGTTAGGGGAAGGTTCAGGCACACACAGCAGATCACTGGGGAAAACTCCTAATATACAAAGTCTCACTCACCACTCTCCTTCGAGTGGGTATTGCTCACACGGATAGGCCCCTCTCACTTGGCCTAGCAGCCGGAATGATGCGCGAACAGATAAGAAAGAACAGTCTCTGCCACAGACCTCTTTGATGGTTATGTTGAACCGTTCAGTTATCCTCTGCCACAGGATTTTAGTACCCGGATATCCAGCCTTACAGTCTAAAAGCCTTTAAGCCAACCCGGCAGACTGTAAGGTTACTTCAGTTACGGTGCATCCTTCAATAAGGTCACCAGGCCTTCCACAAGATACCGGCCTTCGGCTCGGTCCTCTCCTAGACAGGTCCTCCCCTGGTTTCCTCCATTGAGTGGCTTTCTCCCGCAGGACGGACAGCACAGGATCACCTTCAAGCGTAGGCCCCAGTCAAGACAACTGGGCCTACCTGGCATAGTTACAGCCTCGGACCAACGTGGCTCCGGGGCTGAATTTCCAATAACACATGCCTTGAGCCAGGAGAGCCACGAGACGAAGAAGAGCCCTGGAAAATGGCATCTGCCCTTTAAGTACCCTTCCCCAGCATGCTCAGTGGGAAGACCACTCCCACTGAACTGTTCCCGGGGAAAGACACTCAATGCACTTTGGCTTGTTTGTCTTCCACATTGGCCTGGGGTGGTAACACCACCTACAGGCAAACAGTGGGAAGTCCTTCCAAACACAGCCATAGCCGGAACAGCGGCTGATTTAGCCTTAATTATTTACAAAGTCTTAGCTAATACCAGCTCAGACCCCCACTAAATTTAACATAGCGCCTGGTCATCAGGAGCAGGGCGCTACATACTCCCCCCACTACAACAAGACACTGTCCCCAGTGTCTGGAAAAACTTTGTCCTCAATCCTGAGGACCAGTACCTGAACCAAAACCCTGGAAGGGGAGGGAAAGGGAAGGAAGTGAAAATGCAAAACAATAACATTAATTTTACAGTAAAATCACAATAATACACACATTACAATCTCTCACTAACTGTCTAGACCACCCACTCTCCAGCAGTCTTGATAGAAGATCCGGCTTACCTGAAAAAAACAAAGGCACACAGACAAAATACCATAGCAACCATTAGGGCATTTTAAATGATGGAGATGGAATCTTCCTTCTACTTTTAAAAGATGTATGATCAGCTTGAAAAGTCTCTCCCTACTCTACTGATCACTGCCACCTAGTGTCAGAGGTAACACACAAGAGTCTTTAAATCCAAGAGCTGAAGCAGATAGACATCTTGATCCCGAAGTCTTCAGCAACCCTATTCCTAACTGACTAATTTCCCCAGAGTCCAGTTAGCACAGCAAAAATGAGAAGGTAAACAAAAATCCTCCTCTTTGTTGAGAATTTTCTTGACTAAAGGATTCGTCAACCTTGGTCCTTACCCATAACATTAAAAACACAGACTGCGTGACATGGGTTTTATATGGCCACAGCAGCCAATTTTTTATTAACCAAATAATAAAATAACATCATGTAAACATACCCGTAAGTGCAACTTTTCAACAAAATACTAATGCCCAACAACAAGAGGTCTTTGGGTGTCTTTTAAGGCACAATTTATAACCATAACGATCTATGTCCCCAGCCGTGCCCCAACCGGCTCGAAGACGCTCCGACATCCCACATATTTCCATATTCCCTTCCCCCAGGGGACCTAGCTCCTGGGAGAACCACCGTTAACCAGGTGGAAAGCGCCATACCTTAGATGGGCCCCACTAATCCTGTACCATGTAATTCTTCACTGACCCCCCAAAGACCCCTTGAACCGCCACATGAGCTTGATTGATAACCTCATTCAAGCGAATCCCTCCACATCTGCAGCGCCCTCACCACCCCTTCCTGAAGGCCCAAATACCAGATGTCTATGCCCACAGCGTTCAGGTGAACACCATCATCTCTCCAATAGCGGACAGACTGATCTTCCAGCTCACGGTGCCGTACCACAATGCCACCAAGCCGGGCCACAAACTTGCCAATATCCCTGTTCAATTTAATTCTCACCTTGTCCAGTCGGCTGACAGAGCGAGCAAAACGCCAAACCTTCCGGGCCACGATATCCGACCAGACAATGATGCATCCCGGAAATTCCCGCATCAGACGCAAAATGTCAAATTTGACATCCTTCACCAGATCCCTGGCGGCCCGAACCCCCAGATCATTGCCCCCGGCCTGCAATACTAAGACATCTGGGGGCCTGTCAACTCTAGAATAATAGTGAAATTCGGGAAGCACCTGGCCCCACATCATGCCCCGAACCCCCAACCATTTCAGAGCAGCCTGACTCCTTGGGATGCCAAGTTGCCTACCTTCGGGCCGTGCGTCAGCCCTCACCGTCCCCCAAAAAACATAGGAATCCCCCAAGATCCAGACCAGCCCAGGAGGAAGATCTGAAAAAGAAAAACAAGAAAATAGAAACACACGAAAACTTAATACCACTTCAGAGCAGATGAGGGCGAACATAAATCTTGAAACGATCTGATTCCCACCTCCCTATACGTCTCACCACCTGGGAACCCAAACCCCATCTGGCCGCTTCCGTAGCAGCCCCCACCCGAAACGAATGAGTATTAAACTGGGAAACCTCCCTGCCCGCCCCCACCAAACAACGGCGAAAAACAGACAAAAACTGAAAACGCGACAGGGACGAGCCACCCTCGTGCAGCAAAAAGGAACCTCCCCCTAACCTCGAGATACCGTTGAACAGAAGAAACTGGGCAAACCGCTTCCGGCAACACCCGAAACAACGACACAGTAACCCCCTTCCCCAACTGATCAGTTTTTGACTTCCTAATATGGAGCCGGACACAATCGCCGCCCACCGTTACGTCCGACACTTGCAGTCCACCCACCCCCACCTGTTCCTGCTAACCAATTCCCCAATGCGCAATGCCCCAAAAAAGGCCAGCGCAAAAGCCACTGTGAACAGCTGCACCTCAAAAGCAGAAGAGCAAACCCCGGGCAACCTCCCCACCAAATCCTGAAGCAGATCAAACGAGACCGGTCGCCTGGTATCTGGCTGTACCCTCCCGCGCCGATAACCCTTCATGGCCTGTCGTACCCTAAAATCCTTCGTCACATCGCGCAAGCCCTGCATCCGGAAGAAAAAAGCTAAAGCGGCTAAACCCTTGTTCATTTTCGAGACAGACGAGCCCCGCGTAAATTCCATCCCAATGTAATACAACAGCAATGTCAAATGATCCAGAGTGGAAAAACAACCCCCCACCAAACTCACCAGTGCGGACCACTTGCCCCAAATGGTTGAATATGCAGCCCAAGTACCCGCACATACAGAGCGGCGTAACAGCTCACCTGCTACTCCAACGCCAGCTTCCACAGCTGCATGGGACAAGGCAGCCTTTGGTGTTCCGCCGCCGGCGCCAACTTCCGGAACCTCTCCCACTGGAAACGAGACAAGGAATCGGCTATGGAATTCAGAACACCTGGGACATGAACAGTTTGTACATGACAATTTAAACTTAAACACCTTAAAACTAGATGCCGCAGTAAGCGCACCACTGGAGGCGAAGTGGCCGATAGACTGGCCACAACCTCCACCACCCCCATATTGTCACAATGAAAACAAACACGAAATTTTGTCCCCCCAGATCTCCACCACCACCACAATCGGGAACATTTCCAACAAAACCAAATTTTTCAAAAACCCAGCCGCACGCCATTCCTCAGGCCACGCCTCAGCACACCAGGCCCCCTGGCAAAACGCCCCAAACCCAGAACTGCCTGCAGCATCAGTGTAAAGGTCAAAGTCGGAAGCCGCCACCACTGGGGCCATCCATAATGACCTGCCATTATAGGAGGCCAGGAACTCACCCCAAACTCGCAAATCGGCCTTGTGCTCCCGCGAAAGCCTGATGAAGTGATGTGGCTGCAAAACTCCGGAAGTGGCGGCACAGAGGCGACGACTAAAGATGCGCCCCATTGGCATTATGCGGCATGCAAAATTAAGCTTACCCAATAAAGACTGCAATTGTTTAAGCCTAACCTTCTTTGCCACCTCGGCCTGTGCCACCCCCAGACGCAGATCATCCAGTTTGTCCATCGGCAGGCGACATTCCATGAGACGCGTGTCAATGACAATGCCCAAAAATTGCATGACCGTTGCCGGACCCTCCGTTTTTCCCGGCGCCAAAGGAATCCCGAACCGTGACGCAACAGATTCCAAGGTGTGCAACAGTACAGAGCAAACCGAGGAATCCGGGGGGCCAATGCAAAGGAAATCATTAAGATAGTGCAGCACCGATCTCAACTGTGTCTCCTCCCGCACCACCCACTCCACGAAAGTGCTGAAAACTTCAAAATATGCGCACGAAATGGAACAGCCCATCGGGAGACAACGGTCGATAAAAAAACGCCCATCCCAAAAACACCCCAGCAAATGCTGGCTCTCCGGGTGAACCGGCAACAGGCGGAAGGCCGCTTCGATATCCGTCTTTGCCAACAATGAACCCTGGCCGTAACGCTGTACCCACTCGACTGCGGCGTCAAAGGAGGTATACGACACCGCCGCCAAATCGGAAGGGATGGCGTCATTCACTGAATTCCCCTTGGGATACGACAAATGATGTATCATCCTAAATTTGTTGGGTTCCCTTTTGGGGACAACCCCCAAAGGGGACACGTGCAAAGAAGAAATGGGGGGTTGGCCGAAGGGGCCGGCCATTCTCCCCAGTTCCACCTCCTTTGCCAATTTTTCCGAAACAACTTGGGGAAAAAGCCGCGTGGATTTCAGATTCCGCGGCCGAGGGGCCGGGGACACCGGTCTGTCACATGGTATATGAAAACCATGGGCAAAACCGGCAGCCAAAAATTCGTCCGCCTCCCTCCGCGGGTATCTATCTAGATACGGCACCATCGCGGGAAGGCTTACCGGCGTCCTCCCTTTTTGAAGCAACCTCACCGGGTTGGGACTTTCCTTTTTTAAAACATTTGGCATAACTGTGTGAGCCCCCGCAACCAGAGCACTCATGTCGGAAACGACAGGTTGCGCCAAAACGGCACGACCCCTCGTTGAACTGCCAACAACTGCCTCTCTTTTGAGTGGCCGACTGTCCAGCGGAACCCGAACCGCCGCCCCCCCCAAGAAAGGGCTGACCTAGAGCCCGCGCCGGAACCATGAGCTTCATCCAAAGCCCAATATCCTTGTGATCCCAACGCAAGCCCGGGCGCAAGGCCTTGCGCTGGCGAAACTGCTCGTCGTAGCGTAACCAAGCAGTACCCCCGTAGACTCTATAAGCTTCTCCAATGGTGTCCAGATAACAAAAAAGCGGAGTGCAATTCTCCGGCGCTTTTTCGCCGATAACGCCTGCCAAGATGGCAAACGCCTAAAGCCAGTTCCCAAAAGTGCAAGGGATGAGACGCCAGCGGCGCTTCTCCTCCTCCTCTTTTTTGCTGTCATCCGCCTTACCCTTGTCTATATGAAATTTTTCCAAAGGCAAAAGGGAGAATATTTCAACATATTCCCCTTTCCAGATCCTGTCCCGGACATCCTGCTTAAGATGAGCCCCCAGCGGGCCCTCAAAGCACGTATACATTTCGCACTTCGCCGCATCGGCTAACCTCACCCTATCCTCCGTGGACTCCTTCGCTTTACAAGCGTCAGACCCCTCCATCTGCGACGCGGCCGTCACAGTAGCGCTGGAAGATGTGTCGACCACCGGGGCCGCCACAGAAACTAACCCCACCGAAGGAGGCGTAGGTGGAACCACCAATCCCACACTAGTGGCCGCAGGCGCCCACGCCCCTGTGGGCCCCCGAAATGAGGAAGAAGACCCACCCGGGTCACAACGGGCCAACAACTCCCAAAAACCCGTAAAAAACGTGGACAAAACCGGCCCGGCACCCGAGTCCCCAACCGCGGACCCCGCCGCCCTGGACATCCCCAACCCCACCTCCCCATCCCGACAATCAGACAAAAGTAAAGTTTGCGACTTACCCGGCTGCTGCCGCGCCGCCACACGACCAGCCGCTGTTCCGGATCCCAGCTGGCTCCGCAAAGCAGTGCGCCTCAGGTCAGGCTGATCGTCATCTTCGCTGGAGACCTCCCCGGATTCATACGGCGAATCTTGCTGCGTTGGCGTCCCCTGCTCTCCACGACCTGGCGACGCTGATTCGGGGCTCCTGGAAACGTCCTTCTCAGCCCCAGCCATGACCCTCACTGATGCCGAGCTGCGGGGTACCGCAGAAGCCCCAACTGTAGCAGGGACGCGCTGTCTCTTTAAGTAGGGGGGTCCCCCATCCTGAGTCAATGGCTGGCTGCTTGTAGGGAGAACCGGGTGCAGTACCGCTAAAGTACCAGCAGAGGGCGCCCGAGCCCCTCTGCTGTCTGTGGCCGTGACATCACTCCGCCGAGCTCCTCTCCGTGATGCAGGCACTGAGAGAGCCGACAGCTCCGAATCCCTGCTGCGACGGCTGGCAGGGAAAGGCCGCGCAACCCCTCCAGCATGTTCCAACACCTCCGGGGCCGCCCGCACACCCGAAGCAGCTGAAGGGCCGGGACGCCCCCCACTGCGCCGCTCGCTACCTCTTCCCCGCCGAGCCGCCCCCCCTCGGAACTTCAGGGGGGTCGACAGCCGCACGCTCCGGCATTCGGTGAGAAGGGGGGGAGGGAGAGTAAGAGCAGGAGGCTTCCTCCCCCCTCGGACGTGGATTCCTCCCAAGGCTCCCACCAGGTTTTTGGGCAGACACCCCAGAAGTAAGCCCTGGAGGGTCCCTGCTACAGGGGCTCCGTGGTGACCGCCGGACCGGAGCCACAGGTGAGGGACTGAGGCAATCAGGGGGGCGAACCTTCCTAGCCCGTGTCCGGGCAGGGGGAGAAGGGGCAGGGGATGGAGACGCTCCCAACCCTGCAAGCACATCCGAAAGCTGCTCCTGCAGCCATTGAGGGCCCCGCTCGACCGCTGCGGCCCTAACCTGTGCTAACACTGCCTGCAGATCACCCATTGTCTTTTTTCTCTACCTGCAGATGAGGGAACCTGAAGTTGGCTCTGCTCCTAATCCTCCCGGAATGATGAAATTCCTCCCCTACGCAAGACCCTCACCACTGGACCCTGCCCCCTTCTAACTTCTACCTCCTCTCTGACCTAGCTGACCGTTATATGACCCCTGTTCCTCCCCTAGTCATGCCGCCCCTCCGTCCATATTCTCCTACGGGTCTCACTTTCTTGAATAAAAGAAAAAAAATATAGAAATGAAGACAAAGGGTCACTTTTGAATAACCATAGGTAAAACCTGGGATCCGGCAAAGCAGGGGTTTTCCTTGCTTGTTCAGGGTAGTAATAAAATACACAATGTCATCTTTTCCTGGTCTGCAAATAGTCACCCGATCAGCATGGATGTGTCGGCCGTAGCTTCAGTGCAGCCAACATCCTTTAAAGCGTTCTGCCATAATAAAAGAGTAGTCCAAGTTTCTAAATGGCTTCACCGTACCACTGCTCCTTGCTTACCTCAATCTCCTGCATTATTTCCCTTGGGACGTAGGGGAATTCCAGGCCATACTCCGTGGCGACCCTTTTCATAAGCACTCTCTGTAGACAGGCAAGATTGGGAAAAGATCGGGCAACACACATGAATCCGGCGATTTCTTCATCATGGACTTAGCAGGTTTAGGCAACATCTCTTTAACAGGCAAAGTCCCTTTATCAATGTCCAGGGTTTCCACCCTGGGTGTAGTTTCCCGGGAGTCCATAGCTGCCCACTCCGAACAGCTATGTGTTGAGGTAACATCTTCCATGTTATCCCACACCAACTCCTGAGACATATTCTCAAACAAGTAGTCATCTCCAGCATCTGACAGAGTTTTTCCCCAGATTTCTTACCGGTTCCTGACATGGATGTCCCTGGGATATAATTTCTCTCTGGGTCCGGTTTCCGGTCGCATCTGGGGTAGGCCTCTACCACGGCCGCGGGAAGCCTTCACGTATCCCACCTTTCTCCGGGTGGGTGCAATGGGGACAAGTGCCGTGGAGGTGGTATCCGGAACAATGTTCGCGGAGGGTTTTGCAACAACTGCAGCAACAGCATTCCCTCTGGGGTCACTCACCGCAGCAGGCGCGGCAAGTGCAGGTTCGGCCACGGGTCCGGGGGCAGCATCCTCCAATGTAGCGATGCCTGCGGTCCAATCCACCCAGTAGGCATGGGGCGATTCAGTAGGCTGGTCCACCGCAAACAAATACTCCCCGCAGTGCAAGCATCGGGCAAATGGACGTAGCTGAAAGGCCAGTCCCTCACATTTAGGGCACAGCATGCCCAGCGCTTCCACATCTCCACTGGTGTACAAAATTAAACACCCATGCAGGTTCATTCGGATGCCTGTATCTGTCAATAGAGTTCCTGGCCATGTAACGCTCGCACCAGAGTTAGCAGAAACCATCCTAGGCCCTGACACGGACTGTGCCAACGAGTACAACGACATGGCTGCTCTCCGATCTTCTCACTGTGATCTTGCAGCTTCTTTCCTTTGGCGCCAGACACACACACGCGTCTCACGCAGGAGATGGGAACTCCTCCCCTTTGGTCTTTTTGGCACATAGCTTGCAGGCTTTCCTGGCTCCGCCCACAGCCTACGCAGCTACCAGAGTGATCTGCACACTTTTTTTTTTTCAAGAATACAGTACAACACCCTCTTAATTGTAGACTCTCTGTGAAATAATAAAATCTTTCAGTCCAGTTTCGAGAGGTAATGGCAAATCCCGGACTCGAGCCCCCACGTGTGGCACTACCCCATAGGAGCTGCTGGTTTAGATTTTGGACCTTGCACGTTACCTTGATATTCGTTGTCTAGGGGTTGAGAGTCTACAGTAACTTCAATGTCCACACTTTATTTTCCAAACAAACTTGTATCGGTAGAGGGATGAAGGGTTAGGGGAAGGTTCAGGCACACACAGCAGATCACTGGGGAAAACTCCTAATATACAAAGTCTCACTCACCACACTCCTTTGAGTGGATATTGCTCACCCGGATAGGCCCCTCTCACTTGGTCTAGCAGCCGGAATGATGCGCGAACAGATAAGAAAGCATAGTCTCTGCCACAGACCTCTTTGATGGTTATGTTGAACCGTTCAGTTATCCTCTGCCACAGGATTTTAGTACCCGGATATCCAGCCTTACAGTCTAAAAGCCTTTAAGCCAACCCGGCAGACTGTAAGGTTACTTCAGTTATGGTGCATCCCTCAATAAGATCACCAGGCCTTCCGCAAGATACCGGCCTTCGGCTCGGTCCTCTCCTAGACAGGTCCTCCCCTGGTTTCCTCCATTGAGTGGCTTTCTCCCGCAGGACGGACAGCACAGGATCACCTTCAAGCGTAGGCCCCAGTCAAGACAACTGGGCCTACCTGGCATAGTTACAGCCTCGGACCAACGTGGCTCCGAGGCTGAATTTCCAATAACACATGCCTTGAGCCAGGAGGGCCACGAGGCGAAGAAGAGCCCCGGAAAATGGCGTCTGCCCCTTAAGTACCCTTCCCCAGCATTCTCAGCAGGGAGACCACTCCCACTGAACTGTTCCCGGGGAAAGACACTCAATGCACTTTGGCCTGTTTGTCTTCCACATTGGCCTGGAGTGGTAACGCCACCTACAGGCAAACAGTGGGAAGTCCTTCCAAACACAGCCATAGCCAGAACAGAGGCTGATTTAGCCTTAATTATTTACAAAGTCTTAGCTAATACCAGCTCAGACACCCACTAAATTTAACATAGCGCCTGGTCATCAGGAGCAGGGCGCTACACTATGAAGGCCATTCTTCAGGCTCTTTTTGTTATGTGGTGACCACACGCTGTCCTTATTTCCCAATGGATCTCCTACATGGTTACTATGTTACACACATGTCTCTGGAGGCTGCCATTTATGTCCCATTGGGTGGAGTGAGAAAAAATCTCTCTGAAGAAAGGAAAACCCTTTGTTTTCTGTCCTTGGAACAAGTGTCCTCTTTGGAAGATTCCCATTCTATTCCTGCTTCAATGATAACTAAAAATTTGGGATTTTGCCTCACTTTTAGTCCTGTACCAACACCATAAGCCAATGCTTGGGTGCGAAGCCTGCAGTGATTCCGTTTAGGCTCAAAAGTAGAAAACAGCCAGCACACCACACATAAGATCTGAGCTTTGCAAACACTTCCAGTTTGTCGCACTGCCATTTGGCTTATCCTCTGTTCCCAGAGTATTTACAAATGTACTTGCAACCCTTCTTGCCCTCTTAAGAACTCTTGGTATTCAGGTCACAGGGCATCTAGATGACCTTCTTCTGAAGGCTTTATTTCCCTTCCATCTATCTGCAAACATTCACAGGATTATTCAGATACTTTAGGCTTTCAGTTGGGTAATCAACTTCCACAAAATGTGCTCTAGAAACTTATTTTGGAGTACTTGGGCCTTATTCTAGACACATCCCAAACAAAAATCTTTCTTCCAGACAGAAACGGATTTCTCTCAGACCTTAAGGTCAAAGAAACATGCTTCTGTAATATTCTCCATGGTGGCCTTGTTCCAGACTGTTCCATTTGCCCAATTCCATTTAAGACCTCTATAAAACAACATGCTGCTGTCAAGGAACAAACATGCTCCCTCTGTCAACCTACCTATGCTCCTATCCAGCCAAGCAATGAACTCCCTAACTTGTTGGATTTTTAACCCAGCCTTGACAAGTAATTTCTACCATAGCACTGGAAAGTGATAACAATAGATACCAGTTTCTCAGATAGGGGAGGATTGTTCCAATATCTCACAGTTCAGGGAACATGGTGACCCAAGGAAGCTAAGCTCCCCATTAACATCTTGAAGCTCAGAGCGATGAAGATGGCTCTGCACCACTGGACCCGCACTTCTTTAGGGTCACCTGATCAGAGGGCAATCCGACAATGCCACGGCTGTGGGCTACATCAATCACCAAGGAGTCATAAAGCTAGAAGGAAGCAATCCTGATCTTCTCATGGCTGAAAAAACATTGTCTAGTGATCTCTGCTGTCACTTGGAAGGCGTTTTACTTCAGTCCTCACTCCCTGCAACAACAAGAATGGGCCCTTCACCCTGGCATGTTCAACCTGATATATCAGATATGTAGGATTCCAGCCATGGATATCCTGATTCCTCACCTCCAGGATCACAATGTTACTTCTGTTTGTTACCAAGACCAAAGACCCACTTGCACTGGATCTGAATGCTCTGATAATTCCGCGGACTAATCTACAAATATGCCTTTCCTCCAGTGTGAATTCTGCCTGGACTGCTCTGAAAAACAGTAAGGAAAAAAGCAGTGATGTACCAAAATCTAGTATACAGGCATATTCAGACTTCCAGGAGACGACGCTGGCTGTCTGGACTGTGTCAGAGCCATCAGAGTCTACTTTTAAAGCTACAGCTTCTATCCGGAAGACGGACTCTCTATTCATCCTTTCATCAGGACCTCACAAAGGACAACCATGCCTCAAAATACAACATTGCTAGGTGGATAACTTCACGTATCTCAAGTGCTTACACCTTAAAGGATAAAGCATCTTCTGCACTAATATGTGTTCACTCCACCAGTTTGGTAGGACTTTCCTGGGCATTCTAATATTAATCCTCTGTTGCTCAACTTTGTAAGGCCACCATCTGGTCTTCTGTTCATACTTTATCAATGTTTTAGCAGGTGGATGTTCAAATTTAGTATCTCATTATATTTTGTGCATTTAGGGATACTGTACATCCAGATCTTTTTTTAAACAATTTACTGAGCTGACCTGAACTAGTTATTAAAGTGATTGTAAAGGCTCGCTTTAAAAAAATAAAATAAAATAACAAACATGTTATACTTACCTCCTCTGTGCAGTTGGTTTTGCACAGAGCAGCCTGGATTCTCCTTTTCTCGGGTCCCTCTTTGTTGCTCCTAGTCCCTCCCTCCTTTGAGTGCCCCTCAGCCAGCAGCTTGTTACAGGTTGTCACCCAAGCTGAGTCAGAGCTCCGTGTATCCATTCAGATGCCGCTGCTCTGTCTCAGCCAATCAGGAGGAGTGTACTGGATGGCTGAGGGGATCGTGGAAAGTTCTGGAGAGAGAAGGAGGTCAGGTAGGTAATTGGGGGGTGCTGGGGAGGCTGCTACACATAGAATGTTTTTTATCTTAATGCATAGAATGCATTAAGATAAAAAACCTTCTGCCTTTACAACGCCTTTAAGGAAGTCTCTTTTACATTTTCACAGCACTTACTGTGAAGAAGCCGTTCCATGTGTGAAGGTTACATCTCTTTAACTCCAGACGTAAAGAGTTCCCCTTGTCCACTGTAATGACCCAAAAGTGAATACAGTGGAACCTCGGTTTAAGAGTAACTTGGTTTGAGAGCAATTTGATTTGCGAGTAACTTTTTTTCAATTCTGACTCGGTTTGCAGTGTTGTCTCCCAAGACAAGCAGAATTCAACCTAATAGGGCCTGCAGTACCGCATTTGGCCTGACATGCGGGGGCGCCGGAGCCAAGCAGAGCCGAACAGCTGAAATCGCAGCCGATCGCCGTCGTTCGGTAGTGATCGGAAAGACACGGAAATATGCGGAAATACTCAGTTTCCGAGACTTTCAGACGTTTGCCGAGGTCAGCCGACGTGTCCTCTGACCTTTCCGGCCGTTTCCGAAGCTCTCCGGTGCCCCCCACCTCTGGCCGCATGCGGTATTGCAATGCATTGAAGTCAATGCGGAACAAATTATTTTAGTTTCCATTGACTTCAATGGGAAAACTTGCTTTGATATGCGAGTACTTTGGATTACGAGCATACTCCTGGAACGGATTATGCTCGTAACCCGAGGTTCAACTGTACCTCTACACCAAGTTCACTATATGGACCACTTATGTATTTATAAATGTTGATCATATCCCTCTTAATCATTGCTGTTGTCCACCTTTCTTATTCATTGCTTGAGGATGTTCCTGGGTCTATGAATATCAAGCTCTGTACTGTACGATTATCATAAAATAAATAGACCTAGCTGTAAATTCCATACCTTGGAGTACAATAAGTACAGTACAGAGCACAGGCCACTCTCTCATCTATTCCTGTGTATTTCTGTTTTTTTTTTCTATTAGACCCCTTTCACACTGGAGCGTATTGCAGGCGCTATAGCGGTAAAAATGGCGCCTGCAATACGCCCTGTCACAGCTGTCACATTCCCTCCAGTGTGAAAGCCCTGAGGGCTTTCACACTGGAGCGTTGCGCTAGCAGGACGGTAAAAAAAAGTCCTGCTAGCTGCATCTTTGGAGCGGAGAAGTAGCGGTGTTTATACCGCTCCTCCTCCGCTGCTGCCCATTGGTACCCTAACACTTATGTTTTGCTAAAGAAAAAAAAATTCCTACAGCTTCAATTATATTACTCGGCTTGTGCAATTCGTTTCGTAATGAATTGAAATTCGTCCGAATTTAGCAACTTTCGGACATTCGGAAGCATTCGAATTTCCGAACAAAGCAATTACGAATAAGACCGAATCCGAAATAAATTATACCGCAAATAGCGAATGCCCGAATGTCTTCGGCATAATTCGTTATGAAAAAGTTACGAATGTACGAATCCATACGAAGCACAATAACACTCACTCTGCTCTGCTCTCTGCTTCTCCCACACCGTGCTGAACTCCCTCTCAAAATGGTGTACAGGGGCGGAGGTTATAGCCGCATGTAAAAAACGAAAGTAAAATACGAGATTTCGAATCCATTCGAAGCACAATAACACTCTGCTCTGCTCTCTGCTTCTCCCTCACCGTGCTGAACCCTCTCAAAATGGTGTACAGGGGCGGAGCCTATAGCCGCATGTTAAAAACGAAAGTAAAATACGAGATTTCGAATCGTTACAAATAACCGCAATGTATTTAGAAAAGTACAAATCCATTCGAAGCACATTAGGCATAATAGGCAGCGTCGTTGTAAGAGAGACACGGAAAATTACGAATCAACGAACCCAAAAAAAGTTACGAAAGTAGGAGTTGTGTCCAGAATCAACGAAAAACAACGTACTCTACCGAAAGTACGAACCCAAAAAAAGTTACGAAAGTAGGAGTTGTGTCCAGAATCAACGAAAAACAACGTACTCTACCGAAAGTACGAATTATAAAGCAACAAAAAATTCAACGAAAAATGTCGCTTGCAAAAATACGAATGAGTCCGAACACGAAAAATCCCGTCTAGCAAAATTACGAATGATTACGAATCAACAGGACCGGAAAGAAACGAACCGAAACGGAACAAATTTTTCCGTTGTGCACAAGTCTATATATTACCAACCTGTAATGAAGTATGCTGCACGTTGTGCAGGCAGCTGGATTGTGAAGAAAACTCCACTGCAGGGATGCCCCATCCTCTTCCTGTCTCTGAACTTCCAGCACTTCCATAATTAATAGTTTCTGGTCATCAGACAAAACAGCAGTACAGATGGACAGTCACATTGCCCTCTCCAGTCTCCTCATCCATTGAAAACATTTATTTTAATGACTGCACTGCTTGTAACGTGGTCTGTGAATATAGAAAAAAATCCTGTGATTGATCAGACTCTTCCCCATTCACCCAGTGTGTACACAGTCAGTGATTCTGCAGCACCAGCAGAAAACAGCTTCTCCCACTGTTTGTACTAGTAAGCACATAGCACTTGCAGACAGGCAGGTACCAGGTTCCTCCTATCCCAGACACATGCTGCACACTCTGCAGTCTGTTTTCAACTCTTGCACCACAAATTAAAGTGACAAAGGCTGGGGAGAAACTCTCCCAAAAACAAAACACAGGTTCTTCCCCACATTGCACATTACAAGGCTTCTATAGATGCTCCTAACAAAGTCCCCACAGTGCAAAGACAACATTTCCTCCACTAGTAGTCGGTTGTTAAGAGCAACCACAACAGAATGTCACCAGGCCTCATGTTAAACCCCAAAAAAGTAGCACCTCCTTACTCCTAGGAGCAGTTAGGGAACCCCTAGTAGTCAGGTAGACTGACATTTCATCTCAGGGTAGAGTCATTGAGGTTGATTTACTAAAGGGAAATCCACTCTGCACTACAAGTGCGCTTGTAAGTGCAGTCGCTGTAGATCTGAGGGGAAGCTCTGAAATTAAGGGAAGCTCTGCTGATTTTATCATCCAATCATGTGCAAGCAAAAATGCTGTTTTTTATTTTGCTTGCATGTCCCCCTTGGATCTACAGCGACTGCACTTGAAAGTGCACTTGCAGTGCACGTGTAGTGCAAAGTGGATATGGCCTTTCGTAAATAAGCCCCATTGACTTTTAGTAGGGTTGTTAACAGATAAGCTCCAGTGACTTTGGAGTCAGAATTTTGAGTTTATGTCCTATTGGCACAGGACAACTACAGAAAACGGCAAACTCCAGGAAAATTATACCCATAGCCATCAAAAGTAAAATAACCTTTAAGCTAAGGTGACCAGATTTTTTTAATGAAATCCGGGGACATTTTTTTTTTTTTACTAGTAATGGCGGCAATCGGCGACTCTTTGCCCATCGCCGCCTGCCTCGCAGCCTGTCAAGTCTTACTCTCTGGGCCCCGGCTACTACTGATAAGATCACTCCGCCAGGGAAGGCAAGGAGATAAGCAGGCAGGCTGCTGGCCAGGACTTGAGCCAAGGCAGAAGAACATGTAAGCGGGAGCGGAATGGGCATGCACCCGAAACTGAAGAAATATTCCCTCCGCTCCGACCAGCACATGATCATCAGAAAGGGGCACAGATCATGGGAAAAAAATTCACCCCCCTAAGCTAGTAGGAGTGGCGGAGCAGGAGTGTGTAATTCAGATTTTTTATTTTTATTCTGCACTGACTGTCTTTGAAATTGCCCCAGCCCCTGTTCAAATCCAATCTGGGGACAAAACTGGGGACAAACTTGGTCCGGGGACAGTGTTCTCAATCCGGGGACTGTCCCCTGAAACCGGGGATGTCTGGTCACCCTACTTTAAGCCCAGGCTATCATTCTGTGTTTTTGGAGCACTCAAACCTGATGCAGCAAAGGTTTCCTGGGGGAGACACCAGATTTCTTGTGAGGTCCAAGCCAAATTCCAGCTTCTTAGACACCTCCAGATGAAGTCCCTCCATGGTTTTCCATTCCAGGATTGGCTCAACTCTTCAAGCAAAGCAGCGCAAGTCTAGGCCTCAGACTCAGGCCATGTTAAATAAACACATGGGTGCCATCCCTAGGCAGCAGGCCTAGAATGATAAGACTTCCAACAGACACCTTCCCCAGGCATCAGCAACCCGCCAGGGGAAGAGAGCTTCACAAGAGCACATCCAGATACTTATATTGTCTCCCAGCCTGCACCACTGGCAAGAAGCCTTCTATTGTTCGGCCAGTGGGACATATCATGTTCCAACACTATAAAATTTTCTTGCACCATTTTCAGGTTCACGCCATGCAGCAGGTAGAAGCCAGCAATAACACTTGGCTTAGGGAAGATGAAGTGAATACCAAACTATAAATTCAGTTTAAGCTGATTATAGCCAAGCAGTTAATTTTAAAGAGTCACTCTTGCTTTGGTCAAGGTGGTTACACAAACAATGAGGCTCACTTCAATTGCACAGAGATGACCTCACCAGTGTACTGCTGCTCTTTCATTGTCCAATCAGCAGGCTGCATTTGTAGGAGAGAGCCATCTGTAACAAATAAAAGAGGTCACCAACCCAGCTCTGCAGTGTTGCAGGGTTCTGCCAATCACAAGAGTGCTGTAACAAGGTTACAGTCTTTGTCAGGTAAAACAGATCATATATATTCTTTGCCTTTGTATATTAACTTTCCAGAAATTTTCTTTAGGCTGTTCCACTATGACCTGTAGGCTTTCGGGAATGCATTTCTCATTATGCATCTTGTTTTAGAAGAAGGAAAGAGAATGATACATTAAGAGCAGTTAACTTTACAAGTTACCATCTTGAGAACACATTTTTTTTAAATTGTGGACCTATAAAACAGCATTCCAGATGCATAATTTAACAAGCAGAGAAGAACAGATCACTGCATAGAGTGCAGCCAAGTGGACGGTAGGGGAAGCAGTAATTCCCAGAAAGGGATTAGGACAGAAAGATGACCCTGTTCTATCATAGCACAATATCATGGAAATTCGATTTTAGTGTTCAGCTAGAAATAGATGACATGCAATGAGGGTGATAAACTATATAAAAATATGGCAAACATAATTATCTAAAAAAAAAAAAAAAAAAGCATTGATTCTGACCTCAAAACTCTAGGTTTATGCATGTCCTGTTTATAAAAAAAACGTAATTTTAAGCCCTGATCCTTACATTTTATTTTATTTTTTTGCATTCTCCAAACATCTGTTTTAGAAGTATCTGGCTTTAAAAGATCCTCCCTGTCTTTTCTTACTGCGTATCACTAGCTGTGCCAGTGCTGGAACAAAGTCATCTAGCAAAGGTTCAGTTAATGCCAGGACAATGGCCTCTAGAAACCAATGTGAAGATAACTCCAGGACAAGGTCCTCTAGTACTCAAGCCAAAAATATATCTGGGACAAGGTCCTCTAGTACCCAAGGTTAAGGTTCTGGAACAATGTTGCATTGTTCCAGAACCTTAACCTTGGGTACTAGAGGACCTTGTCCCAGATATATTTTTGGTTTCTAGAGTCACTCCAGCAGTGACAAAAATGCCATGACAATGCCCTCTGGCATCCAAGGCAATAGTTCTGAGACAAGGCCCTCTAGCACCCAAGGTGAAGATAGTTTCAGCACAAGGACCTCTAGTACCCGTGATGAAAAAGGATCAGGACAAGGTCATCAAGTGGCCAAGGTTTAGTTACAGGAGAATGTATACTACCACCCAAGGTGAAGAAATCAATAGGACCTTTTCCTCTGGAATCCAAAGAGAAGATAGTTCTGAGACAAGGTTCTCCAGCACCCAAAATTACGATATTTATAGGAAAAGGTCCTCTTATGCCTGAAGCAAAAATAGTGCTAGGAAAATGTTTTCTAACACCCAAGACTAAGATAGTTTTGGAACGAAGTCCTCTAGTAACCAAGGTGAAGATACCAAAGTGTCCCACCCTCTGAGCTGATGCTTATGGAAGCATCAAATTGCTGGAAAATTACCAGCAGTGACAAAAATGCCATGACAATGCCCTCTGGCATCCAAGGCAATAGTTCTGAGACAAGGCCCTCTAGCACCCAAGGTGAAGATAGTTTCAGCACAAGGACCTCTAGTACCCGTGATGAAAAAGGATCAGGACAAGGTCATCAAGTGGCCAAGGTTTAGTTACAGGAGAATGTATACTACCACCCAAGGTGAAGAAATCAATAGGACCTTGTCCTCTGCAATCCAAAGAGAAGATAGTTCTGAGACAAGGTTCTCCAGCACCCAAAATTACGATATTTATAGGAAAAGGTCCTCTTATGCCTGAAGCAAAAATAGTGCTAGGAAAATGTTTTCTAACACCCAAGACTAAGATAGTTTTGGAACAAAGTCCTCTAGTAACCAAGGTGAAGATACCAAAGTGTCCCACCCTCTGAGCTGATGCTTATGGAAGCATCAAATTGCTGGAAAATTACCAGCAGTGACAAAAATGCCATGACAATGCCCTCTGGCATCCAAGGCAATAGTTCTGAGACAAGGCCCTCTAGCACCCAAGGTGAAGATAGTTTCAGCACAAGGACCTCTAGTACCCGTGATGAAAAAGGATCAGGACAAGGTCATCAAGTGGCCAAGGTTTAGTTACAGGAGAATGTATACTACCACCCAAGGTGAAGAAATCAATAGGACCTTGTCCTCTGGAATCCAAAGAGAAGATAGTTCTGAGACAAGGTTCTCCAGCACCCAAAATTACGATATTTATAGGAAAAGGTCCTCTTATGCCTGAAGCAAAAATAGTGCTAGGAAAATGTTTTCTAACACCCAAGACTAAGATAGTTTTGGAACAAAGTCCTCTAGTAACCAAGGTGAAGATACCAAAGTGTCCCACCCTCTGAGCTGATGCTTATGGAAGCATCAAATTGCTGGAAAATTACCTTCATCAGTGTCCAAACACTTGTCACTGCTATATTTGCTAAACAATGTAGCCTGTTTGTAAATGTGGGGAAAATTTTTAAAGGCAATAAAATAATTTAAAAAATGATTAATTATACTGAATACTAATATTAAATGCATTAAAGTGGAACTATAATTATAAAATAATTTGCTAGCAGTTTGTTAGCTTTTATAACCACTTTAAGACCACCCACTGCACATATACTGCGGCAGGGTCGGCTCTATTGTGCGAAACGTTACTTGTACTTCGTTTTATGCAATAGATACTGTGGGCACGCGTGCGCGCCTGATGCGTGCCGCTAGAGCGCGCATGTGGGTCCGGTTGACTCGATGTCCACTGGCCACCCGCGATCGCTTCACAGAGAGGCAGACGGGGGATCTGCCTATGTAAACAAGGCGGATGCCCATTCTGACAAGGGACAACATGGAGATCTGCTGTTCCTAGTGATCAGGAACAGCAATCTATGTGTTGTCCCAGTGAGCCCAGCCCCCCACACAGTTAGAAGACTCCTGGGGAACACAGTTAACCCCTTGATCGCCCCATAGTGTTAACCCCTTCCCTGCAAGTGTAATTTATACATTGATCAGTGCATTTTTTTAGCACTGATCGCTGTAATAATGTCAATGGTCCCAAAAAAGTGTCACTTAAGCTCAGATTTGTCCACCACAATGTCTCAGTCCTGCTAAAAATCGCAGATCACTGTCATTACCAGTAAAAACATGAAAAAAAAAGTCAAAAAATCTATCCCCTATTTTTTAAACACTATAACTTTTGCGCAAACCAATCAATATAGGCTTATTGCAATATTTTTTTAAGCAAAAATATGTAGCAGAATACATATTGGCCTAAACTGATGAATACATTTATTTTTTTATATTTTTTCTTTTGGATATGTACAGTCAGGTCCATAAATATTGGGACATCGACACAATTCTAATTTGTTTGGCTCTATACAACACCACAATGGATTTGAAATGAAATGAACAAGATATGCTTTAACTGCAGACTTTCAGCTTTAATTTGAGGGTATTTACATCCAAATCAGGTGAACGGTGTAGGAATTACAACAGTTTGTATATGTGTCTCCCACTTTTTAAGGGACCAAAAGTAATGGGACAATTGGCTGCTCAGCTGTTCCATGGCCAGGTTTGTGTTATTCCCTCATTATCCCATTTACAAGGAGCAGATAAAAGGTCAAGAGTTCATTTCAAGTGTGCTATTTGCATTTGGAATCTGTTGCTGTCAACTCTCAATATGAGATCCAACGAGCTGTCACTATCAGTGAAGCAAGCCATCATTAGGCTGAAAAAACAAAACAAACCCATCAGAGAGATAGCAAAAACATTAGGTGTGGCCAAATCAACTATTTGGAACATCCTTAAAAAGAAAGAACGCACCGGTGAGCTCAGCAACACCAAAAGACCCAGAAGACCACGGAAAACAACTGTGGTGGATGACCGAAGAATTCTTTCCCTGGTGAAGAAAACACCCTTCACAACAGTTAGCCAGATCAAGAACACTCTCCAGGAGGTAGGTGTATGTGTGTCAAAGTCAACAATTAAGAGAAGACTTCACCAGAGTGAATACAAAGAGTTCACCACCAGATGTAAACCATTGGTGAGCCTCAAAAACAGGAAGACCAGATTACAGTTTGCCAAACAACATCTAAAAAAGCCTTCACAGTTCTGGAACAACATCCTTTGGACAGATGAGACCAAGATCAACTTGTACCAGAGTGATGGGAAGAGAAGAGTATGGAGAAGGAAAGGAACTGCTCATGATCCAAAGCATACCACCTCATCGGTGAAGCATGGTGGTGGTAGTGTCATGGCGTGGGCATGTATGGCTGCCAATGGAACTGGTTCTCTTGTATTTATTGATGATGTGACTGCTGACAAAAGCAGCAGGATGAATTCTGAAGTGTTTCCGGCCACATTATCTGCTCATATTTAGCCAAATGCTTCAGAACTCATTGGACGGCGCTTCACAGTGCAGATGGACAATGACCCGAAGCATACTGCAAAAGCAACCAAAGAGTTTTTTAAGGGAAAGAAGTGGAATGTTATGCTATGGCCAAGTCAATCACCTGACCTGAATCCGATTGAGCATGCATTTCACTTGCTGAAGACAAAACTGAAGGGAAAATGCCCCAAGAACAAGCAGGAACTGAAGACAGTTGCAGTAGAGGCCTGGCAGAGCATCACCAGGAATGAAACCCAGCGTCTGGTGATGTCAATGCGTTCCACACTTCAGGCTGTAATTGACTGCAAGTCTGGTGACGTCTATGCGTTCCAGACTTCAGGCTGTAATTGACTGCATAGGATTTGCAACCAAGTATTAAAAAGTGAAAGTTTGATTTATGATTGTTAATCTGTCCCATTACTTTTGGTCCCTTAAAAAGTGGGAGGCACATATACAAACTTGTAATTCCTACACCGTTCACCTGATTTGGATGTAAATACCCTCAAATTAAAGCTTAAAGTCTGCATTTAAAGAACATCTTGTTCGTTTCATTTCAAATCCATTGTGGTGGTGTATAGAGCCAAAAAGATTAGAATTGTGTTGATGTCCCAATATTTATGGACCTGGCTGTATTATAGCAGAAAGTAAAAGATAGTGTTTTTTTTTTTGTTTTTTTTAATTGTCGGTCTTTTTTTGTTTTTGTTTTTAGCACAAAAAATAAAAACTGCAGAGGTGATCAAATACCACCAAAAAAAAGGACTTCAATTTTGTTTGTGTACAACGTCGCACGACCGCGCAATTGTCAGTCGCAAAAAATGGCCTGGTCATTAAAGGGGGAAATCCTTCTGGGGCTGAAGTGGTTAAGAAAAATACAAACAGTCACAACATGTGGAGGAACACATTCTTCTTTATAGAGAAGAAAAATTTCAGACTTAAGAAAAGCTGGTGAACCTGCACAATAGAAGGTGGGGGTGCGTTGAAGCCTGTTGCACTATCCGTGTCTCACAGTTTGACATGTCTATGTCCAAGTGTTTTTGGCCCTGCTAAAGACTTCACTACAGACACTTGTGACAATTTTACTC